>JANUWF010001345.1:0-18694 GCA_026120185.1 Voacanga thouarsii | reverse complement strand
CCATTCCTGTTTATATAGACACATGATATACGTAGCACTCTACCAGTCAACTCAGAAATATTCCACACACAAAAGATTTATTCATTAGAAGCTACATATTCATAGGATTAGTAACTACAGAAATTTATAAATGTCAAATGTAGAGTCCTAATGTTTTGTGACATTGTGCATCACCTGCCGACTTTTGATGGTAAACCATCGTTGCCCAACAACGAAGGGGTGCCCAATCCTATTTATATAGATGCACGATATAGGTAGCACACTACTAGTAAACTCAATCATATATCACATAGAAAAGAGTATTTCATTTGAAACCACAAATTCACAGGCTTAGTAACTACAGAAATTTTTAAATGTCAAAAGTAGAGTTCAGAATTTTCTGATATTGTGCATCGTAAGTGAGTTTCTAAAGGTGAACCATCGTAGCACAACACCGAAGGGTTGCCCAATCCAATTTATATAGACGTCCGATATACGCAACACACTACCAGTCAACTATGTCATATTCCACGTACAAAAGAATATTTCATTCGAAACTACATTTTCACAGGATTAGAAATAGCAGAAATTTTTTAACGCCAAAAGTAGAGTCACGATGTTTTCTGACATTCCGCATCATAGGCGAGCATCTGATGGTACACCAATGTCGCAAAACACTGATGGGTTGCCCAATCCTGGTTATATAAATGATATATATACGTTGCACACTACCAGTCAACTTAGTCATTTTTCACAAACAAAAGATTATTTCATTTGAAGCTATATATTCATTGGATTAGTAACTACAGAAATTTTTAAATGTAAAAAAGTAGAGTCCTGATATTTACTGACATTATGCATGTTATGCGGGCTTTTGAAGGTAAAATATTGTCGCCAAACACCGAAGAGGTGCCTAGTCCTGTATGTATACATGCACGATATACGTAGCATACTACTAGTCAACTCAGTCATACACCACATAGAATAGAATATTTTATTTGAAACTACATATTCGCTGGCTTAGTAACTACAGAAATTTTTAAATGTCAAAAGTAGAGTCATGGTGTTTTCTGACATTGTGCATCAAATGCGAGTTTCTGAAGGTAAACCACCGTCGTAAAACACCGAAGGGTTGCCCAATCCTGTTTATAAAGACGTCCGATATACGTAGCACACTACCAGGTAACTTAGTCATATTCCATATACAAAATAATATTTCATTTGAAACTACATATTCATAGGTTTAGTAACCACAACAATTTTTAAACGTCAAAAATAGAGTGAAAAAGTTTTCTGAAATTTTGCATCATAGGCGGGCTTCTAAAGGTACACCATCGTCGCAAAACAGCGATGGGTTATAGACGGCAGATATACGTTGCACACTACTAGTCTACTCAATCATATACCATATACAAAAGAATATTTCATTAGAAATGACATATTCATAGGATTAGTAACTACAAAAAATTTTAAATGTCAAAAGTAGGGTCATTAAGTTTTCTGACATTGTGCATTATATGAGGGCTTCTGAAAGTAAACCGTCGTCGCCAAACACCAAAGGGGTGCCCAATACTTTTTATATAGACGCACGATATACGTAGCACTCTACCATTCAACTCAGTCTTATACCACATAGAAAAGAAAATTTCATTTGAAGCTACATATTCATAGGATTAGTAACTACAGTAATTTTTAAATCTCAAAAGTAGTGTCATGATGTTTTCTGTCATTGTGCACATTATGCGGGCTTCTGAAGGTAAACCTTCTTTGCCTAACACCGAAGGGGTGCCTAATCTTATTTATATAAACGCACGATATACATAGCACACTACCACTCAACTCAGTCATTTACCACATACAAAAGAATATTTCATTAGAAACTACATATTCACAGGAATAGTAACTACAGAAATTTTTAAATGACAATAGTCGCGTCCTAAAGTTTTCTAACATTGTGCATCATATGTGGGTTTTTTATGGTAAACCATCGTCACCAAACATCTAAGGGGTACCCAATTCTGTTTATATAGAACCACCATAAACGTAGCACACTACCAGTCTACTTAGTCATATTCCACATACAAAAGATTATTTCATTTAAAGCTACATATTCATAGGATTAGTAACTATAGAAATTTTTAAATGTCAAAAGTAGAGTCATGAAGTTTTGTGACATTGTGCATCTTATGCGGGCTTTTGCAGGTAAACCATTATTGCTAAACACCGAAGGGGTGCCCAATCCTATTTATATAGATGGACGACATACATAGCACACTACCAGTCAACTCAATCATATACCACATAGAAAAGACTATTTCATTTGAAACTATATATTCACAGGCTTAGTAACTGTAGAAATTTTTAAATGTCAAAAGTAGAGTCATGAAGTTTTCTGACATTATGCATCATATGCTAGTTTCTGAAGGTGAACCATCGTTGCAAAACACCTAAGGGTTTCCCGATCCTGTTTATATAGACGTCCGATATACTTAACACACTACTAGTCAACAATGTCATATTCCACATACAAAAGAATAATTGATTTGAAACTACATATTCACTGGATTTGAAATCGCAAAAATTTTTAAATGCCTAAAGTAGAGTCACAAAGTTTTCAGATATTCTGCGTCATAGGCGAGCATCTGAAGGTGCACCATCGTTGCAAAACACAGATGGGTTGGCCAATGTAGGTTATATAAACGACATATATACGTTGCACACTACCAATCAACTTAGTCATTTTCCACATACAAAAGATTATTTCATTTGAAGCTACATTTTCAGAGCATTAGTAACACCAGAAATTTTTAAATATCAAAAGTAGAGTCCTGATGTCTTCTGACATTGTGCATCTTATGCGGGCTTTTGACGGTACACCATCATCACCAAACACTGACGGGGTGCCCAATCCTGTTTATATAGACGCACGATATACGTAGCACACTACTAGTCAACTCAGTCATATACCACATTGAAAAGAATATTTCATAAACTACATATTCACAGGCTTTGTAACTACAGAAATTTTAAAATGTCAAAAGTAGAGTCTTGAGGTTTTCTTACATTGTGCATCATATGTGAGCTACTGAAGGTAAACCATCGTCGCAAAAACACCGAAGGGTTGCCCAATCCCGTTTATTTCGACGTCCGATATACGTAGCACACTCCCATACAACTCAGTCATATTCCACATACAAAATAATATTTCATTTGAAACTACATATTCACAGGATTAGTAACCCCATAAATTTTTAAACGTCAAAAGTAGAGTCACGAAGTTTTCTGACATTTTGCATCTTAGGCAGGTTTCTGAATGTACACAATTTTCGCAAAACACCAATGGGTTGCCCAATCCTATTTATACAGACGATAGATATGCGTAGCACACTACTAGTAAACTCAGTCATATACCGTATACAAAAGAATATTTCATTGGAAATGACATATTCATAGGATTAGTAAATAAAAAAATTTGAAATGTCAAAAGTAGAGTTATGAAGTTTTCTGACATTGTGCATTATTTGAGGGCTTCTGAAGGTAAACTATTGTCGCCAAACACCGAAGGGGTGCCCAATCCTCTTTATATAGACGCACGACATACGTAGACACTACCACTCAACTCAGTCATTTACCTTAAACAAAAGAATATTTCATTAGAAATTACATATTCATAGGATTAGTAACAATACTAGAGTCCTGAAGTTTTCTAGCATTGTGCATCATATGCGGGCTTTCGATGATTAACTGTTGTCGCCAAACACCGAATGCAATCCTGTTTATATAGAGGCACGATATACGTAGCTGACTACCAGTCTACTCTGTCATATTCCACATGCAAAAGATTATTTCATTTGAAGATACGTGTAACACCCCGCTACCTAGGCCCGCTAGGGCCAGGGATGTCGCCCCGTTGAAAGGACATGGAGTCTTTATAACTAGGTCACACAAATACAATAGCAGAATAAAAATGATACTTGAACTTAAAATTTATTACATCCCAAAAATAAATCCAAGAATAAATCCAAGAATACCAACAACAAATCCATAATAAAATTTATTCACTCTCATCTCCCCAAAACATTACACAAAATAAATTATCAAAAAATCTTCCAAAGCAGGCAATATCTAGCTATTCATCCCCACTGCAGGATTGACTTGAAACCTTGAAAAAAATGATGGTGAGACAGAAATCTCAATAAGTCCGTGTGTGCTTAAGTGTCGGGAGAAAACAGTTCGTGAATGCAAAGTATAAAATTCTTTATATGAGATCCCTGGCAAGCAATAAACATTAGTCAAAAGTAAGAGTGGTGTTTTGATTTTTTCAACCATAAATAATCAATAAAATCAACCACTCAAAAGAAATGATCATGGGTTACCACACGTTGGGCCCCATAATCGCATGGTCAGTATGCGACACTTTGTGCATACCGCCGGTCAGAATGCCACACTTTGTGCAGACTGATAAAAGTATGTGATCGGCCTACTGGGCAAGATACTCCTCATTCTCTATGCCCAAACAACAACCGGGTGTCCATTCTAGCAACACACAGTTACTTAACTGAAAGAGAACTCTTCTAGCTCAGACCGGCACGACCTACTGGACTGACGTCCTATCCGAGAAGGACTCACCCCTCAGAGATTGCCACCTACTAATAGACTTACCCTAACCCCTCAAAGACTAGCCCTAGTAGTCCACCCTTATTGAGTACTCAACGATATTTCCCACTTGGGATAAAATGAACAAAACACTATTCCACATGAAAATGGCAATTAAGGGTTCCCGAAGTCTTTGTCAAAATCAGTTTTGGAAACAGTTTTCAGACTGAGTAAATCTGCTTATTAATTTTCAAATAAATTGTTTGTCTGAAATAGGAAAGAAGTTAATCCTCAATTGCCCTAACAAAACTGAGTGTCCATGCACTCTACATTTAGTTTGCCATAATAAACATGTTTCATCAATTAGGTTTTATGCAGGAGCTTATTTGATTCTTGCTCACAACATAAGGTCTCCAACAGCTGACCTAATCCTGCATGGGCAAATACAAACCACAATAAAACTCAAGCCAAAATCCACTCTCTCAATTTAAAACAACTCAACTCATTATCACCATAATCCTAGTGTCCCAAGCTTTAAGGCCAAGCTATAAATAAATAGGTTTACAAGCTAAGCGTAATTTGATAGTTAAAATAATTAATGTTTTGAGAAACAAGTACTAATAAGTTGATGGTTTAAATCTTGCTAAGAAAAATTTAGAGTTTACTTGATAAAAAGTCCTAGGTGGTATTAGGTAAAGTAATGATTTATTAATAATTTAGTTGTTAGAAAATAATTGATAACTAAAATTAGTTGAAAATAAATTTAATGTGTCTTACTTGAAAAATAATAAATAAATTTTTATTGGGTTTCGATTAAAGATAATAATTAAATTTTTTAGTAATAAATATTTTACTAATTATGATTATTTCCATAAAAGGTTTTAGTTAATTTCATTATTTTATAATATATATATATATATATATATATATTCTATTTTTCTAGCAAAAGCTATTATTTATTTGACTATAATATCCTTATTATATATAATAATCCAAATCTACCCCTCCTAGGGTTTTTTTTTTAAATTTACTAGCAAAATCATATTATGAAATATTTTATTCATGAAATAAAAATTAACTTAGGGACAACTAGATCATGATCATACTTCTATGGCTAACCATAATCATGAACATATACAATTGTTCAATTCATGAAATCATCCAAATCACGCATATAAGCTTAGATCTAAATTTACCAGGACATGATCTAACCCCTACTAGCATAAATATGATCATGGCTTCAATAATCCAACATGAATATAAATCCTATTCACCAAAGGTAACATAATCTCTAGCATACTTCATCACAAATACTACCTATGACATGGAGACATGAATTAAACCTTAAATCATCATACAATCAACCAAGATATTCCATCCATGCATAAATCCCATCTCCTTCATATTCATACATACATTCATGCTTCAACCTCAATAATATATACTCAAACCTTATCCACAATCCACCTTCTATCAACATCATCCTAGAGACATGAATCTAGAATTTAAAAGAAGGGTTAAAAAGGCTTACTCGTTTTTTGAATATCTTGAAGGAGTTTTGAATGGTTGTCAACCCCTAGATGCCTAAAGCATGGCCATTGGAGAAGAAGCCATCCGGCCAACAAGAGAGAGATTCGGCCATGAGAGAGAGAGAGAGAGAGAGAATTAGCATGTTTATTCACACACACACACACACATATATATATATATATATATTCGTTAGAGATCAAGATTGGAGAAGATGAAGTTGTTAGAACAAATCTACCTTGAAGGTGTTCTTGAGTCTTCACAAAATTTCTGGTTTTTGATCCAAAATAGCAAGTTGGATTTTGGAATTTGATGTTAAGAAGGGTGTTGATGGATTCACGACAGTAAGTCGATTCAATCTGGAAATTTTAGAAGTAGTTTGAAGTGATTTGGGAGAGAATTGGGCGAAAGGAAGAAGTAGGTGTTCTTGGTGTGTTGTGTGTTCTTGATGTCGAAGAAAGTAGAGAGCTTTTGGGATTGGAGCTACCAAAATTCTCTAAAGATTAGGGTTGCTGACTACTTGAAGGGTTTTGGTAGCTAATTTTCTGGTTTGGAAGGTAAAAGGAAAGGCTAGTTGTTCAAATCCTAGAAGAATATTTTTGGGAAGCAAATTTGGAAACTAAATATTCAGGAATATCTTTGATCATAGGAGAGTTGTTGGAAGTCTGCCATGGCCGAATTGCTGGCAGTGTTTTGGCTAGATGAATACTGGTTGAGGGAGGCTAAAGGTGGCTGAAAATACTGAGTGTAATGGTGAAGGGAAGGTTTGGTTGTTTGAGGTATATTTTATGGAAAGTTGTTAAATCATGGTGGTTGGAATTTTGGTATCCAAATCAGATCATGTTTGCAGATTTTTTTTGGAAATATTTTAGGCAGCCATGAATAGATTTTTGTGCAGAAGCTTGAGAAGGATAATGGAGTTCAGTTACTGAAGGTTTAAGGGTGATTTGTGCAGAATAAGGATGGTGTTTCGGCTAGGGATGAATTAGGAACCAAGGTTGGAAAATTTATGTACAGGTTTTCACTACTTGCTGGAATTTTCTAGGAAGTTTTTCGGCTGCCCATTTCCAGTCGGTTTGCAGGGAGTTTGAAGGGAAATTTTAGGGCTTTTCAAACCTGGTTTCTAGCCCTCTTCATGAAGGAAAAACGTGGCTAAGATGCTGAACAAAAACTGGAAGAAAACAGCTTGGTTTTGGACCTCCAAAACTGTGAATTTGCCCAGGAATTTTTCTGGTTTTGTACCGCTTTTGTGCAGCTCAAAAATGGCCAGAAAAATCCAAGTTCTAAGCTGATCAAAAGGGTCATTTTCTGGTAGCATTTGGGAGGGAATAATGGCTAAGAATTTTGACACCTTGAAGGCACACAAAGCTGGGAAAAATTTCAGTTCCATGCATGAAGGAAAATGAACTTAGCTAGAGTAAAGTTTTTAAAAAGTTCACTAAGGAATTTAATTCACTTGAAATCATTTTCTCCTTTTCCATGGTTTCGGTCCACAAGATGTCTCTTACTAAAACATTTTGAACCTATAAAGCCACAACAATTTGCTAGAATTTTTCTAGAATAAAATTGGTTTGAACAATTTGAATAAGCTAATGAATTGAGAAATAGGAAAAATTAAGGATCAAGAGGAAATGGATTCCCCTTAGGAATTTTGTGTAGGCAAAAGAGTAGGATGAGGATACTCCTATCATGTCTCTCTTAGAAAAACATTTCTACCCTATTCCAAGTTCATAAGGCAGAAAATATTACTTCCCAAGCAAAAATAAATAAATAAATAAATAATAAATAATAAATAATAATAATAAAAATAAAAAAATAACCAAGCTAAAGCCCCTATGATGGAATTTGAACCCAAGACCTCAAGAATTAATTCTAAGGCTCTAACCACTAAACCACAACAACTCTTGTTCTTATTTTTCCTATAAAAATATTTTCCTATTCAATCCTTAAGCTATCTCCCTTTTTCCACCTCAAGCAAAAATTACTATTTTGCCCTTCTCACTCAATAGTCATAATCAAGCCCTCTAGACTATAAAACACAAATTCAATGCACATAAAATCATATAAAAATATATTTAAACATGCAATAGAGTATGAGATGCATCCCAACCCCCTCACTCTAATGTTGGTTTTGATTGGGGTTTCACATCCTTCCCTCCTTAGAAGAATTTCGTCCCGAAATTCAAGCATACCTCTATTTCAAATCAGGGTACTTCCGCTTAACCCATTCTTCCTACTCCCATGTGGCATCCTGCGTTCCATAGTACTCCCACTGAATCTTAACCATCGGTATCTGTTTGTTCCAGAGAGTGTTGACACTGCGGTATAATATCCGCACAGGCTTCTCCACATAGCTCAGGTAAGACAGGTCGAGACATACTTGACCACATACCGCTTTAGTCCGGGCCACCAATAGGCTCTCTTCAAATGCTAATACATCTTGACTTCCCCCGAATGAATGGCGTACTTGCTCTTGTGTGCCTCTTCCAAAATTCTGTCCTTTAATTGCTGCTCCCCGGGTACACACAACCGATATCTAAAATGTAGAACTCCCACTTCGTCTAGACAGAATTCACTGCCCGGCCGCCTAAGCTCCTTGTCCTTGAAAAGTTAAACTCGTCGTTGCTTTGCTAAGCTCCCTCGATTTCCTTCATCAGATCCGGCACCAATTTCAAATTGCTAATGACAATTCCTTTGCCTTGCACTTCCACCCTTCTATCCAACACATCCTAAACCGCTTGCATTTCCTGCACCCTTAATCTGGCCATCCCAACCTTTCTGCTTAGGGCGTCCGCCACAACTTTGGCCTTCCCGAGATGGTAGTTGATCGGACAACGGTATTCCTCTGGGAATTTCATCCACCTTCGCTGCCTCAAATTCAGATCCTTTTGAGTGAAGATATACTTCAGACCTTTATGGTCAGTGAACACCTCATATTTAGCTCCATACAGGTAGTATCGCCATTTCTTCAGGGCAAGCACTATAGCTGCCAGCTCCAGATCATGAGTGGGGTAGTTGACTTCTTCAGGTCTTAGCTTCCGTGAAACGTAAGCAATCACCTTCCGATCCTACATCAACATTGCTCCCAGTCCTTCTTTCGAAGCATCGGTATATAGCGCGTAGAGTTTCCATTCCTCCGGTAGACTCAATACCGGTGCTGTCATCAATCTGCGCTTTAGTTCTTGAAAACTTTTTTCGCACTTCTTGTTCCACACAAATGGAACATTCTTTCTCAATAATCGGGTCATTGGCGATGCGAGTTTCAAAAATCCCTTGATAAACCTTCGGATGTAACCAACCAGTCCCAAGAAACTCCGGATCTCGGTGACAGTTTCTGGCTGCTTCCAATCTGATACCGCTTCAACTTTTGTCGAGTCCACCTTGATTCCATCCTTGGTCACCACATGGCCAAGGAACGCCACACTGTCCAACCAGAATTCGCACTTGATGAACTTGGCGTACAGCTTGTGCTCCCTAAGCTTCTCCAGTACGAGCTTCAGATGCTCCGCATGCTCCTCCGGACTCTTGGAGTAGATCAAAATGTCGTCGATGAAGACCACCACGAACTTATCCAGATAGGGTCAAAACACTCAGTACATCAGGTCCATGAACACTACTGGGGCATTAGTCACCCCGAACGGCGTTACCACGAACTCGTAATGTCCATATCTGGTTTTGAATGCCGCCTTGGGGATATCTTCCTCTTTTACCCACACTTGGTAGTATCCTTGCCTCATATCCAACATGGAGTAGCAACTGGATCCTTGCAACTGGTCGAATAGCTCGTTAATTAATGGTAGGGGATACTTGTTCTTGACCGTCAAATTGTTCAATCCCCGACAGTCAATGCATAGCCTCAGAGTGCCGTCCTTTTTCTTCAAAAATAGCATAGGCGCTCCCCCGGGCCGACATGCTAGGTCTGATGTAGCCTTAACTCACTAACTCCCCCAACTGCTCTTTCAACTCTGTCGGTGCCATCTGGTACGGGGTTCGCGATGCTGGTTCCGCTCCTGGAACTAAGTCGATTGTGAATTCAACTTCTCGGCTGGGAGGTAGAGAATCAAGTTCCGCCGAAAATACATCGAGAAATTCCTTTACTACCTCAGTGTCATCCAAAGTGCACTGGTCCTTCGGCTTATTATTACGTAAGCCAGGTAACCTTAACTCCCCTGCCTCAGCAATTTTTGGGCCTTAGCCCTCGCAATCAAATACTTAAGTTCTTTCATCCTCTTGCCATTAAATTCTAATACATCACAACTTGGTCTGACGAACTGGACTGTCTTATTTTTATAGTCTACCCTAGCCCCATGCTTGGCTAACCAGTCCATCCCCAAAATTAAGTCATAATCCTCAATGTCTAACACTATCAAATCTCCCTCCAGACTTTCTCTCCCTACATTAACTTTACACTCTTTTACATATCGATCCGCTTGCACCATTTTCTCCAGAGGTGTGCTCACCACTAAAGCGAAAGGTAGCTCCATTCCATCCCAACCCAAATGACATGCACACAGCTTGTTTATATAGGAATGAGTAGAGTTAGGATAAATCAAAGCATTATTGGAACGTTCTTGAATAGTGAATGTACTTTCTACCACCACTGCATTGGCCCTAATTTCCTCTCTATTGAGAATGAATACCTTGGCCTTCACTTACGACTTCGGTGCTGCACTCCCGGCTGCTCCCGTGGGGTTGGGCCCCAGGTTCTGAACCGAGTTTCCTTGCCCGACTCGAAGCAATTTGGGGCAGGTGTTCCTCAGGTGGTTCGAGTCGCCACAATGATAGCATTTCTTTTCACCACCCTTAGACCAACAATTCCTTTCGATGTGGCCTTTCCTTCCACATTGCCTACATGATGGGAGATTCGGGGCAGGTCCACCCGGTGCCATCCAGGCTTGCTTTCCCCGGTTCTGACATTGGTGATTGGCGGGGTGTTTATGGAGTTGCAGTCTCGGGTAGTATCCATGCGGCTGCCTTGGCAGTTGGAAGGGTTTTGCCGCCATCCTGCTGGGATCCTCATTTTTCGTTCGAGTAGCTGCATCTACAGCCCCCGAATAAGTTGTAGGTGGAGCAGGTGCCAATGCTCTCCTCATCTCCGGTCTCAGCCCTTTGACAAACTGCCTCATCCTATTCTACTCGGTGTCTACCAATCGCTTGCAGTATTTAGAAAATGAGTGAACCGAGCCGCGTAGTGGGCCACCGACATGCTTCCCTGCCTCAGATTTTGGAATTTGTCTTCTCGTTTCTCCACAATCCACTGTGGGATATACTCCGCCATAAAGGCTTCAATGATGTTGGACCCTGTCCATTCCAGTCATCTTAGACCTACTACCACCACACCCGAGCTAGTCCTCTCAATCGGAAAGCTGTAAACTTAACCATCCATTCCTCGGTGTACTGGAGCGTTGCAAATATATCCTCTATTTTCTCAACCCATTGCTCGGCCTTCTGATCTTGTTCTACTTCGCCCATAAAGGCGGGCGGTTGAAACTTCAAGAACCACTCTAAGGCCTCGTCTTCACCTCTTGGGTTCCGACGCTCGGTCATCGATTGCAAAATCTTGTCCATCTTGCTGAATGCCTAGCCCATGGTCACATCAATTGGAACTTCAGACCCCGATCCAATATTTGGATTATTCCCTTCACCCCGATTGGGTGCTTACGTCTGGGCTATTTCCACTTCCGGTGTCACTTGATCGACTTCCGGAACCCTTCCACCTGCTGAAGCTACACAACGCTTAGATGCCATTCTAAACCACACCTCAAATGATAAGTGTATGCATTTAAAGTTCAAATCATTTTAGTTGCACATGCATTTATAGTCAAATAGATGTAAATAGAAATCGGATATAAATTTTGGCTAAGGAACAAATTCTCTTTCAAAAATGGACTTGCATATATTCGAAATCTTGATAGAAAGTAGAATTAAAATCCTTAACATAAAAGTTCTTAAAAACAATAAACAAATAAACATCCAAATGAAAGTACTCCTAGTCCTCTAGTCCTCATCAGAATACTCATCATCAGCCTCATACAACCATCCCCCACAGTTCTTAGAAAAATCCACCCCATCCCTGCTAGCAAATCCCTCCATTGGCTCCTTTCCAGGGCGCCTAGAACTCTTCCCGGGCTCAACTCGGCTAAAAGAATGAAGGAAAGTAGGCCTGGTAGAGACTCATAGTCTATCTCCCATGGGTTATCACTATTTATTGCTAAGTCCATCTCGGGATTAGGAGGGTGGGGTCCAGGCTCCACTATCATCACCTCGCCCTCACTGTCAGAACGTATGTCTATCACCGGAATTGGGGTGGCTCAATAATCTGGACCTCGTCCTCACTGCTATCCTCCATAGGGTAAACCTCATCATCACTGTTATCCTCCATAGGGAAAACTGGCTGAGGGGCAAGTTGGGGAACTAGAAGGTCCTCCGGGTATATAGGGATAGGCAGGTGCCACTTCTGCCCTTTCCTCACAGTCCTAAGTATCCTAACCATCCTACAGCATCAACAAGATAGGTTAGATAAAGATTTAAACTTAAATAAATAACATATATACTATCACTAATTACCTAAACCTAGGCTCTGATACTAGTTGTAACACCCACTACCTAGGCCCGCTAGGGCCGGGGATGTCGCCCCGTCCAAAGGACATGGAGTCCTTATAATTAAGTCACACAAATACAATAGCAAAATAAAAATGATACTTGAACTTAAAATTTATTACATCCCAAAAATAAATCAAAGAATAAATCGAAGAATACCAACAACAAATCCATGAAAAAATTTATCTACTCTCATCTCCCCAAAACATTACACAAAATAAATTATCAGAAAATCTTCCAAAGCAGGCAATATCTAGCTACTCAAACCCACTGCTGGATCGACCGAAAATCATGGAAAAAATGGTGGTGAGACAGAAATCTCAGTAAGTCCGTGTGTGCTTAAGTGTCGATAGAAAACAGTTCGTGAATCCAAAGTATAAAATTCTTTATAAGAAATCACTGGCAAGCAATAAACATTAGTCAAAAGCAAGAGTAGTGTTTTGGCTTTTCCAACCATAAATAATCAATAAAATCGACCACTCAAAAGAAATGATCATGGGTTACCACACATTGGGCCCCATAACCGCATGGTCAGCATGCGACACTTTGCGGATACCGCCGGTCAGAATGCCACACTTTCTGCGAACTAACAAAAGTAGATGATCGGCCTACTCGGCAAGATACTCCTCCTTCTCTATACCCAAACAACAACCGAGTGTCCATTTCGGCAACAGATATTCACTTGACTGAAAGAGAACACGGCTAGCTCAGACCGGCACAATCTACTGGACTGACGTCCTATCCGGGAAGGACTCACCCCTCAGAGGTGGCCACCTACAAAGAGACTTACCCTAACCCCTCAAAGACTAGCCCTAGTAGTCCACTCTTATTGAGTACTTAACGACATTTCCCAATTGGGATAAAATGAACAAAACACTGTTCCAAATGAAAATGGCAATTAAGGGTTCCCAAAGTCTTTGTCAAAATCAGTTTTGGAAAGAGTTTTGAGATTGAGTAAATATGCTTATCAATTTTCAAATAAATTGTTTATCTGAAATAGGAAAGAAGTTAATCCTCAATTGCCCTTGCAAAACTGAATGCCCATTCACTCTATATTTAGCTTGACATATTCATTGGATTAGTAACTACAAAAATTTTTAAATGTCAAAAGTAGAGTCCTAAAGTTTTTCTGACATTTTGCATATTAGGCGAGCTTCTGAAGGTACACCATCGCCCCAAAACACCAATGGGTTGCCCAATCCTGTTTATATAGACGACAGATATACGTAGCACACTACGAGTCAACTCAGTCATATACCACATACAAAAGAATATTTCATTGGAAATGACATATTCATAGAATTAGTAACTATAGAAAATTTTAAATGTCAAAAGTAGAGTCATGATGTTTTCTTACATTATGCATCATATGCGAGTTTCTGAAGGTGAACCATCGTAGCAAAACACCGAAGGGTTGCCCAATCCAGTTTATATAGACGTCCGATACACGCAGTACACTATCAATCAACTCTGTCATATTCCACGTACAAAAGAATATTTCATTTGAAACTACATATTCACATGATTAGAAATCACAGAAAATTTTAAACCCGAAAAGTAAAGTCACGAAGTTTTCTGACATTCTGCATCGTAGGCGAGCATCTGAAGGTACACCAATGTTGCAAAACACTGATGGGTTGCCTAATCCAGGTCATATAAACGATAGATATACGTTGCACACTACCAGTCTACTCTGTCATATTCCACATACAAAAGATTATTTCATTTAAAGCTACATATTCATAGGATTAGTAAATACAGAAAATTTTAAATGTTAAAAGTTGAGTCATGAAGTTTTGTTATGCGTGCTTATGAAGGTAAATCTTCGTCGCCAAACAGCGAATGGGTGCCCATACCTGTTTATATTGACGCACGATATGCGTAGCACACTACCAGTTAACTCAATCGTATACCACATAGAAAAGAATATTTCATTTGCAATTACGTATTCACAGGCTTAGTAACTGCTGAAATTTTTAACTGTCCAAAGTAGAGTCAAGACGTTTTCAGACATTGTGCATCATAAGTGAGTTTCTGAAGGTGAACAATCATTGCAAAATACCAAAGGTTTGCCCAATCCAGTTTATATAGACGTCCGATATACGCAGCATACTACCAGTCAACTCTGTCATATTCCACGTACAAAAGAATATTTCATTTGAAATTACACATTCATATGATTAGAAACTGCAGAAATTTTTAAATGCCAAAAGTAGAGTCACGAAGTTTTCTGACATTCTACATCATAGGCTGGGTTGCCCAATCCAGGTAACATAAAAAACAGATATACATTGCACACTACCAGTCAACTCAGTCATTTTCCAAATACAAAAGATTATTTCTTTTGAAGCAACATATTCAACGGATTAGTAACACCATAAATTTTTAAATGTCAAAAGTAAAGTGCTAATGTTTTCTGAGATTGTGCATCTTATGCGGGCTTTTGAAGGTAAACCATCATCGCCAAGCACCGAAGGGGCGCCCAATCCTGTTTATATAGACGCACGATATACGTAGCTCACTACAAGTCAACTCAGTGATATACCACATAGAAAAGAATATTTCATTTGAAACTTCGTATTCACAGGCTTTGTAACTATAGAAATTTTTGAATGTTAAAGGTAGAGTTATGAGGTTTTCGGACATTGTGCATCATATGCGAGTTTCTGTAGGTAAACCATCATCGTAAAACACCGAAGGGTTACCCAATCCTATTTATATAGACGTCCAATATACGCAGCACACAACCAGACAACTCAGTCATATTCCATATAAAAAATAATATTTCCTTTGAAACTACATATTCACATGATTAGTAACCACAGAAATTTTTAAACGTCAAAAGTAGAGTCACAATATTTTCTGACATTTTGCGTATTAGGCGGGCTTCTGAAAGTACACCATCACCCCAAAACACCGATAGGTTGCCCAATCTTGTTTATATAGACGACAGACATACGTAGCACACTACGAGTCAACTCAGTCATATACCACATACAAAAGAATATTTCATTGGAAATGACATATTAATAGAATTAGTAACTATAGAAATTTTTAAATGTTAAAAGTAGAGTCATGATGTTTTCTGCCACTGTACATTATATGCGAGCTTTAGAAGGTAAACCATCGTCGCCAAATACCGAAGAGGTGCCCAATCATGTTTATATAGACGCACGATATACGTAGCACACTACCAGTCTACTCTGTCATTTACAACATACAAAAGAATATTTCATTAGAAATTACATATTCACATGATTAGTAACTGCAGAAATGTTTAAAAGACAATAGTAGAGTCATGATGTTTTTTGACATTATGTGTTATATACGGGCTTTTGATGACAAACCATAGTCGCCAAACACTGAAGGGTGCCTAATCCTATGTATAAAGAGGCACGATATACGTAGCACACTACCAGTCTACTCCGTCATATTCGACATACAAAAGATTATTTCATTTGAAGCTACATATTCATTGGATTAGTGACTATAGAAATTTTTAAATGTCAAAAGTTGAGTCCTGAAGTTTTGTGACATTGTACATCATATGCGGGCTTTCAAAAGTAAACCATCGTCGCCAATCACCGAAGGGGTGCCCAGTCCAATTTATAAAGACGCACGATATATGTAGCTCACTACCAGTCAACTCAATCATATACCACATAGAAGAGAATATTTCATTAGAAACTACATATTCATAAGCTTAATAACTACAGAAATTTTTAAATGTCAAAAGTAGAGTCATGAAGTTTTCTGACATTGTGCATCATATGCGAGTTGCTGAAGGTGAACCATCGTAGCAAAACACTGAAGGGTTGCCCAATCCTGTTTATAAAGACGTCCGATTTACGTAGCACACTACCAGTCGTCATTGTCATATTCCACGTACAAAAGAATATTTCATTTGAAACTACTTATTCACAGGATTAGAAATCGCAGAAATTTTTAAATACCAAAAGTAGAGTCATCGAAGTTTTCTGACATTCTGGATCATAGGCAAGCATTTGAAAGTACACCAACGTCACAAAACACCGATGTGATGCCTAATCCAGGTCATATAAATGACAGATATACGTTGCACACTACCATTCAACTCTGTCATTTTCCACATACAAAATAATATTCAGAGGATTAGTAACACCGGAAATTTTAAATGTGAAAAGTAGAGTCATGATGTTTTATGACATTGTGCATCTTATGCAGGCATTTGAAGATAAACCATCATCGCCAAAAACCGAAGGGGTGCCCAATCCTGTTTACATAGACGCACGATATACGTAGCACACTACCAGTCAATTCAGTCATATACCACATGGAAAAGAATATTTCATTTGAAACTACGTATTCATAGGCTTAGTAACTACAGAAATTTTTATATGACAAAAGTAGAGTCATGAATTTTTCTGACATTGTGCATAATACGCGAGTTTCTGAAGGTAAACCATCGTCGCAAAACAGCGAAGGGTTGCCCAATCCTGTTTATATAGATGTCCAATATATGTAGCACACTACCAGATAACCCAGTCATATTCCACATACAAAATAATATTGCATTTGAAAATACATATTCACAGGATTAGCTACCACAGAAATTTTTAAACGTCAAAAGTAGAGTAACGATGTTTTCTGACATTTTGCATCTTAGGCGAGCTTCTAAAGGTACACCTTCTTCGCAAAAACACTGATGGGTTGCCTAATCCTGTTTATATAGACGATAGATATACGTAGCACACTACCAGCCAACACAGTCATTTACCACATATAAAAGAATATTTCATTGGAAATGACATATTCATAGGATTAGTAACTATAGAAATTTTAAAATGTCATAGTAGAGTCATGAAGTTTTCTGACATTGTGCATCATATGCGTGCTTCTGAAGGTAAACCATCGTTGCCAAACACCGAAGAGGTGCCAAATCCTGTTTACATAGACGCACGATATACGTAGCACACTACCACTCAACTAAATCATTTACCACATATAAAAGAATATTTCATTAGAAATTACATATTCACTGGATTTGTAACTACATAAATTTTTAAATGACAATAGTAGATTCCTGAAGTTTTCTGACATTGTGCATCATATGCGGGATTTTGGTGATAAACCATCGTCGCAAAACTACGAAAGGGTGCCCAATCCTGTTTATATAGAGGCACGATATACATAACACACTACCAGTCTACTCTGTCATATTCCTCATACAAAAGATTATTTCATTTGAAGCTACATATTCTTTGGATTAGTAACTACAGAAATTTTTAAATGTCAAAAGTAGAGTCCTAAAGTATTGTGACATTGTGCATTATATACGGGCTTATGAAGGTGAATCATCGTCGCCAAACACTGAAGGGGTGCCCAATCCTGTTTATATAGATGTCCGATATACGTAACACACTACCAGACAACGATGTCATATTCCATATACAAAATAATATTTCCTTTGAAACTACATATTCACAGGATTAGTAACCACATAAATTTTTTAAACGTCAAAAGTAGAGTCATGAAGTTTAATAAACATTTTGCATCTTAGGCGGGCTTTTGAAGGTACACCATCGTAGCAAAACGCCGATCGGTTGCCCAATCCTATTTTTATAGACGACAGATATACGTAGCACACTACCAGTCAGCTTAGTCATATACCACATACACAAGAATATTTCATTGGAAATGACATATTCATAGGATTACTATCTACAAAAATTTTTCAATGTCAAAAGTAGAGTCATGAAGTTTTCTGACATTGTGCATTATATGCTGGCTTCTGAAGGTAAACCATCGTCGCCAAACACCGAAGGGGTGCCCAATAATGTTTATATAGATGCACGATATACGTAGCATACTACCTCTCAACTCAGTCATTTACCACATACAAAAGAATATTTCTTTTGGAGTTACAAATTCACAGGATTAGTAACTACATAAATTTATAAATGACAATAGTAGAGTCCTGAAGTTTTCTGACATTGTGTGTAATAACCCGCAT
>JANUWF010001341.1:1365000-1775793 GCA_026120185.1 Voacanga thouarsii | reverse complement strand
TGAACGTACAACAGCGCAACCAGAATCGAAGGATTTCGATTACAGCAACCAGAGGTAACTCTTAAAGCTTAGATCTTCTTAATCGTTTACTTGCGTCCTCGGAAGGGATTCGTAGATGTTTTCCGCTTTTAGGAGTCCACGAATCCCAACATAATACACTACCAAACAATTCCTACATATCCCACATACAAATTAATATTTCCTTTGAAACTACATATTCACCGGATAAGTAACCACAGAAATTTTTTAAACGTCAAAAGTAGAGTGATGAAGTTTAATAAACATTTTGCATCTTAGGTGGGCTTTTGAAGGTACACCATCGTCGCAAAACACCGATGGCTTACCAATCCGGTTTATATCGACGGCAGATATACGTAGCACGCTACCTGTTAACTTAGTCATATACCACATACACAAGAATATTACATTGGAATTGACATATTCATAGGATTAGTAACTACAGAAATTTTGAAATGTTAAATGTAGAGTCATGAAGTTTTCTGACATTGTGCATTAAATGTGGGCTTCTGAAGGTAAACCGTCGTTGCCAAACTCCGAAGAGTTGCCCAATCCTGTTTATATAGATGCACGATATACATAGCACACTACCACTTAATAATATTTCATTTGAAACTACATATTCAGAGCTTTAGTTACCACAGAAATTTGTAAACGTCAAAAGTACATTCATGAAGTTTTCTGACATTATACATCATATGCGAGTTTATAAAGTTGAGCCATCGTAGCCAAAAACCGAAGGGTTGCCTAATCCTGTTTATATAGACGTCTGATATACACAGCGCACTACCAGTCAACTTTGTCATATTCCATGTACAAAATAATATTTCATTTGAAACTACATATTCAAAGGATTAGAAACCACAGAAACTCTTAAACGCCAAAAGTAGAGTCACGAAGTTTTCTGACATTCTGCGTCATAGGCGAGAATCTGAAGGTACACCAATGTCGCAAAACACCGATGGGATGCCCAATGCAGGTTATATAATAGACAGATATATGTTGCACACTACCAGTCAACTCTATCATTTCCCACGTACAAAAGATTAATTCATTTGAAGCCTCATGTTCAGAGGATTAGTGACACCCGAAATTTTTAAATGTCAAAAGTAGAGTCTTGATGTTTTCTGATAATATGCATCTTATGCTAGCAATTGAAGGTAAACCATCATCGCCAAACACCAAAAGGGTGCCCAATCCTGTTTATATAGACGCACGATATACGTAGCACACTGCTAGTCAATTCATTCATAAACCACATAGAAAAGAATTTTTCATTTTAAGAATTTTTCATTTGAAACTAAGTATTCAAAGGCTTAGTAACTACAAAAATTTTTAATTGTCAAAAGTAGAGTCATAAAGTTTTCTGACATTGTGCATTATATACGAGCTTCTGAAGGTAAACCATCGTCGCCAAACACCAAAGGGTTTCCCAATCCAGTTTATATAGACGCATACTACCACTAAACTCAAACTTTTACCGCATACAAAAGAATATTTCATTAGAAATTACATATTCATAGGATTAGTAAGTACAGAAATTTTTAAATGACAATAGTTGAGTCTTGAAGTTTTTTGACTTTGTGCATTATATACGGGATTTTGACGATAAACCATCGTCGTCGAACACTGAAAGGGGGCCCAATCCTGTTTATATAGTTCCACGATATACGTAGCTCACTACCAGTCTACTCTGTCATATTCCACATCCAAAAGATTATTTCATTTGAAGATACATATTCATAGGATTAGTTACTACAGAAAATTTTAAATGTCACAAGTAGAGTCCTGAAGTTTTTTGACATTGTGCATCATATGCGGGCTTATTAAGGTAAATCATCGTCGCCAAACACCGAAGGGGTGCCCAATCCTGTTTATAACGACGCACGATATACGTAGCAATTTACCAGTCAACTAAATCATATACCACATAGAAAAGAATATTTCATTTGAAACAAAATATTCACAGGCTTAGTAACTACATAAATTTTTAAATGTCAAAAGTAGAGTCATGAATTTTTCTGCATTGGGCATCATATGCGAGTTTCTGAAGGTGAACCGTCGTTGTAAAATTCCGAAAGGGTACTCAATCCTATTTATATAGGCGTCCAGTATACGCAGCACACTACCAGTCAACTCTGTCATATTCCATGTACAAAAGAATATTTCATTTGAAACTACATATTCACAGAATTTGAATCCGCTGAAATTTTTAAACGCCAAAAGTAGAGTCACGAAGTTTTCTGACATTCTGCATCATAGGCGAGCATCTGAAGGTACACCAATATCGCAAAACACTGATGGGATGCCTAATCCAGGTCATATAAACGATAGATATACATTGCACACTACCGGTCAACTCTGTCATTTTCCACATACAAAAGATTATTTCATTTGGAGCTACATATTCAAAGGATTAGTAAGCCCAGAAATTTTTAATTGTCTAAAGTGGAGTCCTGATGTTTTCGGACATTGTGCATCTTAAAAGAGAATTTGAAGGTAAACTATCATCGCCAAACATCGACGAGGTTCCCAATCCTGTTTATATAAATGCACGATATACGTAGCACACTACTAGTCAATTCAGTCATATAGCACATAGAAAAGAGTATTTCATTTAAAACTACGTATTTAGAGGCTTAGTAGCTACAGAAATTTTTAAATATCAAGAGTAATGTCATTAAGTTTTCTAACAATTTGCATCATATGCTAGTTTTTGAAGGTTAACTGTCATCGCAAAACACTGAAGGGTTGCCCAATCCAATTTATATAGACATCCGAAATACGTAGCACACTACCAGACAACTCAGTCATATTCCACGTACAAAATAATATTTCATTTGAAACTACATATTCACAGGATTAGTAACCACAGAAATTTTTAAACGTCAAAAGAAGAGTCATGATGTTTTTTGACATTTTGCATCTTAGGCGGCCTTCTGATTGTACGCTATCGTTGCAAAACACTGATGGGTTGCCCAATCCTATTTATATAGACGACAGATATACGTAGCACACTACCAGTCAACTCAGTCATATACCACATACAAAAGAATATTTCATTGGAAGTGACTTATTCATAGGATTACTAACTACAAAAATTTTTAAATGTCAAAAGTGGAGTCATGATGTTTTCTAACATTGTGCATCATAGGCGAGTTTTTGAAGGTAAACCATCGTCGCAAAACACCGAAGGGTTGCCCAATCCTGTTTATATAGACATCCGATATACGTAGCACACTACCAGACAACTCAGTCATATTCCACAAACAAAAGAATATTTCATTGGAAACTACATTTTCACAGGAATAGTTACCACAGAAATTTTTAAACGTCAAAAGTAGAGTTACGAAGCCTTTTAACATTTTGCATCTTAGGCAGGCTTCTGAAGGTACACCATCGATGCAAAACATCGATGGGTTGCCCAATCCTGTTTATTTAGACGAGGGATATACGTATCACATTACTAGTCAACTCAGTCATATACCACATACAAAAGAATATTTCATTAGAAATTACATATTCACAGGATTAGTAACTACAAAAACTTTTAAATGACAATAGTTGAGACCAGAAGTTTTCTGACATTGTGCATCATATAAGGGATTTTGATTAGAAACCATCGTTGCCAAACACTGAAAGAGTGCTCAATCCTGTTTATATAGAGGCGCGATAAATGTAGCACACTACCAGTCTACTCTGTCATATTCCTCATACAAAAGATTATTTCATTTGAACCTACATATACTTAGGATTTGTAACTGTAGAAATTTTTAAATGTCAAAAGTAGAGTCCAGATGTTTGGTGACATTGTGCATCGTATACGGGCTTATAAAAGTAAATCATCGTCGCCAAAAACCGACGGGGTGCCCAATCCGGTGGATATAGACGCACAATATACGTAGCACACTACCGGTCAACTCAATCATTTATCACATAGATGAGAGTATTTCATTTGAAACTACATATTCACAGGCTTATTAACTACAGAAATTTTTAATTGTCAGAAGTAGAATTATGAAGTTTTCTGATATTGTGCATCATAAGCGTGTCTCGAAAGTTTAACCATCGTAGCCAAACACCGAAGGGTTGCCCAATCCAGTTTATATAGACTCCGACATACGTAGCACACTACCATTCAACTCTGTCATATTCCACGTACAATAGAATATTTTATTTCAAACTACATATTCATAGGATCAGTAACCATAGTAATTTTTTAGCGCCAAAAGTAGATACACGATGATTTCTGACATTTTGCATCATAGGCGTGCATATGAAGGTACATCAACTTCACAAAACACCGATGGGTTGCCTAATCCTAGTAATGTAAACGACAGATATACGTTGTACACCACCAGTCAACTTAGTCATATTCCACATACAAAAGATTATTTCATTTGAAGCTACATATTTGTAGGATTAGTAACTTCAGAAATTTTTAAATGTCAAAAGTAGAGTCATGATGTTTTTCTAACATTATTCATTTTACGGGGGTTTTTGAAGGTAAACCGTCGTCTCCAAACATCGAAGGGGTGCCTAATCCTATTTTTCTACACACACGATATATGTAGCACACCACTTGTCAACTCAGTCATATGCCACACAGAAAAGAATATTTCATTTGAAACTACATATCCACAGGCTTAGTAACAACAAAAATTTTTAAATGTCAAAAATAGAGTCAAGAAGTTTTCTGATATTGTGCATCATATGCGAGTTTCTGAAAGTGAACCATCGTAGCAAAACACCAAAGAGTTGCCTAATCCCGATTATATAGACGTCCGATATACGCAGCACACTACCAATCGACTCTGTCATATTCCACGTACAACTGAATATTTCATTTCAAACTACATATTCACAAGATTAGAAACCACAGAAATTTTCAAACGCCAAAAGTTGAGTCGCGATGTTTTCTAACATTCTGCATCATAGGCTAGCATCTGAAGGTACACTAACATCGCAAAACACCGATGGGTTACCCAATCCTGGTTATATATACGACTGATATACGTTGCACACTACCAGTCAACTCAGTCATTTTCCACATACAAAAGATAATTTAATTTGAAGCTACATATTCATAGGATAAGTAACACCATAAATTTTTAAATGTCAAAAGTAGAGTCCTGATGTTTTCTGACATTGTGCATCATATGAGGGCTTTTGAACGTAATCCATCATCGCCAAACATCGGAGGGGTGACCAATCCTGTTTATATAGACGCACGATATACATAGCACACTACCAGTCAAATCTGTCATATACCACGTAGAAAAGAATATTTCAATTGAAGCTACATATTCAAAGGCTTACTAACTACAGTAATTTTTAAATCTAAAAAATAGTGTCGTATTGTTTTCTGACATTGTGCAACTTATGCGGGCATTTGAAGGAAAACCGTCAACACCAAACACCGAAGGGCTGCCCAATCCTATTTATATAGACGCACAATATACGTAGCACACTACCAGTCAACCCAATCATTTATCACTGAGAAAAGTTTATTTCATTTGAAACGACATATTCACAGGCTAAAGAACAACATAATTTTTTAGGTGTAAAAAATAGAGTCAAGAAGATTTCTGATATTGTGCATCATATGCATGTTTTTGAAAGTGAACCATCATAGCAAAACACCAAAGGGTTGCCCAATCCTATTTATATAGATGTCCGATTTACGCAGCACACTACCGATCAACTCTGTCGTATTCCAAGTACAAAGGAATATTTCATTTGAAACTATATATTCACAGGATTAGTTACAGTAGAAATTTTTAAAAGCCAAAAGTAGAGTCACGAAATTTTTTGATATTCCGCAACATAGACGAGCATCTAAAGGTACACCAATGTCACAAAACAACGATGGGTTGCCCAATCCTGATTATTCAAACGACAAATATACGTTGCACACTACCAGTCAACATAGTCATATTCCACATACAAAATATTATTTCCATTTGAAGCCACATATTCATAGGATTAGTAACTACAGAAATTTTTAAATGTCAAAAGTTGAGTCCTGATATTTTCTGACACTGTGCATCATAAGCGGGCTTTTGATGGTAAACCATCGTCACCAAACACTGAAGGGGTGCCCAATCTGGTTTATATAGACACACGATATACGTTGCACACTACCAGTCAACTCAATCATATATCACATAGAAAAGAGTATTTCATATGAAACTACATTTTCATAAACTTAGTAACTACAGAAATTTTTAATTGTCAGAAGTAGAGTCACGAAGTTTTCTAAAATTGTGCATCATAAGCGAGTTTCTGAAGGTGAACCATCGTAGCAAAACACCGAAGGGTTGCCAATCCTGTTTATATAGACTCCAATATATGCAGCACACTTCCAGACAACTCAGTTATATTCCACATACAAAATAAAATTTCATTTGAAACTACACATTCACAGGACTAGTAACCACAGAAATTTTATAACGTCAAAAGTAGAGTAACGAAGTTTTCAGACATTTTGCATCTTAGGCGGGTTTTTGAAGTAAACCATCGTCGCAAAACACTAATGGGTTGCACAATCCTGTTTGTAAAGATGACAGATATACGTAGCACACTACCTGTCAACTCAATCATATACCACATAGAAAAGAATATTTCAATTGAAACTACATATTCACTAGCTTAGTAACTATAAAAATTATTAAAGGTCAAAACTAGAGTCATGAAGTTTTTTTATATTGTGCATCATAAGCGAGTTTCTGAAAGTGAACCATCGTAACAAAACACCGAAGGGTTGCCCAATCCTGTTTACATAGACGTCCGATATGCGAAGCACACTACCAGTTAACTCTGTCATATTCCACGTACAAAGGAAAATTTCATTTCAAACTAGATATTCACTAGATAAGTAACAGTAGAAATTTTTAAACGCCAAAAGTAGAGTCACGAAGTTTTGCATCATAGGCGAGCATTTGAAGGTACACCAATATCGCAAAACACCGATGGGTTGCCCAATCCTGGTTATATATACGACTGATGTACGTTGCACACTACCAGTCAACTCAGTCATTTTCCACATACAAAAGATTATTTAATTTGAAGCTATATATTCATAGGATAAGTAACACCAGAAATTTTGAAATGTCAAAAGTAGAGTCCAGATGTTTTCTGACATTGTGCATCTTATGCGGGATTTTGAAGGTAAACCATCGTCGCAAAACACCGAAGGGGTGACCAATCCTATTTATATAGATGGACGATATACGTAGCACACTACTAGTCAAATCAGTCATTACCTCATAGAAAAGAATATTTTAATCAAAGCTACATATTCATAGGATTACTAACTACAGTAATTTTTGAATCTCAAAAGTAGTGTCATGATGGTTTCTGACATTGTGCATCGTATTCGGCCTTTTGAAGGAAAACCATTGTCTCCAAACACCGAAGGGTTGCCCAATCCTATTTTTATAGATGCATGATATACATAGCACACTACCAGTCAACTCAATCAAATACCACATAGAAAACAATATTTCAATTGAAAATACATATTCGCATGCTTAGTAACTACAGAAATTTTTAAATGTCAAAAGTAGAGTCATGAAGTTTTCTGACATTGTGCATCATATGCGAGTTTCTGAAGGTGAACAATCGTAGCAAAACACCGAAGAGTTGCCTAATCCTGTTTATATAGAGGTACGATATACGCAGCACACTACCAATCAACTCTGCATATTCCGCATAAAAATGAATATTTCTTTTGAAACTACATATTCACAAGATTAGAAACCACAGAAATTTTAAAACACCAAAAGTTGAGTCGCGAAGTTTTCTAACATTCTGCATCATAGGCGAGCATCTGAAGGTACACCAACATCGCAAAACACTGATGGATTGCCCAATCCTGGTTATATATACGACTGATATACGTTGCACACTACCAGTCAACTCAGTCATTTTCCACATACAAAAGATTATTTAATTTGAAGCTACATATTCATAGGATAAGTAACACCATAAAATTTTAAATGTCAAAAGTAGAGTCCTGGTGTTTTTTGACATTGTGCATCATATGCGGGCTTTTGAAGGTAATCCGTCATCACCAAACACCAGAGGGGTAACCAATCCTATTTATATAGACGCACGATATATGTTGCACACTACCAGTCAAATCTGTCATATACCACGTAGAAAAGAATATTTCATTTGAAGCTACATATTCAAAGGATTACTAACTACAGTAATTTTTAACTCTCAAAAGTAGTGTTGTAATGTTTTCTGACATTGTGTTACTTATGCAGGCTTTTGAAGGAAAACCGTCGTCACCAAACACCGAAGGGCTGCCCAATCCTATTTATATAGACGCATAATATACGTAGCACACTACCAGTCAACTCAACAATTTATTACTAAGAAAAGTTTATTTCATTTGAAACTACATATTCACAGGCTAAAGAACTACAGAAATTTTTAAATGTAAAAATAGAGTCAAGAAGATTTCTGATATTGTGCATCATATACGAGTTTTTGAAAGTGAACCATCATAGCAAAACACTGAAGGGTTGCCCAATCCTATTTATATAGACGTCCGATATACGCAGCACCCTACCAATCAACTCTGTCATATTCCAGGTACAAAGGAATATTTCATTTGAAACTATATGTACACAAGATTAGTAACAGTAGAAATTTTTAAACGCCAAAAGTAGAGTCACGAAATTTTTTGATATTCCGCAACATAGGCGAGTATCTGAAGGTACACCAATGTCACAAAACACCGATGGGTTGCCCAATCCTGATTATACAAACGACAGATATACGTTGCACACTACCAATCAACACAGTCATATTCCACATACAAAAGATTATTTCCATTTGAAGCTACATATTCATAGGATTAGTAACTATGGAAATTTTTAAATGTCAACAGTTGAGTCTTGATGTTTTCTGACATTGTGCATCATATGCGGGCTTTTGATGGTAAACCATCGTCACCAAACACCGAAGGTGTGCCCAATCCGGTTTATATAGACACACGATATATGTTGCACACTACCAGTCAACTCTATCATATATCACATAGAAAAGAGTATTTCATATGAAACTACATTTTCATAAGCTTAGTAACTACATAAATTTTTAATTGTCAGAAGTAGAGTCATGAAGTTTTCTGAAATTATGCATCATAAGCGAGTTTCTGAAGGTGCACCATCGTAGTAAAACACCGAAGGGTTGCCAATCCTGTTTATATAGACTCTAATATATGCAGCACACTTCCAGACAACTAATTTATATTCCACATAGAAAAGAAAATTTCATTTGAAACTACATATTCACTGGACTAGTAACCACAGAAATTTTTTAACGTAAAAAACTAGAGTAACGAAGTTTTCTGACATTTTTCATCATTGGCGGGTTTCTGAAGGTACTCCATCGTAACAAAACACTGATGGGCTGCCCAATCCTGTTTATAAAGATGACAGATATACGTAGCACACTTCCAATCAACTCAGTTATATACCAGATACAAAAGAATATTTCATTGGAAACGCCATTTTCAGAGGATTAGTAACTACATAAATTTTTAAATGGCAAAAGTAGAGTCCAGATGTTATCTAACATTATGCATCTTATACGGACTTTTGAAGGTAAACCATCGTCGCCAAACAACAAAGGGGTGACCAATCCTGTTTATATAGACGCACGATACACGTAGCACACTACCAGTCAATTCAATCATATACCATATAGAAAAGAAAATTTCATTTGAAGGTACATATTCATAGGTTTAGAAACTACAGTAATTTTTATAACTCAAAAGTAGTGTTATGATGTTTTTCTGACATTGTGCACTTTGTGCGAGCTTCTGAAAGTAATCCATCGTCTCCAACCACCGAAGGGGTACATTATCCAGTTTATATAAATGCACGATATACGCAGCACAATACTAGTCAACTCTGTCATATTCCACGTACAAATGAGTATTTCTTTTCAAACTACATATTCACAGGATTAGAAACAGCAGAAATTTTTAAATGCCAAAAGTAGAATCGCGAAGTTTTCTGACATTCTGCATCTTAGGTGAGCATCTAAAGGTACACCTACATCACAAAACACCGATGGGTTGCCCAATCCAGGTTATATAAACGACAGATATACGTTGCACACTACCTATCAACTCAATCATATACCACATAGAAAAGAATATTTCAATTGAAACTACATATTCACAGGCTTAGTAACTACAAAAATTAGTAAATGCCAAAACTAGAGTCATGAAGTTTTTTTATATTGTGCATCATAAGCGAGTTTCTGAAAGTGAACCATCGTAGCATCACACCGAAGGGTTGCCCAATCATGTTTATATAGACGTCTGATGTGCGCAGCACACTACCAGTCAACATTGTCATATTCCACGTACAATGGAATATTTCATTTGAAAGTACATATTCACTGGATAAGTAACAATAGAAATTTTTAAACGCCAAAAGTATCTGAAGGTACACCAATATTGCAAAACACCGATGGGTTGCCCAATCCTGATTTTATAAACAACAGATATATGTTGCACACTATCAGTCAACTCAATCAATTTCCACAAAGAAAAGAATATTTCATTTGAAGCTATATATTCATAGGATAAGTTACACCAGAAATATTGAAATGAAAAAAGTAGAGTCCAGATGTTTTCTGACATTGTGCATCTTATGCGGGCTTTTGAAGGTAAACCATCGTCGCCAAACACCGAATGGGTGACCAATCCTATTTATATTGACGGACGATATACGTAGCACACTACTAGTCAAATCAGTCGTATACCTCGTAGAAAATAATATTTCATTTGAAGCTACATATTCATAGGATTGCTAACTACAGTAATTTTAAATCTCAAAAGTAGTGTCATGATGTGTTTCTGACATTGTGCATCATATGCGGGCTTTTGAAGAAAAACCATCGTCCCCAAACACCGAAGGGGTGCCTAATGCTATTTATATAGACGCATGATATACGTAGCACACTACCATTTAACTCAATCATATACCACATAGAAAAAAATATTTCAATTGAAAATACATATTCACAGGATTAGTAACTACAGAAATTTTTAAATCTCAAAAGTAGAGTCATGATGTTTTCTGAAATTGTGCATCATATGCGAGTTTCTGAAGGTGAACCATCGTAGCAAAATAGTGAAAGGTTGCCCAATCCTGTTTATATAGACGTTCGATATAAGAAGCACACTTCCAATCGACTTTGTCATATTCCACGTACAAATGAATATTTCATTTGAAACTACATATTCACAGGATTAGAAACCACAGAAATTTTTAAACGCCAAAAGTTCAGTCGCAAAGTTTTCTAACATTCTGCATCATAGGTGATTATCTAAAGGCATAGCAACATCGCAAAACACCGATGGGTTGCCCAATCCTGGTTATATATACGACTGATATACGTTGCACACTACCAGTCAACTCAGTCATTTTCCACATCCAAAAGATTATTTAATTTGAAGCTACATATTCATAGGATAAGTAACAACATAAATTTTTGTAGATGACAAATATGTTACTGTTGTGCCCTAGAGGCAATCACTTGTACCATGTATATTGCATATTAAATTAATAAGAGGCGTTCTTTTTCTTTCAGTTTGATTGTTATATCTAAATATCTGTACAAACCGTTAGATAAAGTCCCTAGTACAACACAGTGTTAAGGAAATCATGATAGAGATCATGATGTGAGATTCCTACTACACGATGCAGTGTTTGTACTTAAATAATCTCCAGTCATAGTATTAATAAGATGGGACATTATTAATACACCAAGACTGGCACATGTTATATCTCTTGATTGGATCAAGCGGTGGTTCTCATATCCGTGGGTATTAGGATACTTAGGATTAACGTGTGGATGCTTGTTTTGAAACAAGTTCATTGGATGACCTAGCTACGAAATAATCACTTGGATAACTATTTAGTGCCAGTGATAGAATCTCATTATAGCAAGTGTGCAAGTATCATTAGACTTGAGATCTCCAAGATACTTTTTTTATCGAGCGTTGTACTTTGATTATAATCTTTGGAGTCTTATCTAGGACCGCCTATGGCATGGATATTGGGTACAACGTAAAGTAAACGAAAGTAGTTGAGAGGGTCAATAAAGGATTCACCACTCCTAATAGTATGAGAGTATATCTCAAGGCCACTTGTAGAAATCATTACTCGTGAAGTCCTTGGCCAAGGCGACTATGTGATGGAAATGGTTCCAATTGATACACATATCGAGTAATGGATTTCTTGAACAAGTACTAAAATATTTGGGCCAGAATTAATAATATTCTGGAGAAAGTTAGCACTAATTCCATGCTCTACACCGAATGAGATATTGTATGTTGAAAGGAGTTTATTGCACTGATAATTTGCTATTGAAAGGTTCATGTCAAGCCCTTTAACTTTCTGGACTTTTGGGTGGTCAAGAGTCATTGCTAGATGTCGCTCTTAATATGCTAAATATGAATTTATTAATTAGAGAATTAATAAATTTAATCCTTTATTTTATTAAGGATTATTAATTCTAATATTGTTAGAATTAATTCATATTATGCTACCAATAAGACCAGGAAACCTAATGGGTCACACACAATAAAGGTTTGAATGCTCAAATATATTATTTGATAATATTGTGGGGTTAATTAAGAGAATGGAATATATTTATAGGTGAATTATAAGTTTGTTATAATTCATGGGACCTAATTGTAATTAAGTAAACTTCAAGGACCATTTGTTGACAATTGGACGTTGAAGGACTAAGTTGCAATTTATGGTAATTATAAATCTATAAATAGAAGGAAACGATTTCCTTAGGGTTAGAGAGACAGACTATTCACGCAATAACAGAGAAACCATTTCTCTGCCTCTCTCTTGATCAAACCCTAGTCGTCTCTGTTCTTGATCAAAACCCTAGCCTCCCGAATTCTACTAGCATAGAATTGTGAGATTGTGAGCATTCAACCTTGTGTGGATTATCACTAGAGGGAGTTCTTTCTTGGACTTTAGTTGAGTTGCAGTGAACGGTTTTTGATAATCTGGATCGCGCCTGCGTTCTTGTTTCTGAAAGTTTTGAATTCCGACTTCACGAGGTAATAACTGCAATCTTCTCATTTTTTCCGTTTCTTTTGCAAACCCGTGATCCATGGCTTGGATTTCTTGTTGTTTTCTGCTGTGCTTAATCTGATTATGCATGATAGAAATCCTACAAAATATATGTAGCACACTTCCAGTCAACTAATCATATACCACATACAAAAGAATATTTCGTTGGAAATGCCATTTTCATAGCATTAGTAACTACAGAAATTTTTAACTGTCAAAAGTAGAGTGCTGATGTTTTCTGACATTATGCATCTTATGCGGGCTTCTGAAGGTAAACCATCGTCGCCAACCACCGAAGGGGTGCCTAATCTAGTTATATAAATGCACGATATACGCTGCACAAAACCAGTCAACTCTGTCAAATTCCACGTACAAATGAATATTTCATTTGATACTACATATTCAAAAGATTAGAAACCACAGAAATTTTTAAATGCCAAAAGTAGAGTCGCGAAGTTTTTTGACATTCTACATCATAGGTGAGCATCTAAAGGTACACCAACATCGCAAAACACTGATGGGTTGCCCAATCCTGGTTATATATACCATAGATATACGTTGCACACTACTTGTCAACTCAATCATATACCACATAGAAAAGAATATTTCAATTGAAACTAAATATTCACAAGCTTAGTGACTACAGAAATTATTAATTCAAAAGTAGAGTCATGAAGTTTTTTGATATTGTGCATCATAAGCGAGTTTCTGAAAGTGAACCATCGTAGCAAAACACCGAAGGGTTACCCAATCTTGTTTATATAGACGTCTGATATGCGCAGCACACTACCAGTCAACTCTGTCATATTCCACGTACAAAGGAATATTTCATTTGAAACTACATATTCACTGAATTAGTAAAAGTAGAAATTTTTATACGCCAAAAGTAGAGTCACGAAGTTTTCTGATATTCTGCATCATAGGCAAGCATCTGAAGGTACACCAACATCTCAAAACACCGATGGGTTGCCCAAACCTGGTTATATATACGACAGATATACGTTGCACACTACCAGTCAACTCAGTCATTTTCCACATACAAAAGATTATTTAATTTGAAGCTACATATTCATAAGTTATGTAACAACATAAATTTTTAAATGTCAAAAGTAGAGTCCTGATGTTTTTTGACATTGTGCATCATATGCGGGCTTTTGAAGGTAATCCATCGTCGCCAAATGTAATAACCCGTCGTTCAAAGTGAATATATTTTCCCCGTCCTTATTATTAATAGTATTACTAAGGCTATAAAGTAATAATATTATTCCTAATGTTATAGAATGGCCATCCCTAGTGACATTATTATTAAAAATAATATTAGTAGTAATATTGTTATTATTTTATTTTACTCTATTCTACTATCATTATTATTGTAGTTTGATGATAAATTATTATTACTACTTTTATTCTATTATCCATTACTATTATTTTTATATATCTATTATTTAATATACATACTTCTTGGTAATAATAAATTATAGTATTATTAAATTCAAGAATTATGTTGAATTATTATATTATTTTACCATTTGTATATATATATATATATAGTTCAATTAATACCCTAAATATCTTAAGCTATATTCATATTATATAAAAAGATATTTTAGAGGGCCCACAAGAAGTAAATGAAGAGGACCCACAAGCATGATATTTTTGACCAACATTAACTATGTTTAGACTTTCCTTAATTAAGCTTAACTAAGTTAAACTTGATTAGGGCAAGTGGTCATAATTAAGCTAAACTAGCTTAGGGTAAATTAATCATGATTAAGTATATATTAGCCTTAAGATGTTTTAAGAGATTCTATAAGTTTCTAAAAGGTTCTACAACCTTCTAGCATAATCCTTAATTTTCTTGGAAATCCTAGAGAAGTCTGGAGACTTCTCGAAATGCTAACTCACCTTAAAGCAAGACCAAGAGGATTAAGCTCTATAAATAGGAGTAAGGAGAGGAGAATTTCAGCCAAAGCTGGGAGGAGAAGAAGAAAAACTAGAAAAGTGAAGAGATGAGAGGAAAAATAAGAAAAGAGAGACTAAGGGAGAGAGGAAGATTTCCGGCAGCAAGGAAAGAAAGAAGAATCGGCAGCAAGAAGAGGAAAGAAAGAAGAACCGGCAGCAAGGAGAAGGAAAGGAAAAGGAAGGAAAGGAAGGAGTGTCACAGCTTTGTCTCCATCTTAGAAAGGTAAGGGATCACTACTAAAAGCTAAGAGAGTGATACTAGAAGTTGGAAACTATGTGCATATGAATTTGTTGATGTTGAGTAATAAAAATATTTTGATTTTGTGATGGTTGTTGGTTGATCGGTTGGGTTGGTGATGAATTGAGCATGGTTTTCAGTTCATGTGAGGTGTATTGGAGTGATAGTATGCTGAAAATTTGAAAAGAAAAAGGGTGGAAATGATAAAGAAACAAGAAGAGTTATTTGATGGTGATGAATAGTTAGTTTGTGTTGTTTGGAAACTTCAAAGGAAATCTGGTAAGAATGAATGGAAATGAAGCATAAATAATCCTAAACATGTCCTAGACTAGTTAGAAAGGAGTTGGAACAAGTTGTGTGGAGGTTGTGAGGGTTTTGAATGGCTAAGAGATCTTGAATAGCAAGAATGGTGAAAGCTGTTAAAAATTTACTGGTTGGTAAGCTGGGAATAATTTATTTGTTTGAACAAAAGAGAAGTTATGGGCATGAAAACCTGTTAGAAAAATTATTTTGGGATGTTAAATAAGATATTAAAGGGTTTAAATGTGGTAGGATATTTGAAGAAACCATAGAAATAAATTAAAACAAGTTGAGCTCTAAACAGTAATTCTGGACCTCCAGCTCGGAGCAGTAAGTTTAGCTGGAAAACTGAACGAAATGGAGAGAGTTTTGAATATCCCATGACCTGAATTTGATATATAAATGTCCAAGGAGTATTTAGGAAGTGGTTTCACCTTATTTGGACCTATATTGAATAAGTTATGTGAAAAATGGTGAAGCGTGGTAAAGCTGTAAAACCAGGAAAAACCATCAAAGGCATTAATCCATTTATTTCTTTAAGAAAGTCTTAGAAACCTTATTAGAACCATTAAGCATTTAAACCCGTTAAGTAATAATATCGAGATATACTAATAGTGTAGGTGAATCAAGCCGAGGGAACTCCTTTTAGGACTATACACGAGTGCAACTTCGACTTATTATACAAGGTGAGTCCTTTTGATTTCTAAAACCTTTTTAAAGGCTAGTGTGCTTTAATTGTCCATGAAATGACATGTATTATACCATTTTGGAAATGTTTAAATATGTTTACGGAATACATGAGAAAGACTTATTTTTATGCTATTTCGACTTGAATGAAATTCATAATTGGTTTGAAAACCTTATTGTATGATTAAAACACGAATTATGTGAATTTAGCCATTTTGGATTAAATATTTTGGATTTCCGGAAAATGATAAACTTTAGAATCAGGTATTTGGAAAATGATCCAGATATCCTTATTGGAATGATTTATGAAACTTTTGGAACTCGGGTATTTGGTAAATGATCGAAATATCCTTATTGGAACTTTTATGAATAATTCTCAAATCGGGTAAGGGTAAATTGACCCGGATACCCTCAAAAAGTGATTTGGAATTGGGCATGGGTGAAATGACCCAAATTCCCTTAGGAACTGACTTTTGTGATCAAGTATGGGGAAAATAACCCGGTTGCTCTTGCGAACACGTTTTCATGTGTGAGTAAAACCTTTTATCTGGTTTCAACATGATTTTGGAAAATATAAAAAAGGAGTTGGACTTCAGTTGAATTGCAGTGAACGGTTTTGGATAATCTGGATCGCGCCCGCGTTCTTGTTTCTGAAAGTTTTGAATTCCGGCTTCACGAGGTAATAAATGCAGTCTTCTCTTTTTTTCCCGTTTCTATTGCAAACTCGTGATCCACGGCTTGGATTTCTTGTTGTTTTCCGCTGCGCTTAATCTGATTATGCATGATAAAAATCTTACAAAATGTATGTAGCACACTACCAGTCAACTCAGTCATATACCACATACAAAAGAATATTTCATTGGAAACACCATTTTCATAGGATTAGTAACTACAAAAATTTTTAAATGTCAAAAGTAGAATCCTGATGTTTTCTGACATTATGCATCCAATGCGGGCTTTTGAAGGGAAACCATCGTCGCCAAACACCGAAGGGGTGACCAATCCGATTTATATAGACGCACGATATAGGTAACACACTACCAGTCAATTTAGTCATATATCACATAGAAAAGAAAATATCATTTGAAGCTACATATTCATAGGATTAGTAACTATAGTAATTTTTATAACTAAAAAGTAGTGTCATGATGTTTTTTGACATTGTGCACATTACGCGAGCTTCTGAAGGTAAACCATCGTCACCAACCACCGAAGGGGTGCCTAATCCAATTTATATAAATGCACGATATACACAGCACAATACCAATCAACTCTGTAACATACCACGTACAAATGAATGTTTCATTTGAAACAACATATTCATAGGATTAGAAACCACAGAAATTTTTAAACGCCAAAAGCAGAGTCGCGAAGTTTTCTGACATTCTGTATCATAGCAGAGCATCTGAAGGTACACCAACATCGCAAAACACTTATGGGTTGCCCAATCCTGGTTATATATACGACAGATATACGTAGCACACTACCTGTCAACTAAATCATATACCACAGAGAAAAGAATATTTCAATTGAAACTACATATTCATAGCCTTAGTAAGTACAGAAATTTTTAACATTCAAAAATATAGTCAAGAACTTTTCTGATATTGTGCTAGTTTCTGAAAGGGAAACATCGTAGCAAAACACTGAAGGGTTGCCAAATCATGTTTATATAGACGTCTGATATACGCCACACACTACAAATCAACACTGTCATATTCTAGGTACAAAGGAATATTTCATTTGAAACTACAAATTCACAGGATTAGTAACAGTAGAAATTTTTAAATGCCAAAAGTGGAGTCACTAAGTTTTCTGCCATTCATCAACATAGGCGAGCATCTGAAGGCACACCAATGTCGCAAAACACCAATAGGTTGCCCAATCCTGATTATGTAAACGACAGATATACGGTGCACACTACCAGTCAACTCAGTCATTTTCCACATACAAAAGATTATTTCATTTGAAGCTACATATTCACAGGATTAGTAACTACAGAAATTTCTAAATGTCCAAAGTAGATTCCTGATGTATTCTGACATTTTGCATCGTATGCGGGCTTTAATGGTAAACCATCGTTGCCAAACACTGAAGGGGAGCCCAATCCGAATTATATAGACACACGATATACGTAGAACACTACCAGTCAATTCAATCATATATCACATAGTAAAGAGTTTTACATAAGAAACTACATTTTCACAGCCTTAGTAACTACAGAAAATTTTAATTATCAGAAGTAGAGTCATGAAGTTTTCTGATATTATGCATCAAAAGCAAGTTTCTGAATGTGAACCATCGTAGCACAACACCGAAAGGTTGCCCAATCCTGTTTATATAGAATCCGATATACACAGCACACTATCAGACAACTCAGTCACATTCCACATACAAAAGATTATTTCATTTGGAACTACACATTCACAGGATTAGTAACCACAGAAATTTTTAAACGACAAAAGTAGAGTCCCGAAGTTTTCTGACATTTTACATCTTAGGTGGGATTCTGAAGGTACACCATCGTCGCAAAACACTGATGGGTTGCCCAATCCTGTTTATATAGATGACCCATATAGATGAAAGTGAACCAACGTTGCGAAACACCAAAGGGTTGCCCAATCTTGATTATATAGACGTCCGATATGCGCAGCACACTACCAGTCAACTCTGTCATATTCCAAGTACAAAGTAATATTTCATTTGAAACTACATATTCACTGCGTTACTAAATGAAGGAAATTTTAAACCCCAAAAGTAGAGTCACGAAGTTTTATGACATTCTGCATCATAGGTGAGCATCTGAAGGTACACCAACATTGCGAAACACCGATAGGTTGCCCAATCAAGGTTATATATACGACAAAAATACGTTGCACACTACTAGCCAACTCAGTCATTTCGCACATACAAAAGATTATTTAATTAGATGCTACATATTCGTAGGATAAGTAACACCATAAATTTTTAAATGACATAAGTAGTGTCATGAAGTTTTTTGATATTGTGCATCATAAGCGAGTTTCTGAAAGTGAACCATCGTAGCAAAACACCGAAGGGTTGCCCAATCTTGTTTATATAGACGTCTGATATGCGCAGCACACTACCAATCAACTCTGTCATATTCCACGTACAAAGGAATATTTCATTTGAAACTACATATTCACTGGATTAGTAAAAGTAGAAATTTTTATACTCCAAAAGTAGTGTCACGAAGTTTTCTGACATTCTGCATCATTGGAGAACATCAGAAGGTACGCCAACATCGCAAAACACCGATGGGTTGACCAATCCTGGCTATATATACGACAGATATACGTTGCACACTACCAGTCAACTCTGACATTTTGCACAAACAAAAGATTATTTAATTTGAAGCAACATATTCTTAGGATAACTAACCCCATAAATTTTTAAATGTCAAAAGTAGAGTCCAGATGTTTTCTGACATTGTGCATCTTATGTGGGCTTTTTTAAGGTAATCCATCGTCCCCAAACACCGAAGGGGTGACCAATCCTGTTTATACAGACGCACGATATATGTAGCACACTACCAGTCAAATCAGTCATATACCCCACAGAAAAGAATATTTCATTTGAAGCTACATATTTCAAGTTGTGATTCTATGCAATTTATTGAGCATAGCTGCACAACATTCTCATCTTTTGGGAATGAAAGTTTCAACCATTTCTGGTATTTTTGATAATGTCTACTTTAGACTACCACAATGTCACTGAAGATATTGACTGTTTATTGAATTTCGAAGACACTACAGTGAAATTCTTTAATTATGATTTGTGTTTAATTATTTTTCATTTTCCATCCAACTTTTCTTCCCTCAATTTGAAGCAACATATTCTTAGGATAACTAACCCCATAAATTTTTAAATGTCAAAAGTAGAGTCCAGATGTTTTCTGACATTGTGCATCTTATGTGGGCTTTTTTAAGGTAATCCATCGTCCCCAAACACCGAAGGGGTGACCAATCCTGTTTATACAGACGCACGATATATGTAGCACACTACCAGTCAAATCAGTCATATACCCCATGAGAAAGAATATTTCATTTGAAGCTACATATTTCAAGTTGTGATTCTATGCAATTTATTGAGCATAGCTGCACAACATTCTCATCTTTTGGGAATGAAAGTTTCAACCATTTCTGGTATTTTTGATAATGTCTACTTTAGACTACCACAATGTCACTGAAGATATTGACTGTTTATTGAATTTCGAAGACACTACAGTGAAATTCTTTAATTATGATTTGTGTTTAATTATTTTTCATTTTCCATCCAACTTTTCTTCCCTCAATTTGCCTGTCCAAAGACAATCAAGATATTTTCTGACATTGTGCTACTTATGCGGGCTTTTGACGGCAAACCATCGTCACCAAACATCGAAGAGGTGCCCAATCCTATTTCTATAGACGCACAATATACGTGGCACAATACCAGTCAACTCAATCGGTTATCAATGAGAAAATAGTATTTCTTTTGAAACTACATATTCACAGGCGAAGTAACAATAGAAATTTTTAAATGTCAAAAATAGAGTCAAGATGTTTTCTGATATTGTGCTAGTTTCTGAAAGTAAACCATCGTAGCAAAACACCGAAGGGTTGCCCAATCATGTTTATATAGACGCCTGATATACGCCGCACACTACCAATGAACTCTGTCATATTCCAGGTACAAAGGAATATTTAATTTGAAACTACATATTCACAGGATTAGTAATAGTAGAAAATTTTAAACGCCAAATGTGGAGTCACTAAGTTATCTGACATTCTTCAACATAGCCGAGCATCTGAAGGTACACCAATGTCGCTAAACACCAACGGGTTGCCTAATCCTGATTACATAAACGACCGATATACGGTGCACTCTACCAGTCAACTCAGTCATTTTGCACAAACAAAAGATTTTTTAATATGAAGCTACATATTCTTAGGATATGTACCACCATAAATTTTTAAATGTCAAAAGTAGAGTCCGGATGTTTTCTGACATTGTGCATCTTATGTGGGCTTTTTAAGGTAATCCATCGTCGCCAAACACCGAAGGGGTGACCAATCCTGTTTATACGGACGCACAATATACGTAGTACACTACCAGTCAAATCAGTCATATACCACACAGAAAAGAGTATTTCATTTGAAGCTACTTATTCATATGATTACTAACTACAGTAATTTTTAAATCTCAAAAGTAGTGTCATGATATTTTCTGACATTGTGCTACTTATGCGGGGTTTTGACGGCAAACAATCGTCACCAACTACCGAAGTGGTGCCCAATCCTATTTCTATACACGCACAATATACGTGGCACACTACAAGTCAACTCAATCGTTTATCACTGAGAAAATAGTATTTCATTTGAAACTACATATTCACAGGCTAAGTAACTACAGAAATTTTTAAATGTCAAAAATAGAGTCAAGATGTTTTCTGATATTGTGCTAGTTTCTGAAAGTGAACCATCGTAGCAAAACACCGAAGGGTTGCCCAATCATGTTTATATAGGCGAATGATATATGCCGCACACTACCAATCAACTCTGTCATATTCCAGGTACAAAGGAATATTTCATTTGAAACTACATATTCACAGGATTAGTAACATTAGAAATTTTTAGACGCCGAAAGTGGAGTCACTAATTTTTCTGACATTCTTCAACATAGGCGAGCATCTGAAGGTACACCAATGTCGCAAAACACCCATGGGTTCCCTAATCCTGATTAAATAAACGACAGATATACGGTGCACTCTACCAGTCAACTCAATTATTTTCCACATACAAAAGATTATTTCATTTGAAGCTACATATTCATAGGATTAGTAACTACAGAAAATTCTAAATGTCCAAAGTAGATTCCTGTTGTATTCTGACATTGTGTAATGTATGCGGTCTTTAATGGTAAACCATCGTAGCAATACACCGAAGGGGAGCCCAATCCGGTTTATATAGACATACGATATACGTAGCACACTACCAGTCAATTCAATCATATATCATATAGTAAAGAGTTTTACGTAAGAAACTACATTTTCACAGCCTTAGTAACTACAGAAATTTTTAATTTTCAGAAGTAGAGTCGTGAAGTTTTCTGATATTATGCATCATAAGCAAGTTTCTGAATGTGAACTATCGTAGCACAACACCAAAAGGTTGCCCAAAGCTATTTATATAGAATCCGATATACACAGCTCACTACCAGACAACTCAGTCATATTCCACATACAAAAGAATTTTTCATTTGGTACTACACATTCACAGGATTTGTAACCACAGAAATTTTTAAACGAAAAAAAGTAGAGTCACGAAGTTTTCTGACATTTTGCATCTTAGGTGGGATTCTAGAGGTACACCATCGTCGTAAAACACTGAAGGGTTGCCCAATCCTGTTTATATAGATGACCCATATAGATTAAAGTGAACCAACGTAGCAAAACACCAAAAGATTGCCCAATCTTGATTATATAGACGTCCGATATGCGCAGCACACTACCAGTCAACTCTGTCATATTCCAAGTACAAAGTAATATATCATTTGAAACTACATATTCCCTGCATTACTAAATGAAGAAATTTTTAAACGCCAAAAGTAGAGTCACGAATTTTTATGACATTCTGCATCATAGGCGAGCATCTGAAGGTACACCAACATTGCGAAACACCAATAGGTTGCCCAATCCAGGTTATATATAAGATAAATATACGTTGCACACTACTAGCCAACTCAGTCATTTCGTACATACAAAAGATTATTTAATTAGAAGCTACATATTCGTAGGATAAGTAACACCATAAATTTTTAAATGACAAAAGTAGTGTCATGAAGTTTTTTGATATTGTGCATCATAAGCGAGTTTCTGAAAGTTAACCATCGTAGCAAAACACCGAAGGATTGCCCAATCTTGTATCTATAGACGTCTGATATGCGCAGCACACTACCAGTCAACTCTGTCATATTCCACGTACAAAGGAATATTTCATTTGAAACTACATATTCACTGGATTAGTAAAAGTAGAAATTTTTATATGCCAAAAGAAGTGTCACGAAGTTTTCAAACATTCTGCATCATAGGCGAACATCAGAAGGTATGCCAACATCGCAAAACACCGATGGGTTGACCAATCCTGGCTGTATATACGACAGATATACGTTGCACACTACCAGTCAACTCAGTCATTTTGCACAAACAAAAGATTATTTAATTTCAAGCAACATATTCTTAGGATAACTAACCCCATAAATTTTTAAATGTCAAAAGTAGAGTCCTGATGTTTTCTGACATTGTGCATCTTATGTGGGCTTTTTAAGGTAATCCATCGTCGCCAAACACCGAAGGGGTGACCAATCCTGTTTATACGGACGCACAATATACGTAGTACACTACCAGTCAAATCAGTCATATACCACACAGAAAAGAGTATTTCATTTGAAGCTACTTATTCATATGATTACTAACTACAGTAATTTTTAAATCTCAAAAGTAGTGTCATGATATTTTCTGACATTGTGCTACTTATACGGGCTTTTGACGGCAAACCATCGTTACCAAACACCGAAGTGGTGCCCAATCCTATTTCTATAGACGCACAATATACGTGGCACACTACCAGTCAACTCAATCGTTTATCACTGAGAAAATAGTATTTCATTTGAAACTACATATTCACAGCCTAAGTAACAATAGAAATTTTTAAATGTCAAAAATAGAGTCAAGATGTTTTCTAATATTGTGCTAGTTTCTGAAAGTGAACCATCGTAGCAAAACACCGAAGGGTTGCCCAATCATGTTTATATAGGCGAATGATATATGCCGCACACTACCAATCAACTCTGTCATATTCCAGGTACAAAGGAATATTTCATTTGAAACTACATATTCACAGGATTAGTAACAGTAGTAAATTTTAAACGCCAAAAGTGGAGTCACTAAGTTATCTGACATTCTTCAACATAGGCGAGCATCTGAAGGTACACCAATGTCGCAAAACACCCATGGGTTCCCTAATCCTGATTAAATAAACGACAGATATACGGTGCACTCTACCAGTCAACTCAATTATTTTCCACATACAAAAGATTATTTCATTTGAAGCTACATATTCATAGGATTAGTAACTACAGAAAATTCTAAATGTCCAAAGTAGATTCCTGTTGTATTCTGACATTGTGTAATGTATGCGGTCTTTAATGGTAAACCATCGTAGCAATACACCGAAGGGGAGCCCAATCCGGTTTATATAGACATACGATATACGTAGCACACTACCAGTCAATTCAATCATATATCATATAGTAAAGAGTTTTACGTAAGAAACTACATTTTCACAGCCTTAGTAACTACAGAAATTTTTAATTTTCAGAAGTAGAGTCGTGAAGTTTTCTGATATTATGCATCATAAGCAAGTTTCTGAATGTGAACTATCGTAGCACAACACCAAAAGGTTGCCCAAAGCTATTTATATAGAATCCGATATACACAGCTCACTACCAGACAACTCAGTCATATTCCACATACAAAAGAATTTTTCATTTGGTACTACACATTCACAGGATTTGTAACCACAGAAATTTTTAAACGAAAAAAGTAGAGTCACGAAGTTTTCTGACATTTTGCATCTTAGGTGGGATTCTAGAGGTACACCATCGTCGTAAAACACTGAAGGGTTGCCCAATCCTGTTTATATAGATGACCCATATAGATTAAAGTGAACCAACGTAGCAAAACACCAAAAGATTGCCCAATCTTGATTATATAGACGTCCGATATGCGCAGCACACTACCAGTCAACTCTGTCATATTCCAAGTACAAAGTAATATATCATTTGAAACTACATATTCCCTGCATTACTAAATGAAGAAATTTTTAAACGCCAAAAGTAGAGTCACGAATTTTTATGACATTCTGCATCATAGGCGAGCATCTGAAGGTACACCAACATTGCGAAACACCAATAGGTTGCCCAATCCAGGTTATATATAAGATAAATATACGTTGCACACTACTAGCCAACTCAGTCATTTCGTACATACAAAAGATTATTTAATTAGAAGCTACATATTCGTAGGATAAGTAACACCATAAATTTTTAAATGACAAAAGTAGTGTCATGAAGTTTTTTGATATTGTGCATCATAAGCGAGTTTCTGAAAGTTAACCATCGTAGCAAAACACCGAAGGATTGCCCAATCTTGTATCTATAGACGTCTGATATGCGCAGCACACTACCAGTCAACTCTGTCATATTCCACGTACAAAGGAATATTTCATTTGAAACTACATATTCACTGGATTAGTAAAAGTAGAAATTTTTATATGCCAAAAGAAGTGTCACGAAGTTTTCAAACATTCTGCATCATAGGCGAACATCAGAAGGTATGCCAACATCGCAAAACACCGATGGGTTGACCAATCCTGGCTGTATATACGACAGATATACGTTGCACACTACCAGTCAACTCAGTCATTTTGCACAAACAAAAGATTATTTAATTTCAAGCAACATATTCTTAGGATAACTAACCCCATAAATTTTTAAATGTCAAAAGTAGAGTCCTGATGTTTTCTGACATTGTGCATCTTATGTGGGCTTTTTAAGGTAATCCATCGTCACCAAACACCGAAGGGGTGACCAATCCTGTTTATACAGACGCACAATATACGTAGCACAGTACCAGTCAAATCAGTCTTATTCCACACAGAAAAGAATATTTCATTTGAAGCTTCATATTCATATGATTTCTAACTGCAGTAATTTTTAAATCTCAAAAGTAGTGTCATGATATTTTCTGACATTGTGCTACTTATACGGGCTTTTGACGGCAAACCATCGTTACCAAACACCGAAGTGGTGCCCAATCCTATTTCTATAGACGCACAATATACGTGGCACACTACCAGTCAACTCAATCGTTTATCACTGAGAAAATAGTATTTCATTTGAAACTACATATTCACAGCCTAAGTAACAATAGAAATTTTTAAATGTCAAAAATAGAGTCAAGATGTTTTCTAATATTGTGCTAGTTTCTGAAAGTGAACCATCGTAGCAAAACACCGAAGGGTTGCCCAATCATGTTTATATAGACGCCTGATATACGCCGCACACTACCAATTAACTCTGTCATATTCCAGGTACAAAGGAATATTTCATTTGAAACTACATATTCACAGGATTAGTAACAGTAGTAAATTTTAAACGCCAAAAGTGGAGTCACTAAGTTATCTGACATTCTTCAACATAGGCGAGCATCTGAAGGTACACCAATGTCGCAAAACACCAATGGGTTGCCTAATCCTGATTACATAAACGACAGATATACGGTGCACTCTACCAGTCAACTCAGTCATTTTGCACAAACAAAAGATTATTTCATATGAAGCTACATATTCTGAGGATAAGTACCACCGTACTTTTTTAAATGTCAAAAGTAGAGTCCTAATGTTTTCTGACATTGTGCATTTTATGTGGGCTTTTTAAGCTAATCCATCGTCGCCAAACACCGAACGGGTGACCAATCTTGTTTATACAGATGCACGATATACGTAGCACACTACCAGTCAAATCAGTCATATACCACACAGAAAAGAAATTTTCATTTGAAGCGACATATTCATATGATTACTAACTACAGTAATTTTTTAATCTCTAAAGTAGTGTCTTGATATTTTCTGACATTGTGCTACTTATGCGGGCTTTTGACAGCAAACCATCGTCACCAAACACCGAAGTGGTGCCCCAATCCTATTTCTATAGACGCACAATATACGTGGCACACTACCTGTCAACTCAATCGTTTATCACTGAGAAAATAGTATTTCATTTGAAACTACATATTCACAGTCTAAGTAACTACATAAATTTTTAAATGTCAAAAATAGAGTCAAGATGTTTTCTGATATTGTGCTAGTTTCTGAAAATGAACCATCGTAGCAAAACACCGAAGGGTTGCCCAATCATGTTTATATAGACGTCTGATATACGCCGCACACTACCAATCAACTCTGTCATATTCCAGGTACAAAGGAATATTTCATTTGAAACTACATATTCACAGCATTAGTAACAGTAGAAATTTTTAAATGCCGAAAGTGGAGTCACTAAGTTTTCTGACATTCTTCAACATAGGCGAGCATCTGAAGGTACACCAATGTCGCAAAACACCAATGGGTTGCCTAATCCAGATTACATAAACGACAGATATACGGTGCACTCTACCAGTTAACTCAGTCATTTTCCACATACAAAAGATTATTTCATTTGAAGCTACATATTCACAGGATTTGTAACTACAGAAATTTCTAAATGTCCAAAGTAGATTCCTGATGTATTCTGACATTGTGCAATGTATGCGGGCTTCAATGGAAAACCATCGTTGCCAAACACCGAAGGGGAGCCCAATACGGTTTATATGGACACACGATATACGTAGCACACTACCCGTCAATTCAATCATATATCACATAGTAAAGAGTTTTGCATAAGAAACTACATTTTCACAGCCTTAGTAACTACAGAAATTTTTAATTGTCAGAAGTAGAGTCATGAAGTTTTCTGATACTGTGCATCATGAGCGAGTTTCTGAATGTGAACCATCGAAGCACAACACCGAAAGGTTTTCCAATCCTGTTTATATAGAATCCGATATACACAGCTCACTACCAGATAACTCAGTCGTATTCCACATACAAAAGAATATTTCATTTGGAACTACACATTCACAGGATTAGGAACCACAGAATTTTTTAAACAACAAAAGTAGAGTCACGAAGTTTACTGACATTTTGCATTATAGGTGGGATTCTAAAGGTACACCATCGTCGTAAAACACTAATGGGTTGCCCAATCCTATTTATATAGATGACCCATATAGATGAAACTGAACCAACGTAGCAAAACACCAAAGGGTTGCCCAATCTTGATTATATAGACGTCCGATATGCGCAGCACACTGCCAGTCAACTCTGTCAAATTCCAAGTACAGAGTAATATATCATTTGAAACTACATATTCACTGCATTACTAAATGAAGAAATTTTTAAACCCTAAAAGTAGAGTCACGAAGTTTTATGACATTCTGCATCATAGGAGAGCATCTGAAGGTACACCAACATTGCGAAACACCGGTAGGTTGCCCAATCCAGGTTATTTAAACGATAAATATACGTTGCACACTACTAGCCAACTCAGTCATTTTGCACATACAAAAGATTATTTAATTTGAAGCTACATATTCGTAGGATAAGTAACACCATAAATTTTTAAATGACATAAGTAGTGTCATGAAGTTTTTTGATATTGTACATCATAAGCGAGTTTCTGAAAGTGAACCATCGTAGCAAAACACCGAAGGGTTGCCCAATCTTGATTATACAGACGTCCGATATGCACAGCACACTACCAGTCAACTCTGTCATATTCCATGTACAAAGGAATATTTCATTTGAAACTACATATTCACTGGATTTGTAAAAGTAGAAATTTTTATACGCCAAAAGTAGTGTCACGAAGTTTTCTGACATTCTGCATCATAGGCGAATATCAGAAGGTAAGCCAACACCGCAAAACACCGATGGGTTGACCAATCCTGGCTATATATATGACAGATATACGGTGCACACTACCAGTCAACTGTGTCATTTTGCACAAACAAAAGATTATTTAATTTGAAGCAACATATTCTTAGGATAAGTAACACCATAAATTTTTAAATGTCAAAAGTAGAGTCCTGATGTTTTCTGACGTTGTACATCTTATGTGGGCTTTTTAAGGTAATCCATCGCCGCCAAACACCGAAGGGATGACCAATGCTGTTTATATAGACGGACGATATACGTAGCACAGTACCAGTCAAATCAGTCATATACCCCACAGAAAACAATATTTAATTTGAAGCCACATATTCATATGATTACTAACTACAGTAATTTTTAAATCTCAAAAGTAGTGTCGTGTTCTTTTCTGACGTTGTGCTACTTATGCGGTCTTTTGACGGTAAACCATCGTCACCAAACCCTGAAGGGGTGCCCAATCCAATTTCTATAGACGCACAATATACGTGGCACACTACCAGTAAACTAAACCGTTTATCACTGAGAAAATAGTATTTCATTTGAAACTACTTATTCACAGGCTAAGTAACTACAGAAGTTTTTAAATGTAAAAAATAGGGTCAAGATGTTTTCTAATATTGTGCTAGTTTCTGAAAGTGAACCATCGTAGCAAAATAACGAAGGGTTGCCCAATCTTGTTTATATAGACGCCTGATATACGCCGCACACTACCTACCAACTCTATCTTATTCCAGTTACAAAGGAATATTTCATTTGAAACTACATATTCACAGGATTAGTAACAGTAGAAATTTTTAAACGCCAAAAGTGGAGTCACTAAGTTTTCTGACATTCTTCAACATAGGCCAGCATCAGAAGGTACACCAAAATCGCAAAACACCAATAGGTTGCCTAATCCTGATTATATAAATGACTGATATACGGTGCACACTACCAGTCAACTCAGTCATTTTCCACCTACAAAAGATTATTTCATTTGAAGCTACATATTCACAGGATTAGTAAGTACAGAAATTTTTAAATGTCCAAAGTAGATTCCTGATGTATTCTGACATTGTGCATTGTATGCTGCCTTTAATGGTAAACCATCGTTGCCAAACACCGAAGGGGAGCCCAATCCGGTTTATATAGACACACGATATACGTGGCACACTACCAGTCAGTTCAATCATATATAACATAGTAAAGAGTTTTACATAAGAAACTACATTTTCACAACCTTAGTAACTACAGAAATTTTTAATTGTCAGAAGTTGAGTCATGAAGTTTTCTGATATTATGCATCATAAGCGAGTTTCTGAATGTGAACCATCGAAGCACAACACCGAAAGGTTGCCCAATCCAGTTTATCTAGAATCCGATACACATAGCACTCTTCCAGACAACTCAGTCATATTCCACATACAAAAGAATATTTCATTTGCAACTACACATTCACAGGATTAGTAACCACAGAAATTTTTAAACGACAAAAGTAGAGTCACGAAGTTTTCTGACATTTTGCTTCTTAGGTGGGATTCTGAAGCTACTCCATCGTCACAAAACACTGATAGGTCACCCAATCCTGTTTATATAGATGGCACATATAGATGAAAGTGAACTAACGTAGCAGAACACCAAAGGGTTGCCCAATCTTGTTTATATAGACGTCCGATATGCGCAGCACACTACCAGTCAAATCTGACATATTCCAAGTACAAAGTAATATTTCATTTGAAACTACATATTCACTGCATTACTAAATGAAGAAATTTTTAAACCCCAAAAGTAGAGTCACGAAGTTTGTTTACATTCTTCATCATAGGCGAGCATCTGAAGGTACACCAGCATTGCAAAACACCGATAGGTTGCCCAATCCTGGTTATATATACGACAAATATACGTTGCACACTACTAGTTAACTCAGTCATTTTGCACATACAAAAGATTATTTAATTTGAAGCTACATATTCGTAGGTTAAGTAACACCATAAATTTTTAAATGTCACAAGTAGTGTCATGAAGTTTTTTGATATTGTGCATCATAAGCGAGTTTCTAAAAGTGCACTATCATTGCAAAACACCGAAGGGTTGCCCAATCTTGTTTATATAGACGTCTGATATGCGCAGCACACTACCAGTCAACTATGTCATATTCCACAGACAAAAGAATATTTCATTTGAAACTACATATTCACTGGATTAGTAAAAGTAGAAATTTTTATACGCCAAAAGTAGTGTCACGAAGTTTTCTGACATTCTGCTTCATAGGCGAACATCAGAAGGTACGCCAACATCGCAAAACACCGATGTGTTGACCAATCATGCCAATATATATACGACAGATATACGTTGCACACTACCAGTCAACTCAGTCATTTTGCACAAACAAAAGATTCTTTAATTTGAAGCTACATATTCTTAGGATAAGTAACACAATAAATTTTTAAATGTCAAAAGTAGAGTCCTGATGTTTTCTTAATTTGTGCATCTTATGTGGGCTTTTTGAGGTAATCCATCGTCGCCAAACACCGAAGGGGTGACCAATCCTGTATATACAGACGCACGATATACGTAGCACACTACCAGTCAAATCAGTCATATACCACACAGAAAAGAATATTTCTTTTGAAGCTACATATTCATATGATTACTAACTACAGAAATTTTTAAATTTCAAAAGTAGTATCACGATGTTTTATGACATTGTGCTATTTATGCGAGCTTTTGACGGTAAACCATCGTCTCCAAACACCGAAGGGGTGCCCAATCCTATTTCTATAGACGCATAATATACGTGGCACACTACCTGTCAACTCAATCCTTTATCATTGAGAAAATAGTATTTCATTGGAAACTACATATTCACAGCTAAGTAACTACAGAAGTTTTTAAATGTAAAAAATAGAGTCAAGATGTTTTCTGATATTGTGCTAGTTTCTGAAAGTGAACCATCGTAGCAAAACACCAAAGGGTTGCCCAATCATGTTTATATAGACGCCTGATATACGCCGCACACTACCTACCAACTCTATCTTATTCCAGGTACAAAGGAATATTTCATTTGAAACTACATATTCACAGGATTAGTAACAGTAGAAATTTTTAAACGCCAAAAGTGGAGTCACTAAGTTTTCTGACATTATTCAACATAGGCCAGCATCAGAAGGTACACCAAAATCGCAAAACACCAATAGGTTGCCTAATCCTGATTATATAAACGACTGATATACGGTGCACACTACCAGTCAACTCAGTCATTTTCCACCAACAAAAGATTATTTCATTTGAAGCTACATATTCACAGGATTAGTAAGTACAGAAATTTTTAAATGTCCAAAGTAGATTCCTGATGTATTCTGACATTGTGCATTGTATGCGCGCTTTAATGGTAAACCATCGTTGCCAAACACCGAAGGGGAGCCCAATCCGGTTTATATAGACACACGATATACGTGGCACACTACCAGTCAGTTCAATCATATATAACATAGTAAAGAGTTTTACATAAGAAACTACATTTTCACAACCTTAGTAACTACAGAAATTTTTAATTGTCAGAAGTTGAGTCATGAAGTTTTCTGATATTATGCATCATAAGCGAGTTTCTGAATGTGAACCATCGAAGCACAACACCGAAAGGTTGCCCAATCCAGTTTATCTAGAATCCGATACACAGAGCACACTTCCAGACAACTCAGTCATATTCCACATACAAAAGAATATTTCATTTGCAACTACACATTCACAGGATTAGTAACCACAGAAATTTTTAAACGACAAAAGTAGAGTCACGAAGTTTTCTGACATTTTGCTTCTTAGGTGGGATTCTGAATGTACTCCATCGTCACAAAACACTGATAGGTCACCCAATCCTGTTTATATAGATGGCACATATAGATGAAAGTGAACTAACGTAGCAGAACACCAAAGGGTTGCCCAATCTTGTTTATATAGACGTCCGATATGCGCAGCACACTACCAGTCAAATCTGACATATTCCAAGTACAAAGTAATATTTCATTTGAAACTACATATTCACTGCATTACTAAATGAAGAAATTTTTAAACCCCAAAAGTAGAGTCACGATGTTTGTTTACATTCTTCATCATAGGCGAGCATCTGAAGGTACACCAGCATTGCAAAACACCGATAGGTTGCCTAATCCTGGTTATATATACGACAAATATACGTTGCACACTACTAGTTAACTCAGTCATTTTGCACATACAAAAGATTATTTAATTTGAAGCTACATATTCGTAGGTTAAGTAACACCATAAATTTTTAAATGTCACAAGTAGTGTCATGAAGTTTTTTGATATTGTGCATCATAAGCGAGTTTCTAAAAGTGCACTATCATTGCAAAACACCGAAAGGTTGCCCAATCTTGTTTATATAGACGTCTGATATGCGCAGCACACTACCAGTCAACTCTGTCATATTCCACAGACAAAAGAATATTTCATTTGAAACTACATATTCACTGGATTAGTAAAAGTAGAAATTTTTATACGCCAAAAGTAGTGTCACGAAGTTTTCTGACATTCTGCTTCATAGGCGAACATCAGAAGGTACGCCAACATCGCAAAACACCGATGTGTTGACCAATCATGCCAATATATATACGACAGATATACGTTGCACACTACCAGTCAACTCAGTCATTTTGCACAAACAAAAGATTCTTTAATTTGAAGCTACATATTCTTAGGATAAGTAACACAATAAATTTTTAAATGTCAAAAGTAGAGTCCTGATGTTTTCTGAATTTGTGCATCTTATGTGGGCTTTTTGAGGTAATCCATCGTCGCCAAACACCGAAGGGGTGACCAATCCTGTATATACAGACGCACGATATACGTAGCACACTACCAGTCAAATCAGTCATATACCACACAGAAAAGAATATTTCTTTTGAAGCTACATATTCATATGATTACTAACTACAGAAATTTTTAAATTTCAAAAGTAGTATCACGATGTTTTCTGACATTGTGCTATTTATGCGAGCTTTTGACGGTAAACCATCGTCTCCAAACACCGAAGGGGTGCCCAATCCTATTTCTATAGACGCACAATATACGTGGCACACTACCTGTCAACTCAATCCTTTATCATTGAGAAAATAGTATTTCATTGGAAACTACATATTCACAGCTAAGTAACTACAGAAGTTTTTAAATGTAAAAAATAGAGTCAAGATGTTTTCTGATATTGTGCTAGTTTCTGAAAGTGAACCATCGTAGCAAAACACCAAAGGGTTGCCCAATCATGTTTATATAGACGCCTGATATACGCCGCACACTACCTACCAACTCTATCTTATTCCAGGTACAAAGGAATATTTCATTTGAAACTACATATTCACAGGATTAGTAACAGTAGAAATTTTTAAACGCCAAAAGTGGAGTCACTAAGTTTTCTGACATTCTTCAACATAGGCCAGCATCAGAAGGTACACCAAAATCGCAAAACACCAATAGGTTGCCTAATCCTGATTATATAAACGACTGATATACGGTGCACACTACCAGTCAACTCAGTCATTTTCCACCTACAAAAGATTAATTCATTTGAAGCTACATATTCACAGGATTAGTAAGTACAGAAATTTTTAAATGTCCAAAGTAGATTCCTGATGTATTCTGACATTGTGCATTGTATGCGGGCTTTAATGGTAAACCATCGTTGCCAAACACCGAAGGGGAGCCCAATCCGGTTTATATAGACACACGATATACGTAGCACATTACCAGTCAGTTCAATCATATATAACATAGTAAAGAGTTTTACATAAGAAACTACATTTTCACAACCTTAGTAACTACAGAAATTTTTAATTGTCAGAAGTAGAGTCATGAAGTTTTCTGATATTATGCATCATAAGCGAGTTTCTGAATGTGAACCATCGAAGCACAACTCCGAAAGGTTGCCCAATCCAGTTTATCTAGAATCCGATACACATAGCACACTTCCAGACAACTCAGTCATATTCCACATACAAAAGAATATTTCATTTGCAACTACACATTCACAGGATTAGTAACCACAGAAATTTTTAAACGACAAAAGTAGAGTCACGAAGTTTTCTGACATTTTGCTTCTTAGGTGGGATTCTGAAGGTACTCCATCGTCACAAAACACTGATAGGTCACCCAATCCTGTTTATATAGATGGCACATATAGATGTAAGTGAACCAACGTAGCAGAACACCAAAGGGTTGCCCAATCTTGTTTATATAGACGTCCGATATACGCAGCACACTACCAGTCAAATCTGTCATGTTCCAAGTACAAAGTAATATTTCATTTGAAACTACATATTCACTGCATTACTAAATGAAGAAATTTTTAAACCCCAAAAGTAGAGTCACGAAGTTTGTTTACATTCTTCATCATAGGCGAGCATCTGAAGGTACACCAGCATTGCAAAACACCGATAGGTTGCCCAATCCTGGTTATATATACGACAAATATACGTTGCACACTACTAGTTAACTCAGTCATTTTGCACATACAAAAGATTATTTAATTTGAAGCTACATATTCGTAGGATAAGTAACACCATAAATTTTTAAATGTCACCAGTAGTGTCATGATGTTTTTTGATATTGTGCATCATAAGCGAGTTTCTAAAAGTGCACTATCATTGCAAAACACCGAAGGGTTGCCCAATCTTGTTTATATAGACGTCTGATATGCGCAGCACACTACCAGTCAACTCTGTCATATTCCACAGACAAAAGAATACTTCATTTGAAACTACATATTCACTGGATTAGTAAAAGTAGTAATTTTTATACGCCAAAAGTAGTGTCACGAAGTTTTCTGACATTCTGCTTCATAGGCGAACATCAGAAGGTACGCCAACATCGCAAAACACCGATGTGTTGACCAATCATGCCAATATATATACTACAGATATACGTTGCACAATACCAATCAACTCAGTCATTTTGCACAAACAAAAGATTCTTTAATTTGAAGCTACATATTCTTAGGATAAGTAACACAATAAATTTTTAAATGTCAAAAGTAGAGTCCTGATGTTTTCTGAATTTGTGCATCTTATGTGGGCTTTTTGAGGTAATCCATCGTCGCCAAACACCGAAGGGGTGACCAATCCTGTATATACAGACGCACGATATACGTAGCACACTACCAGTCAAATCAGTCATATACCACACAGAAAAGAATATTTCTTTTGAAGCTACATATTCATATGATTACTAACTACAGAAATTTTTAAATTTCAAAAGTAGTATCACGATGTTTTCTGACATTGTGCTATTTATGCGAGCTTTTGATGGTAAACCATCGTCTCCAAACACCGAAGGGGTGCCCAATCCTATTTCTATAGACGCACAATATACGTGGCACACTACCTGTCAACTCAATCCTTTATCATTGAGAAAATAGTATTGCATTGGAAACTACATATTCACAGCTAAGTAACTACAGAAGTTTTTAAATGTAAAAAATAGAGTCAAGATGTTTTCTGATATTGTGCTAGTTTCTGAAAGTGAACCATCGTAGCAAAACACCGAAGGGTTGCCCAATCATGTTTATATAGACGTCTTATATACGCCGCACACTACCTACCAACTCTATCTTATTCCAGGTACAAAGGAATATTTCATTTGAAACTACATATTCACAGGATTAGTAACAGTAGAAATTTTTAAACGCCAAAACTGGAGTCACTAAGTTTTCTGACATTCTTCAACATAGGCCAGCATCAGAAGGTACACCAAAATCGCAAAACACCAATAGGTTGCCTAATCCTGATTATATAAACTACTGATATACGGTGCACACTACCAGTCAACTCAGTCATTTTCCACCTACAAAAGATTATTTCATTTGAAGCTACATATTCACAGGATTAGTAAGTACAGAAATTTTTAAATGTCCAAAGTAGATTCCTGATGTATTCTGACATTGTGCATCGTATGCGGGCTTTAATGGTAAACCATCGTTGCCAAACACCGAAGGGGAGCCCAATCCGGTTTATATAGACACACGATATACGTAGCACACTACCAGTCAGTTCAATCATATATAACATAGTAAAGAGTTTTACATAAGAAACTACATTTTCACAACCTTAGTAACTACAGAAATTTTTAATTGTCAGAAGTAGAGTCATGAAGTTTTCTGATATTATGCATCATAAGCGAGTTTCTGAATGTGAACCATCGAAGCACAACACCGAAAGGTTGCCCAATACAGTTTATCTAGAATCCGATACACACAGCACACTTCCAGAGAACTCAGTCATATTCCACATACAAAAGAATATTTCATTTTCAACTACACATTCACAGGATTAGTAACCACAGAAATTTTTAAACGACAAAAGTAGAGTCACGAAGTTTTCTGACATTTTGCTTCTTAGGTGGGATTCTGAAGGTACTCCATCGTCACAAAACACTGATAGGTCACCCAATCCTGTTTATATAGATGGCACATATAGATGAAAGTGAACCAACGTAGCAGAACACCAAAGGGTTGCCCAATCTTGTTTATATAGACGTCCGATATGCGCAGCACACTACCAGTCAAATCTGTCATATTCCAAGTACAAAGTAATATTTCATTTGAAACTACATATTCACTGCATTACTAAATGAAGAAATTTTTAAACCCCAAAAGTAGAGTCACGAAGTTTGTTTACATTCTTCATCATAGGCGAGCAACTGAAGGTAAACCAGCATTGCAAAACACCGATAGGTTGCCCAATCCTGGTTATATATACGACAAATATACGTTGCACACTACTAGTTAACTCAGTCATTTTGCACATACAAAAGATTATTTAATTTGAAGCTACATATTCGTAGGATAAGTAACACCATAAATTTTTAAATGTCACAGGTAGTGTCATGAAGTTTTTTGATATTGTGCATCATAAGCGAGTACCTAAAAGTGAACTATCATTGCAAAACACCGAAGGGTTGCCCAATCTTGTTTATATAGACGTCTGATATGCGCAGCACACTACCAGTCAACTCTGTCATATTCCACAGACCAAAGAATATTTCATTTGAAACTACATATTCACTGGATTAGTAAAAGTAGAAATTTTTATACGCCAAAAGTAGTGTCACGAAGTTTTCTGACATTCTGCATCATAGGCGAACATCAGAAGGTACGCCAACATCGCAAAACACCGATGTGTTGACCAATCATGCCAATATATATACGACAGATATACGTTGCACACTACCAGTCAACTCAGTCATTTTGCACAAACAAAAGATTCTTTAATTTGAAGCTACATATTCTTAGGATAAGTAACACAATAAATTTTTAAATGTCAAAAGTAGAGTCCTGATGTTTTCTGAATTTGTGCAGCTTATGTGGGCTTTTTAAGGTAATCCATCGTCGCCAAACACCGAAGGGGTGACCAATCCTGTATATACCGACGCACGATATACGTAGCACACAACCAGTCAAATTAGTCATATACCACACAGAAAAGAATATTTCTTTTGAAGCTACATATTCATATGATTACTAACTACAGAAATTTTTAAATTTCAAAAGTAGTATCACGATGTTTTCTGACATTGTGCTATTTATGCGAGCTTGTGACGGTAAACCATCGTCTCCAAACACCGAAGGGGTGCCCAATCCTATTTCTATAGACGCACAATATACGTGGCACACTACCTGTCAACTCAATCCTTTATCATTGAGAAAATAGTATTTCATTGGAAACTACATATTCACAGCTAAGTAACTACAGAAATTTTTAAATGTCAAAAATAGAGTCAAGATATTTTCTGATATTGTGCTAGTTTCTGAAAGTGAACCATCGTAGCAAAACACGGAAGGGTTGCCCAATCATGTTTATACAGACGCCTGATATACGCCGCACACTACCAACCAACTCTATCATATTCCAGGTACAAAGGAATATTTCATTTGAAACTACATATTCACAGGATTAGTAACCTTAGAAATTTTTAAATGCCAAAAGTGGAGTCACTAAGTTTTCTGACATTCTTCAACATATGCGAGCATCTGAAGGTACACCAATGTCGTAAAACACCAATGTGTTGCCTAATCCTGATTATATAAATGACCGATATACGGTGCACACTACCAGTCAACTCAGTCATTTTCCACACACAAAAGAATATTTCATTTGAAGCTACATATTCACAAGATTAGTAACTACAGAAATTTTAAAATGTCCAAAGTAGATTCCTGATGTATTCTGACATTGTGCATCGTATGCGGGCTTTAATGGTAAACCATAGTAGCCAAACCCCGAAGGGGAGCCCAATCTGGTTTATATAGATACACGATATACGTAGCACACTACCAGTCAATTTAATCATATATCACATAGTAAAAAGTTTTCCATAAGAAACTACATTTTCACAGCCTTAGTAACTACAGAAATTTTTAATTGTCAGAAGTAGAGTCCTGAAGTTTTCTGATATTGTGCATCATAAGCAAGTTTCTGAATGTGAACCATTGAAGCACAACACCGAAAGGTTGACCAATCCTGTTTATTTAGAATCCGATATATACAGCACACTACCAGACAACTCAGTCATATTCCACATACAAAAGAATATTTCATTTGGAACTACACATTCACAGGATTAGTAACCACATAAATTTTTAAACGACAAAAGTAGAGTCACGAAGTTTTCTGACATTTTGCTTCTTAGGTGGGATTCTGAAGGTACTCCATCGTCGCAAAAAACTGATAGGTTGCCCAATCCTGTTTATTTAGATGGCACATATAGGTGAAAGTGAACTAACGTAGCAGAACACCAAAGGGTTGCCCAATCTTGTTTATATAGACGTCCGATATGTGCTGCACACTACCAGTCAAATCTGTCGTATTCCAAGTACAAAGTAATATTTCATTTGAAACTACATATTCACTGCATTACTAAATGAAGAAATTTTTAAACCCCAAAGGTAGAGTCACGAAGTTTGTTTACATTCTTCATCATAGGCGAGCATCTGAAGGTACACCAGCATTGCAAAACACCGATAGGTTGCCCAATCCTGGTTATATATACGACAAATATACGTTGCACACTACTAGTCAACTCAGTCATTTTGCACATACAAAAGATTATTTAATTTGAAGCTACATATTCGTAGGATAAGTAACACCATAAATTTTTAAATGTCACAGGTAGTGTCATGAAGTTTTTTGATATTGTGCATCATAAGCGAGTACCTAAAAGTGAACTATCATTGCAAAACACCGAAGGGTTGCCCAATCTTGTTTATATAGACGTCTGATATGCGCAGCACACTACCAGTCGACTCTGTCATATTCGACGTACAAAGGAATATTTCATTTGAAACTACATATTCACTGGATTAGTAAAAGTAGAAATTTTTATACGCCAAAAGTAGTGTCACGAAGTTTTCTGACATTCTGCATCATAGGCGAACATCAGAAGGTACGCCAACATCGCAAAACACCGATGTGTTGACCAATCATGCCAATATATATACGACAGATATACGTTGCACACTACCAGTCAACTCAGTCATTTTGCACAAACAAAAGATTCTTTAATTTGAAGCTACATATTCTTAGGATAAGTAACACAATAAATTTTTAAATGTCAAAAGTAGAGTCCTGATGTTTTCTGAATTTGTGCAGCTTATGTGGGCTTTTTAAGGTAATCCATCGTCGCCAAACACCGAAGGGGTGACCAATCCTGTATATACCGACGCACGATATACGTAGCACACAACCAGTCAAATTAGTCATATACCACACAGAAAAGAATATTTCTTTTGAAGCTACATATTCATATGATTACTAACTACAGAAATTTTTAAATTTCAAAAGTAGTATCACGATGTTTTCTGACATTGTGCTATTTATGCGAGCTTGTGACGGTAAACCATCGTCTCCAAACACCGAAGGGGTGCCCAATCCTATTTCTATAGACGCACAATATACGTGGCACACTACCTGTCAACTCAATCCTTTATCATTGAGAAAATAGTATTTCATTGGAAACTACATATTCACAGCTAAGTAACTACAGAAATTTTTAAATGTCAAAAATAGAGTCAAGATATTTTCTGATATTGTGCTAGTTTCTGAAAGTGAACCATCGTAGCAAAACACGGAAGGGTTGCCCAATCATGTTTATACAGACGCCGATATACGCCGCACACTACCAACCAACTCTATCATATTCCAGGTACAAAGGAATATTTCATTTGAAACTACATATTCACAGGATTAGTAACCTTAGAAATTTTTAAATGCCAAAAGTGGAGTCACTAAGTTTTCTGACATTCTTCAACATATGCGAGCATCTGAAGGTACACCAATGTCGTAAAACACCAATGTGTTGCCTAATCCTGATTATATAAATGACCGATATACGGTGCACACTACCAGTCAACTCAGTCATTTTCCACACACAAAAGAATATTTCATTTGAAGCTACATATTCACAAGATTAGTAACTACAGAAATTTTAAAATGTCCAAAGTAGATTCCTGATGTATTCTGACATTGTGCATCGTATGCGGGCTTTAATGGTAAACCATAGTAGCCAAACCCCGAAGGGGAGCCCAATCTGGTTTATATAGATACACGATATACGTAGCACACTACCAGTCAATTTAATCATATATCACATAGTAAAAAGTTTTCCATAAGAAACTACATTTTCACAGCCTTAGTAACTACAGAAATTTTTAATTGTCAGAAGTAGAGTCCTGAAGTTTTCTGATATTGTGCATCATAAGCAAGTTTCTGAATGTGAACCATTGAAGCACAACACCGAAAGGTTGACCAATCCTGTTTATTTAGAATCCGATATATACAGCACACTACCAGACAACTCAGTCATATTCCACATACAAAAGAATATTTCATTTGGAACTACACATTCACAGGATTAGTAACCACATAAATTTTTAAACGACAAAAGTAGAGTCACGAAGTTTTCTGACATTTTGCTTCTTAGGTGGGATTCTGAAGGTACTCCATCGTCGCAAAAAACTGATAGGTTGCCCAATCCTGTTTATTTAGATGGCACATATAGGTGAAAGTGAACTAACGTAGCAGAACACCAAAGGGTTGCCCAATCTTGTTTATATAGACGTCCGATATGTGCTGCACACTACCAGTCAAATCTGTCGTATTCCAAGTACAAAGTAATATTTCATTTGAAACTACATATTCACTGCATTACTAAATGAAGAAATTTTTAAACCCCAAAGGTAGAGTCACGAAGTTTGTTTACATTCTTCATCATAGGCGAGCATCTGAAGGTACACCAGCATTGCAAAACACCGATAGGTTGCCCAATCCTGGTTATATATACGACAAATATACGTTGCACACTACTAGTCAACTCAGTCATTTTGCACATACAAAAGATTATTTAATTTGAAGCTACATATTCGTAGGATAAGTAACACCATAAATTTTTAAATGTCATAAGTAGTGTCATGAAGTTTTTTGATATTGTGCATCATAAACGAGTTTCTAAAAGTGATCCATCGTAGCAAAACACCGAAGGGTTGCCCAATCTTGTTTATATAGACGTCTGATATGCGCAGCACACTACCAGTCGACTCTGTCATATTCGACGTACAAAGGAATATTTCATTTGAAACTACATATTCACTGGATTAGTAAAAGTAGAAATTTTTATATGCCAAAAGTAGTGTCACGAAGTTTTCTGCCATTCTGCATCATAGGCGAACATCAGAAGGTAAGCCAACATTGCAAAACACCGATGGGTTGACCAATCCTGGCTATATATATGACAGATATACGGTGCACACTACCAGTCAACTCTGTCATTTTGCACAAACAAAAGATTATTTAATTTGAAGCAACATATTCTTAGGATAAGTAACACCATAAATTTTTAAATGTCAAAAGTAGTGTCCTGATATTTTCTGACATTGTGCATCTTATGTGGGCTTTTTAAGGTAATCCATCATCGCCAAACTCCGAAGGGTTGACCAATGCTATTTATACAGACGGACGATATACGTAGCACACTACCAGTCAAATCAGTCATTTTCCCCACAGAAAAGAATATTTCATTTGAAGCCACATATTCATATGATTACAAACTACAGTAATTTTTAAATCTCAAAAGTAGTGTCGTGTTGTTTTCTGATGTTGTGCTACTTATGCGGGCTTTTGACGGTAAACCATCGTCACCAAACCCCGAAGGGTTGCCCAATCCTATTTCTATAGACGCACAATATACGTGGCACACTACCAGTCAACTCAATCGTTTATCACTGAGAAAATAGTATTTCATTTGAAACAACATATTCACAGGCTAAGTAACTACAAAAGTTTTTAAATGTAAAAAATAGAGTCAAGATGTTTTCTGATGTTGTGCTAGTTTCTGAAAGTGAACCATCGTAGCTAAACAACGAAGGGTAGCCCAATCAAGTTTATATATTAGTCTTATATACGCCGCACACTACCAATCAACTCGGTCATATTCCAGATACAAAAGGAATATTTCATTTGAAACTACATATTCACAGGATTAGTAACATTATAAATTTTTAAACGCCAAAATTGGAGTTACTAAGTTTTCTGACATTCTTCAACATAGGCGAGCATCTAAAGGTACACCAATGTCGCAAAACACCAACGGGTAGCCTAATCCTGATTATATAAATGACCGATATACGGTGCACACTACCAGTCAACTCAGTCATTTTCCACATACAGAAGAATATTTCATTTGAAGCTACATATTCACAGGATTTGTAACTACAGAAATTTTGAAATGTCCAAAGTAGATTCTTGATGTCTACTGACATTGTGCATCGTATGCGGGCTTTAATGGTAAACTATAGTTGCCAAACACCGAAGTGGAGCCCAATCCGGTTTATATAGACACACGATATACGTAGCACACTACCAGTCAATTCAATCATATATCACATAGTAAACAGTTTTACATAAGAAACTACATTTTCACAGCCTTAGTAACTACAGAAATTTTTAATTGTCAGAAGTAGAGTCATGAAGTTTTCTGATATTGTTCATCATAAGCGAGTTTTGGAATGTGAACCATCGAAGCACAACACCGAAAGGTTACCCCATCCTGTTTAATTAGAATCCGATATACACAGCACACTACCGGACAACTCAGTCATATTCCACATACAGAAGAATATTTCATTTAGAACTACACATTTACAGGATTAGTAACCATAGAAATTTTTAAACGACAAAAGTAGAGTCATGAGGTTTTCTGACATTTTGCATCTTAGGTGGGATTCTAAGGGTACACCATCGTCGCAAAACACTGATGGGTTGCCCAATCCTGTTTATATAGATGGCCCATATAGATGAAAGTGAACCAACGAAGCAAAACACCAAAGGGTTGCCCAATCTTGATTATAAAGACGTCCGATATGCGCAGCACACTACCAGTCAACTATGTCATATTCCAAGTACAAAGTAAAATTTCATTTGAAACTACATAGTCACAGCATTACTAAATGAAGAAATTTTTAAACCCCAAAAGTAGAGTCACGAAGTTTGTTGACATTCTTTATCATAGGAGAGCATCTGAAGGTACACCAACATTGCAAAACACCAATAGGTTGCCCAATCCTGGTTATATATACGACAAATATACGTTGCACACTACTAGTCAACTCAGTCATTTTGCACATACAAAAGATTATTTAATTTGAAGCTACATATTCGTAGGATAAGTATAACATTAATTTTTAAATGTCATAAGTAGTGTCATGAAGTTTTTTGATATTGTGCATCATAAGAGAGTTTCTAAAAGTGAACCATCGTAGCAAAAGACCGAAGGGTTGCCCAATCTTGTTTATATAGACGTCCGATATGCGCAGCACACTACCAGTCAACTCTGTCATATTCCACATAAAAAAGAATATTTCATTTGAATCTACATATTCACTGGATTAGTAAAAATAGAAATTTTTATATGCCAAAAGTAGTGTCACGAAGTTTTCTGACATTCTGCAACATAGGCGAACATTAGAAGGTACGCCAACATTGCAAAACACCGATGTGTTGACCATTCCCGGCTATATATACGACAGATATACGTTGCACACCACCAGTTAAATCAGTCATTTTGCACAAACAAAAGATTCTTTAATTTGAAGCTACATATTCTTAGGATAAGTAACACCACAAATTTTTAAATGTCAAAAGTAGAGACCTGATGTTTTCTGACTTTGTGCATCTTATGTGGGCTTTTTAAGGTAATCTATCGTCGCCAAACACCGAAGGGGTGACCAATCTAGTATATACAGACGCACGATATACGTAGCACACTACCAGTCAAATCAGTCATATACCACACAGAAAAGAATATTTCATTTGAAGCTGCTTATTCATACGATTACTAACTACAGTAATTTTTAAATCATGATGTTTTCAGACATTGTGCTATTTATGCGGGCTTTTGACGGTAAAACATCGTCACCAAACACCGAAGGGGTGCCCAATCCTATTTCTATAGACGCACAATATACGTGGCACACTACCAGTCAACTCAATCGTTTATCACTAAGAAAATAATATTTCATTTGAAACTACATATTCACAGGCTAAGTAACTACAGAAATTTTTAAATGTCAAAAATAGAGTCAAGATGTTTTCTGATATTGTGCTAGTTTCTGAATGTGAACCATCGTAGCAAAACACCGAAGGGTTGCCCAATCAAGTTTATATATTAGTCTGATATACGCCGCACACTACTGATCAACTCTGTCATATTCCAGGTACAAAGGAATATTTCATTTGAAACTCCATATTCACAGGATTAGTAGCAGTAGAAATTTTTAAACGCCAAAAGTGGAGTCACTAAGTTTTCTGACATTCTTAAACATAAGCAAGCATCTGAAGGTACTCCAATGTCGCAAAACACCAATGGATTGCCTAATCCTGATTATATAAACGACCGATATACGGTGCACACTACGAGTCAACTCAGTCATTTTCCACATACAAAAGATTATTTCGTTTGAAGCATCATATTCACAGGATTAGTAACTACAGAAATTTTAAAATGTCCAAAGTAGATTCCTGATGTATTCTAACATTGTGCATCGTATACGGGCTTTAATGGTAAACCATCATTGCCAAACTCCGAAGGGGAGCCCAATCCGATTTATATAGACACACGATATACGTTGCACACTACCAGTCAATTCAATCATATATCACATAGTAAAGAGTTTTATATAAGAAACTACATTTTCACAGCCTTAGTAACTTTTGAAATTTTTAATTGTCAAAAGTAGAGTCATGAAGTTTTCTGATATTGTGCATCATAAGCGAGTTTCTGAATGTGAACCATCGTTGCACAACAACAAAAGGTTGCCCAATCCTGTTTATATAGAATCCGATATACACAACACACTACCAGACAACTCAGTCATATTCCACATACAAAAGAATATTTCATTTGGAACTACACATTCACAGGATTAGTAACCATAGAAGTTTTTAAACGACAAAAGTAGAGTCACGAAGTTTTCTGACGTTTTGCATCTTAGCTGGGATTCTGAAGGTGCACTATCGTCGCAAAACACTGATGGGTTGCCCAATCCTGTTTATATAGATGACCCATATAGATGAAAGTGAACCAACGTAGCAAAACACCAAAGGGTTGCCCAATCTTGATTATATAGATGTCCGGTATGCGCATCACACTACCAGTCAACTATGTCATATTCCAAGTACAAAGTAATATTTCATTTGAAACTACATATTCATTGCATTACTAAATGAAGATATTTTTAAACCCCAAAAGAAGAGTCGCGAAGTTTGTTGACATTCTGCATTATAGGCGAGCATCTGAAGGTACACCAACATTGCAAAACACTGATAGGTTTCCCAATCCTGGTTATATATACGACAAATATACGTTGCACACTACTAGTCAATTCATTCATTTTGCACAAACAAAAGATTATTTACTATGAAGCTACATAATCGTAGGATAAGTTACACAATAAATTTTTAAATGTCATAAGTAGTGTCATGAAGTTTTTTGACATTGTGCATCATAAGAGAGTTTCTAAAAGGGAACTATCATAGCAAAACACCGAAGGATTGCCCAATCTTGTTTATATAGACGTCAGATATGCGCAGCACACTACCACTAAACTCTGTCATATTCCACGAACAAAGGAATATTTCATCTATAACAACATATTAACAGGATTAGTAAAAGTAGAAATTTTTATACGCCAAAAGTAGTGTCACGAAGTTTTCTGACATTCTGCATCATAGGCGAACATCAGAAGGTACGCCAACATCGCAAAACACCGATGGGTTGACCAATCCTGGCTATATATACGACAGATATACGTTGCACACTACCAGTCAACTCAGTCATTTTCCACATACAAAAGATTATTTCGTTTGAAGCATCATATTCACAGGATTAGTAACTACAGAAATTTTAAAATGTCCAAAGTAGATTCCTGATGTATTCTAACATTGTGCATCGTATGCGGGCTTTAATGGTAAACCATCATTGCCAAACTCCGAAGGGGAGCCCAATCCGGTTTATATAGACACACGATATACGTAGCACACTACCAGTCAATTCAATCATATATCACATAGTAAAGAGTTTTACATAAGAAACTACATTTTCACAGCCTTAGTAACTTCTGAAATTTTTAATTGTCAGAAGTAGAGTCATGAAGTTTTCTGATATTGTGCATCATAAGCGAGTTTCTGAACGTGAACCATCGTTGCACAACAACAAAAGGTTGCCCAATCCTGTTTGTATAGAATCCGATATACGCAACACACTACCAGACAACTCAGTCATATTCCACATACAAAAGAATATTTCATTTGGAACTACACATTCACAGGATTAGTAACCATAGAAGTTTTTAAACGACAAAAGTAGAGTCACGAAGTTTTCTGACATTTTGCATCTTAGGTGGGATTCTGAAGGTGCACTATCGTCGCAAAACACTGATGGGTTGCCCAATCCTGTTTATATAGATGACCCATATAGATGAAAGTGAACCAACGTAGCAAAACACCAAGTGTTGCCCAATCTTGATTATATAGACGTCCGGTATGCGCATCACACTACCAGTCAACTATGTCATATTCCAAGTACAAAGTAATATTTTATTTGAAACTACATATTCATTGCATTACTAAATGAAGATATTTTTAAACCCCAAAAGAAGAGTCACGAAGTTTGTTGACATTCTGCATCATAGGCGAGCATCTGAAGGTACACCAACATTGCAAAACACCGATAGGTTTCCCAATCCTGGTTATATATACGACAAATATACGTTGCACACTACTAGTCAATTCATTCATTTTGCACAAACAATAGATTATTTACTTTGAAGCTACATAATCGTAGGATATGTTACACAATAAATTTTTAAATGTCATAAGTAGTGTCATGAAGTTTTTTGACATTGTGCATCATAAGAGAGTTTCTAAAAGGGAACTATCATAGCAAAACACCGAAGGATTGCCCAATCTTGTTTATATAGACGTCAGATATGCGCAGCACACTACCACTCAACTTTGTCATATTCCACGAACAAAGGAATATTTCATCTGTAACTACATATTTACAGGATTAGTAAAAGTAAAAATTTTTATACGCCAAAAGTAGTGTCACGAAGTTTTCTGACATTCTGCATCATAGGCGAACATCAGAGGGTACGCCAACATCGCAAAACACCGATGGGTTGACCAATCCTGGCTATATATACGACAGATATACGTTGCACACTACCAGTCAACTCAGTCATTTTGCACAAACAAAAGATTATTTAATTTGAAGCTACATATTCTTAGGATAAGTAATACCATAAATTTTTAAATGTCAAAAGTAGAGTCATGATGTTTTCTGACTTTGTGCATCTTATGTGGGCTTTTTAAGGTAATCCATCGTCACCAAACACCGAAGGGGTGACCAATCCTGTTTATACAGACGCACGATATACGTAGCACACTACCAGTCAAATCAGTCATATACCACACAGAAAAGAATATTTTATTTGAAGCTACATATTTATATGGTTACTAACTACAGTAATTTTTAAATCTCAAAAGTAGTGTCATGATATTTTCTGACATTGTGCTACTTATGCGGGCTTTTGACGGTAAACCATCGTCACCAAACACCGAAGGGGTGCCCAATCTTATTTCTATAGACGCACAATATACGTGGCACACTACCAGTCAACTCAATCGTTTATCACTGAGAAAATAGTATTTCATTTGAAACTACATATTCGCAGGCTAAGTTACTACAAAAATTTTTAAATGTAAAAAACAGAGTCAAGATGTTTTCTGATATTGTGCAAGTTTCTGAAAGTGAACCATCATAGAAAAACACCGAAGGGTTGCCCAATCATACTTATATAGACGTCTGATATACGCCACACACTACCAATCAACTCTGTTATATTCCACGTACCAAAGAATGTTTCCTTTGAAACTACATATTCACAGGATTAGTAACCGCAAAAATTTTTAAACGCCAAAAGTAGTGTCACAAAGTTTCCTGACATTCTACATCATAGGCGAGCATCTAAAGGTATTCCAACGTCGCAAAACAACGATGGGTTGCCCAATCCTGGTCATATAGACGACAGATATACGTTGCACACTATGAGTAAACTAAGACATTTTCAACTTACAAAAGGTTATTTCATTTGAAGCTACGCATTCATAAGATTAGAAACTACAAAAATTCTTAAATGTCAAAAGTAGGGTTTTGATGTTTTCTGACAATGTGCATCTGATGCGGGCTTTTGAAGGTAAACCATCATTGCCAAACACCAATGAGGTGCCCATTCCAGTTTATATAGACGCGCAAACTACTAGTCAACTCAGTTATATACGACCTGGAAGAGAATATTTCATTCAAAACTACATATTCACTTGCTTAGTAACTACAGAAATTTTTAAATGTCAAAAGTAGAGTCTTGAAGTTTTCTAACATTGTGCATCATATGCGAGTTTCTGAAGGTAAACCATCGTCGCAAAACACCGAAGGGTTGCCCAATCCTGTTTATATAGTGGTCCGATATACGTAGCACGTAACACCCCATGACTACGTACCCTAAAAGGACGGGGATGTCGCCCCGTCCCGTAGGACAAGGGGTCTTTAGAACGAGGTATAAAATATAAAGGCAATCTTCAAAATGATCAACTTAGATAAATAAAGAAATATTCTTATTACATCAGGCTCAACTTGGAGCAAAACGGAATAAAACAAAATATTGTTTCGAAGCATAAGCAACAAATGTCTCTTAGAACGGATAGAGCAAATAGCAAAAGCTTCAACTATTACTTGCCCCGTTGACTCAGCACAGTCTATCCCCTGAAAACATGATGTAAAACGGTGTGAGAATAAATCTCAGTAAGTCCTGTGTATGCACATGGTGTTTTGAATAGTGCGTGTATGCAAAGTGTAAAACATTTGTAAAAATAATTTGGCAAATCATAAACAATCTCTTTTCGTAAGGAGTGGGTTTTTCTCATTGTCACACTTTTTACAAAATAAATCCTCCACTCGGATAAAAGTTATGTCACCACACGTTGGGCTCCATGAGAACAAATTGGCTAAAGCACCGCACTTTGTGCACCTTGTCCGGACCAGATTACCACACATTGGGCGTTCTGATCAAGGTGAGTGTATAGCCCACCGGGTGAGATACTCCTCCATCTCTACACCCAACAAAGCCATCTGGGTGTCCATTCCGGGAATTTAAGTAATACCTTTCAGGTACAATGCTAGCTCGGACTGGCCTGACCAACCAACACTGTTGCCTTTTCAAGCAGAGTTCATCTTCTGGAGGTGGCCTCCTGCCAGAAGACTTACGCTAGCCCTCCAAGACTAGTATTGTTAGCCTACCCTTATTGAGTACTCAACGAACATATCCGTCAATTCCTGATTCAAAATATTTCCAAACCTTGGATTTGTAAAACGTGGTTTTCTTTAAAAGAGATTTCTAAAAATTTAAGGAAAAGAATAGTTTTCTTGCTAAAAACCGTTAGTTTGACAAAACCGTTTAAAGAATAAATATCCACGTTTAAAACCCAAGCAAACATAGTTTAACAATAGCTTTACAAAGCTTCACAACATGGACTTGCCATCACAACATTTAACAAAACAGTTTATAAAAGGACTTACCATCACAACGTTTAATAAAAGAGTTTATGCAAGGACTTACTTGATATGCCTCAGATAAATGCGATAAATTCACAGCTGGCTTTCCTCAATTATCCTCCTGATCTAAACCATATAATATCATGATCAGGGTCTCAATTAATTCAAACGTGCTCTAATCCCATTTATTTTCATAACAATTGGCAATCTCCTATTTAATTCCAAGTAAACTATTCAATCCCCAAAGATCAAATACTACGACCACATGTTTATCTCGCTAATAAACACTGTTAAACTTTACTTTCGACATCAAGGGAGGGTATTCCCTTACCTTGCAACTACCGGGTAATGAGGTTTCGATGCTCCTATGGTGATCGTCCCGAGTTCGCTTGAGAATAAGAGAGAAGCCACCTCATTTGCTTCACTTGACCGAAAATTTATGAAGAAGAGGAAATCAGCTTCTATAGGGCGTGATTTATGGGTAGAAGAAAGAGAAAAGAATCATTAGAGAAAACGGCATCAAGAGGTTGAAAGGATTTGTGCTTACCTTAAGGTGTGTTCGATTTTTGCTTGGAATAACTCTTGTGTTTTCGAAAATTTGTAGAGAGAAGTTGCTGAAATTTTCATGTAGAATGGAGAGGGTAAATGGTTGTTATGATTTAAAGTTGGAGAAGATTGGTTTAGGGTTAGATGGTGATGTTTAGATAGACTCCTAATGGCTTTAGGTTTCTTGGACAGCAAAGGCGAAATTTCCAGCTTGCGCGCGCCTCATTGCTGCCGATTTTAGGAGAGTTTTATGGAGGAAAAGATTTTGCAATTTTGCTCCTTTATGTTGGCCGAAATACTGCTCAAAGGAAGGGCTGAATGTGTTCAGAATTTTTTGCCAAACAAGGAAGAGTTTGAGTGAGTTTTGATGATTGAAAAATCCTGTGCAAGTGCTGTGAAAATTCTGTGCAAGTGTAGCAAGTTTTGGACTGGTTTGGCTGCTATAATTCTACCGAAAATTGCAGAGGAAAATTGAGGGTTTTGGGCGCTGAAAATAGCTTGTTCAGCTGGGGTTTTTCAATGAATGATGTGTGTAGAATTTCGGTTGAAGTAGGAACGTAAAGCTGGCCTGAAAATCCTGCACAAAGCTGTCCGAATTTTCTGTATACACTGGACGAATTTCAGTGTTTTTGTGCGAATAAAATTCTGATTTTGTGCAGCTAAGGTAGTTGAATTGTTAAGGAGTATTCTAGGTGTTTTGAGCTAGGATTTTCAGAGGTGGATTGTAACTAAAGATGGCTGGAATTTCGGATAGCTTATGTTGATACAAAGCTGCCGAAATTCAGCTAGGAAAAGGAAGAAATCCTAGTTGAATTTGGATTGAAATAAAATCTGGTTTTATCAAGGATTTGGATAAGATTTCCTCTAGTCCTAGAAGAGTTTGGATTGAGCTAAAGGTGCTCTAAGGTGGCGGACGAAATCTGGAAAAATTTCGAGAATATTTCCAGCTTATGGTTTCCGAAAATTCAAGGGAACAAAAGCTGAAAATAAAACAAATTTCATCCTTAGCTAAAATCCTTGAACTTAGGAGTTAAATATAGAGTCTCATTCCTATGGAAGTGGCGTTTAAACCCAAAGAAAATATCTAAGACTTTAGTTAAAATATTTTTCTAAAACAATTAAATAAATACAAGGATTATGGCTAGAATTCTTGAAGAGATAAAATAAGATTTTTCCCTAATATATTCCCTAACTCTAATATTCATCAAGAAGAGTTTTATACTACTTGAAATTCATCAAAGTGGCTCCTAGCTAGGTTTTTTTGAAAATCCTAAGGAACACAAGCTGAAAATTAAAGGTGAACTTTATTCACATCAAAGTCCTTGAATTTAGGAAATAAATATAGAGACTTATTTCCTTGGAGTAAAAATACTAAAATTCCTCTAGGATAGCTAGATTCTTTTTCGGCCAAGATAAGAAACGGTCTAAAGAAAAGAATTTCAAGAAGAGAAACTTACTTCACAAAAAGTAGGATTCGAACTCGGGTCACTAAAGGAAATCACCAATCTCCCCGCTCTTCCAAAACAACTCTAATGCTAATTTTTCTACGAGAAGTTCTTACCACCCCAATACTCCTCCTTCCAAATCTTCGACCAAACCTCCCTTAAACAAATCTTTAACGACACAACTATTTGACATCAATTAATTCAAATGCAAGAGTAACGGAAAAATTCACATGCATCCATGCAAATAAAATTATTCTAGCTACCACATAAAATGCAAGATGCCATGCAATGCATGACTTTTTCCCATAGTCAAAGGTGGTTTTGGGCGGGGTATTACATCCCCTCCCCCTTAAGAGAATTTCGTCCCGAAATTCAGGTTTCATACCCTTCGAGTATACCCGGATACTTTCGTCTTAACCATTCCTCCGTTTCCCACGTTGCATCCTGTGATCCGTGATGATCCCAAAGTATCTTCACCATGAGTATCTGCTGATTTCGGAGCGTCTTAATACTCCGCTCCAAGATCTTGACGGGTCTCTCCACATAACTCAGATTGGGTTGCAACTCCAACGGTTCCTCATTGAGTACATGACTCGGATCGGGATTGTACCTTTTCAACTGAGAGATATGGAATACGTCATGCATCCCGGTTAGGCCATCAGGTAGATCCAATCGGTTGGTAGCCGGTCCAATTTTCTCCAATATCGGGAATGGTCCCAAATACCTAGGACTCAACTTCCCTTCCCTCGGATGTTTCAGGATTCCTCTACTAGGAGTCAACTTCAAGAATATACGGTCACCTACTTGGAACTCCAATTCCCTCCTCCTAGTGTCTGAATAGCTTTTCTGTCTTCTTTGTGCTGCCCTTAGCCTTTCCCGAATTAACTTAATCTTGTCGGTCATCTCCTGAATGCATACTTCACTAGTCTTTTTAACGTTCACTTCTTCTGTCCATAGCCAGTATATCGGTACTTGGCATTTTCACCCATATAGTGGTTCGTATGGTGCCATTCCGATCGACGCCTGATAGCTGTTGTTATATGCTAGCTCCGCATGCGGTAAAGACTCAATCCACTTATCTCCAAAGTCCAAGATACATGCTCGGAGCATGTCTTCCAGTATCTGAATGACTCTTTCGGATTGACCATCAGTCTGCGGATGAGCAGAGGTACTGAATTTCAGGGTCGTGCCCAAGGACTCCTGGAACTTACCCCAGAACCTTGAAGTGAATCTAGGGTCCCTATCCGACACGATGCTCGACGGTACACCATGCAACCTTACAATTTCTCGGGTATATGTCTGAGCCAACTTTTCCATTGAGTCCCTTACGTTTACCGGTATGAAATGTGCTGTCATGGTCAATCGGTCCACTACCACCCAGATCGCATCTTTGTGTGACTTGGTCATCGGAAGACCAGTCACAAAGTCCATGGTCACCTCTTCCCATTTCCATTCGGGAATTGGTAAAGGTTGCAGTAAACCTGCAGACTTCTTATGCTCCATCTTAACCTTCTGGCATGTCAGACAGGTTGACACATGCCGAACTACATCCCTCTTCATTCCGGCCCACCAATATTTCCTCTTCAAGTCTTGGTACATCTTTACCTCCCCAGGGTGTATGGTGTATTTGCTCTTGTGCGCTTCGTCCAGTATCCTCTTCCGTAAGTCTGGGATGTCCGGTACACAAATCCGGTCCCGAAAGTACAATACCCCTTTCTCATCGGTTCGGAACTGGCCTCCTCCTCTCGCGATCTCTTTCTCCCTAAAAGTTTGAAATTCTGCACTGCCCTGTTGACCTGATACAATTTCCTGGTCCAGATCGGGTTTCAGGGTCAGGTTGCTCACGCAGATCTTCCCCTTTTACACTTGTGCCTCTTTTTCCGGGATATCCTGGACTGCCAACACCTCCTGTATTCTCAAGTGTGCCATTTTCACCTTTCGACTTAGAGCGTCTGCTATCACATTCGCTTTACCCGGATGATAGTTAACGGGGCACTTATATTCTTCCCGGAACTCCATCCACCTACGCTGCCGGAGATTCAAGTCCTTTTGCGTAAAGATATATTTCAAACTCTTATGGTCCGTCAAAACCTCGTATTGTGCACCATACAAGTAATGTCGCCATTTCTTCAAGGCGAACACTATAGCTGCTAGCTCTAGGCCATGCGTGGGATAATTAACTTCGTGCGGCTTTAGCTTTCTAGATGCATAGGCTATGACTTTCCCTTCCTGCATCAGCACATCTCCTACTCCTTCCTTGGATGCATCTGTATAGAGTGCATAGAGCTTATCAACCTCAGGCAGACTCAGCACGGGTGCTGTAATCAACCTCCTCTTAAGTTCTTGGAAGCTCTTCTCGCACTTCTCACTCCAAGCAAAAACGACATCTTTCTTCAACAGCCGTGTCATCGGTGAAGCTAAAGTGGAGAAGTTTTTAATGAAACGCCGGTAGTACCCGGCCAACCCAAGGAAACTTCGTATCTTAGTAATGTTCTCCGGTTGTTTCCAATTAGCTACGACTTCTACCTTAGCGGGGTGCACTTTGATCCCCTCCTTGGATATCACGTGACCAAGGAAAGACACTGAGCTCAGCCAAAACTCACACTTACTGAACTTAGCATAAAGTTTGAATTCCCTCAGCTTCTCTAGGACCAACCTTAAGTGCTCCGCGTGGTCCTCCGGATTTTTGGAGTAGATTAAAATGTCATAGATGAATATAACCACGAACTTGACCAAGTATGGTTGAAAAATGTGATGCATCAAATCCATGAATACTACCGGTGCATTGGTTACACCAAACGGCATTACTACAAATTCGTAATGGCCATACTGTGTGTTGAATGCAGTCTTAGGAATGTCTTCTTCTTTGATCCTCACCTGATAGTATCCTTACCGTAGGTCCAATTTCGAAAGCAGCACCTTGCAGTTGATCAAACAACACATCGATCAAGGGTAGAGGGTATTTATTCTTGATCGTTAGATTGTTCAGTCCCCGATAATCGATACATAGCCTCAGGTTCTATCTTTCTTCTTGACAAACAATACCAAGGCTCCTCACGGTGATGTACTCGGCCGAATGTAGCCTTGCCTTAGTAGTTCTTCCAATTGCTCCTTTAACTCCTTCAACTCTGTCGGTGCCATCCAGTAGGTAGTTCTGGATACTGATTATGCTCCGGGAATCAGATCCACGGTGAACTCAACTTCCCGCTCAGGGGGTAGGGAAGTGAGCTTCGTAGGGAACACGTCTGAAAAGTCTTTCACTACCTCCGTACTTTCCAAGGTACACTGGTCCTTTGGTTTGTTTAGGAGATACACCAAGTATCCCGGACATCCTTTCTTGAGCAACTTCCGGGCTTTAGCTCCAGCAATAAGAAATTTCAATTCCTTCGTTCGCTTGCCATTGAATTCAATTACATCCCGTCCAGGTCTCACAAACTGCACCGTCTTAGTCTTGCAGTCCACACGAGCTCCGTGCTTTGACAACCAGTCCATGCCCAAGATCAAGTCATAACCGTCCATGGCTAGGATTATAAGGTCGGCCTCCAGAATCTCCTTCCCAACCTCAACTCCAAAACATCCCATTTTCTTGCCTGCTTCCACCACATTTCCCAACGGAGAACTAACTACTAGGGTATAAGGTAGCTCATTTCCTTCCCAGCCCAGACGTGAAGCACATACTTTACTTACATAAGAGTGTGTAGATCCTGGATCTATCAGAACATTAACAAGACAACCTTGGATAGAAAGGTTACCTTCGATTACGGTGGGGTCCGCTCCGACCTCCTCTCGGCTCAGGGCAAAGACTTTAGCCTTCACTTGGGGCTTCAGGCCTCCCGCTCCGGCTGGTCTAGTAGCGGCACCTCTGTTGCCTCCCATTGGCTGGGTCGGTGCGGTCTGCTCAGTCCTTAGGGGTTTGGGGCAGACGTTCCTTAGATGTCCTGGGTCTCCGCAGTTGAAACACCTTCTCACACCCCCGCTACCCCAGCAGTTTCTCTCGGTGTGGCCTCGCTTCCCACACAGTCGGCAGTTTAGGCTGCCTTGCATTGATCCGGCTACAGGCACTCGGGACTGCTTACCCCGATTTCCCCATAGCATAGAACCCGCAGGTCGCTTATTGCCTGAAGGCCTCATAGGTGGACGACTTAGTTGAGAGGGTCGGTTCACCGGTCGGTGCCGATCTTTGTTCTCCATCCGAGAAGCTGCGTCCACAGCGGCGGTGTACGACGTTGGCAGTGATGGAGCCAACGCCCTCCTCAAATCTGGCCTTAGCCCTTTCACGAATTGTCGGGTGCGCTTCTGCTCCGTATCTACCAAGAACTTGCAGTACTTGGACAACTGCATGAATCGGGCTGCATATTGGGCCACAGTCATGCCTCCCTGCCTGAGGGTCTGGAATTCATCCTCCCTCTTTTCAGCCACCCATCGAGGAATGTACTCGGCCCGGAAAGCCTCCGTAAAATCGTCCCAGGTCTACTCCTGCTCCTCCTTGTCCCAATCACCTCGTACTCGCTGCCACCATGCCCGAGATGGTCCTCTTAGCCAAAAAGCAGCAAACTTCACCATCCACTCTTCCGAGTACTGCAGAGTAGCGAAAATGTCCTCCATCTGCTCAATCCATTGCTCGGCTTTCTCATCCTGTTCCACCTCCCCCTGGAATGTGGGAGGTTGGAACTTCAGGAAACGTTCCAGGGCCTCATCCTTTCCCCGCGGTGGTTTCTTAGCCACCTTATCCACCCTTTCAGTCAAGTTCTGTAGGATTGTGGCCATCTTGTCGAAAGCCTGACCCATAGTCACATCCCGTGACCACTCCGAAGCCAATTCCTACTCGCGTGGCAGGTGCTCCTCCACGTCGGGGGTGGAACGATGCACCTGCTCAAATTCCGGGATGGAGGATGCATTCTCCTACACCGTTCTGCTATGCACAACTGTTCGGTGTCTTGGTGCCATCTTAATCACATTCACTCAGGTTCAGATAGTTATCAAGGGGAAAGAGAATATGCTTAGGTGCATGATCTGTTGATAGTAATGTACTCATCTAAAAGAGAATGTGATGATAACGTGCAGAGATAAATCAAGTAATAAACGAAACTCATGCTTGTCATATAAACCATTCTTTGCAGAAAAGAATGGGTCATCTCATACGATACCCTTTTTATTTAAAATAATAGATAGGCCCTATGAGCCACATGCCCCCTTAAGGAAAAGATAAACAAGAAAAAGTATGCAAATTCCAGAGAAAGAAAGAGTAAAAGCTGCTGGTCTTCTATGTTTGACTCTCCCTAGTTTCAGTAGAGGTATCGGAGTCGTCAGAGGCCGGTTCCACCAGCCACCCCACGGAGCTATCAAGTCTCCCTATGATGGAATTTGAACCTAAGACCTAAATAACTAATTCTAAGGCTCTAACCACTACACCACAACAACTCTTTTGACCATCCTATAAGCAAAAGACAGGAATTAGAACCAGATCAAAATACTTAAGAAAATAGAATCCCATAAGTCAAGTAATTGCCTAAACCATGTCTCTGATACCACTTGTAACACCCCACGACTACGTACCCTAAAAGGGCGGGGATGTCGCCCCGTCCAGTAGGACAAGGGGTCTTTAGAACGAGGTATAAAATATAAAGGCAATCTCCAAAAGGATCAACTTAGATAAATAAAGAAATATTCTTATTACATCAGGCTCAACTTGGAGCAAAACGGAATAAAACAAAATATTATTTAGAAGCATAAGCAACAAATGTCTACTCGAATGGATAGAGAAAATAGCAAAAGCTTCAACTATTACATGCCCCGCTGACTCAGCACAGTCTATCCCCTGAAAACATGATGTAAAACAGGGTGAGAATAAATCTCAGTAAGTCCTGTGTGTGCACATGGTGTTTTGAATAGTACGTGTATGCAAAGTGTAAAACATTTGTAAAAATAATTTGGCAAGTCATAAACAATCTCTTTTCGCAAGGAGTGGGTTTTTCTCATTGTCACACTTTGTACAAAATAAATCCTCCACTCGGATAAAAGTCATGTCACCACACGTTGGGCTCCATGAGAACAAATTGGCCAAAGCACCGCACTTTGGGCACCTTGTTCGGACCAGATTACCACACGTTGGGCGTTCTGATCAAGGTGACTGTACAGCCCACCGGGTGAGATACTCCTCCATCTCTACACCCAACAAAACCATCCGGGTTTCCATGCCGGGAATTTAAGTAATACCTTTCAGGTACAATGCTAGCTCGGACTGGCCTGACCAACCAACACTGTCGCCTTTTCAAGCAGAGTTCATCTTCTGAAGGTGGCCTCCTGCCAGAAGACTTACGCTAGCCATCCAAGACTAGTATTATTAGCATACCCTTATTGAGTACTCAACGAACATATCCGTCAATTCCTGATTCAAAATATTTCCAAACCTTGGCTTTGTAAAACGTGATTTTCTTTAAAAGAGATTTCTAAAAATTTAAGGAAAAAAATAGTTTTCTTGCTAAAAACCGTTAGTTTGACAAAACAGTTTAAAGAATAAATATCCATGTTTACAACCCAAGCAAACATAGTTTAACAATAGCTTTACAACATGGACTTGCCATCACAACATTTAACAAAACAGTTTATAAAAGGACTTACCATCACAACGTTTAATAAAAGAGTTTATGCAAGGACTTACTTGATATGCCTCAGATAAATGCGATAAATTCACAGCTGGCTTTCCTCAATTATCCTCCTGATCTAAACCATATAATATCATGATCAGGGTCTCAATTAATTCAAACGTGCTCTAATCCCATTTATTTTCATAACAATTCGCAATCTCCTATTTAATTCCAAGTAAACTATTCAATCCCCAAAGATCAAATATTACGACCACATGTTTTTCTCGCTAATAAACACCATTAAAATTTACTTTCGACATCAAGGGAAGGTATTCCCTTACCTTGCAACTACCGGGTAATGAGGTTTCGATGCTCCTATGGTGATCGTCCCGAGTTCGCTTGAGAAGAAGAGAGAAGCTACCTCCTTTGCTTCACTTGATCAAAAATTTAGGAAGAAGAGGAAATTAGCCTCTATAGGGCGTGATTTAAGGGTAGAAGAAAGAGAAAAGAATCATTAGAGAAAACGGCATCAAGAGGTTGAAAGGATTTGTGCTTACCTTAAGGTGTGTTCGATTTTTGCTTGGAATAACTCTTGTGTTTTCGAAAATTTGCAGAGAGAAGTTGCTGAAATTTTCGTGTAGAATGGAGAGGGTAAATGGTTGTTATGATTTAAAGTTGGAGAAGATTGGTTTACGGTTAGATGGTGATGTTTAGATAGACTCCTAATGGCTTTAGGTTACTTGGACAGCAAAGGCGAAATTTCCAGCTTGCGCGCGCCTCCTTGCTGCCGATTTTAGGGGAGTTTTATGGAAGGAAAAATTCTGCAATTTGCTCCTCTATGCTGGACGAAATACTGCTCAAAGGAAGGGCTGAATGTGTTCAGAATTTTGGGCCAAACAAGGAAGAGTTTGAGTGAGTTTTGATGACTGAAAAATCCTGTGCAAGTGCTGTGAAAATTCTGTGCACGTGTAGCAAGTTTTGGACTGGTTTGGCGGCTATAATTCTACCAAAATTTCCAGAGGAAAATTGAGGGTTTTGGGTGCTGAAAATAGATTGTTCAGCTGTGGTTTTTCAATGAATGATGTGTGCAGAATTTCGGTAGAAGTAGGAACGTAAAGCTGGCCTAAAATCCTGCACAAAGCTGTCCGAATTTTCTGTGTATATGCTGGACGAATTTCAGTGTTTTTGTGTGAATAAAATTCTGATTTTGTGCAGCTAAGGTAGTTGAATTGTTAAGGAGTATTCTAGGTGTTTTGAGCTAGGATTTTCAGAGGTGGTTTGTAACTAAAGATGGCTAGAATTTCGGACAGCCTATGTTGATACAAAGCTGCCGAAATTCAGCTAGGAAAAGGAAGAAATCCTAGTTGAATTTGGATTGAAATAAAATCTGGTTTTATCAAGGATTTGGATAAGATTTCCTCTAGTCCTAGAAGAGTTTGGATTGAGCTAAAGGTGCTCTAAGGTGGCGGACGAAATCTGGAAGAATTTCGAGAATATTTCCAGCTTATGGTTTCCGAAAATTCAAGGGAACAAAAGCTGAAAATAAAACAAATTTCATCCTTAGCTTAAATCCTTGAACTTAGGAGTTAAATATAGAGTCTTATTCCTATGGAAGTGGCGTTTAAACCCAAAGAAAATATCTAAGACTTTAGTTAAAATATTTCTCTAAAACAATTAAATAAATACAAGGATTATGACTAGAATTCTTGAAGAGGTAAAATAAGATTTTTCCCTAATATATTCCCTAACTCTAATATTCATCAAGAAGAGTTTTATACCACTTGAAATTCTTCAAAGTGGCTCCTAGCTGGGTTTTTTCGAAAATCCTAAGGAACACAAGCTGAAAATTAAAGGTGAACTTTATTCACATCAACGTCCTTGAATTTAGGAAATAAATATGGAGACTTATTTCCTTTGAGTAAAAATACTAAAATTTCTCTAGGATAGCTAGATTCTTTTTCGGCTAAGATAAGAAACGGTCTAAAGAAAAGAATTTCAAGAAGAGAAACTTACTTCACAAAAAGTAGGATTCGAACTCGGGTCACCAAAGGAAATCACCAACCTCCCCGCTATTCCAAAACAACTCCAATGCTAATTTTTCTACGAGAAGTTCTTACCACCCCAATACTCCTCCTTCCAAATCTTCGACCAAACCTCCCTTAAACAAATCTTTGATGACACAACTATTTCACATCAATTAATTCAAATACAAGAGTAACGGAAAAATTCACATGCATCCATGCAAATAAAATTATTCTAGCTACCACATAAAATGCAAGATGCCATGCAATGCATGACTTTTTCCCATAGTCAAAGGTGGTTTTGGGCGGGGTATTACATAGCACACTACCAGACAACTCAGTCATATTCCACATATAAAATAATAATTCATTTGAAACTACATAATCACAGGATTAGTAACAACAGAAATTTTTAAATGTCAAAAGTAGAGTCACGAAGTTTTCGGACATTTTGCATCTTAGGCAGGCTTTTCAAGGTTCACGATTGTCGCAAAACACCGATGGGTAGCCAAATCCTATTTATATAGACGACAGATATACGTAGCACACTACCAGTCAACTCAGTCATATTTCTTTGTAAATGACATATTCAATGGATTAGTAACAACAGATATTTTTAAACTTCAAAAGTAGAGTCATGAAGTTTTCTAACATTGTGTAATATATGCAGGCTTCTGAAGGTAAACCATCGTCGCCAAACATCGAAGGGGTGCCCAATCTAGTTTATATAGACGCACAATATACGTAGCACACAACCACTCAACTCTGTCATTTACGACATCCAAAACAATATTTCATTAGAAAGTACATATTCACAGGATTAGTAAGTACAGAAATTTTAAAATGTCAATCATAGAGTCCTGAAGCTTTCTAATATTGTGCATCGTATGCGGGCTTTTGTTGATAAACCATTGTTGCCAAACACCGAAGGGGTCCCAAATCCTGTTTATATAGAGGTATGATATACGTAGCACACTACCAGTCTACTCTGTCATATTCCATATACAAAAGATTTTTCATTTGAAGTTACATATTCATAGGGTTAGTTACTACAGAAATTTTTAAATGACAAAAGTAAAGTCCTGAAGTTTTGTGACAATGTGCATCATATGCGGGCTTTTGTAGGCAAACCATCGTCTCCAAACATCAAAGGGGTTCGCAATCTTGTTTATATAGATGCACGATATACGTAGCACACTACCAGTCAACTCAATCATATACCACATAGAAAAGAATATTTCATTTGAAACTTCATATTCACAGGCTTAGTAACTACAAAAATTTTTACATGTCAAAAGTAGAGTTATAAAGTTTTCTGACATTGTGCATATGCGAGTTTCTGAAGACGAAGCATCGTTGCAAAACACTGAAGGATTTCCCAAACCTGTTTATGTAGACGTTCGATATACGCAGCACACTACCAGTCAACGCTGTCATATTCCACGCACAAAGGAATATTTATTTGAAACTACATATACACAGGATTAGAAACCACAGAAATTTTTTAACGGCAAAAGTAGAGTCATGAAGTTTTCTGACATTCTGCACCATAGGCGAGCGTTTGAAGGTACACCAACGTCACAAAACACTGATGGGTTGCCCAATCCTAGTTATACAAAGGACAAATATACGTTGCACACTACTAGTCAACTCAGTCATTTTCCACATACAAAAGATTAATTCATTTAAAGCTACATATTCATTAGATTAGTAACACAAAAAATTTTTAAATGTCAAAAGTAGAGTCCTCATGTTTTCTGACATTGTGCATCTTATGCGAGTTTTTGAAGGTAAAGCATTGTCGCAAAACACAGAAGGGTTGCCCAATCCTGTTCATATAGACGTCCAATATATGTAGCACACTACAAGACAACTCAGTCATATTTCACAAAATAATATTTCATTTGAAACTAAAAATTCACAGGATTGGTAACCACAGAAATTTTGATACGTCAAAAGTAAAGTCACGAAGTTTTCGGACATTTTGCATCTTAGCGTTTGAAGGTACACCATCGTCGCAAAACACAAATGGGTTGCCCAATCCTGTTTATATAGGCTACAGATATACGTAGCACACTACCAGTCAACACAGTCATATACCTCATACAAAAGAATATTTCATTGGAAATGACAGATTCATAGGATTAGTAACTACATAAATTTTTAAATGTCAAAAGTAGAGTCAAGAAGTTTTCTGACATTGGGCATTATATGCAGGCTTCTGAAGATGAACCATCGTAGCAAAACACTGAAGGTTTGCCCAATCCTGTTTATATAGACTTCCGATATATGCAGTACACTACCAGTAAACTTTGTCATATTCCACATACAAAAGAATATTTCATTTAAAAGTACATATTCACAGGATTAGTAACAGTAGAAATTTTAAAACGCCAAAAGTAGAGTAACGAATTTTCCTGACATTCAACGTCATAGGCGAGCATCTGAAGGTACACCAATGTCGCAAAACTGCAATGGGTTGCCAAATCCTGGTTATATAGATGACAGATATAAGTTGCACACTACGAGTCAACTCAGTCATTTTCCACTTACAAAAGATTACTTCATTTGAGGCTACATATTCATAGGATTAGTAACCACATAAATTTTTAAATGTCAAAAGTAGAGTCCTAATGTTATCTGACTTTGTGCATCGTAAGTGGGCTTGTGAAGGTAAACCGACATCGCCAAACACCGAATGGGTGCCCAATCCTGTTTATGTAGATGCATGATATACGTAGCATCCTAATAGTTAACTTAACCATATACCTCATAGAAGAGAATATTTCATTTGAAACTACATATTCACAGGCTTTGTAACTACAGAAATTTTTAAATGTTAAAAGTCGAGTCATGAAGTTTTCTGACATTGTGCATCATATACGAGTTTTTGAAGGTAAACCATTATCGTAAAACACCAAAGGGTTGCCCAATCCTGTTTATATAGACATCCGATATACGTAGCACACTACCAGACAACTCAGTCATATTCCACACACATAATAATATTTCATTTGAAACTAGATATTGATAGGATCAGTAAACACAGAAATTTTTAAACGTCAAAAGTAAAGTCACGAAGTTTTCTGACATTTTACACCATAGGCGAGCATCTGAAGGTAAACCAATGTCGCAAAACACCGACGGGTTGCCCAATCCTGGTTATATAAAGGACAGATATACGTTGCACACTACCCGTCAACTCTGTCATTTTCCACATACAAAAGATTAATTCATTTGAAGCTACGTATTCATAGGATTAGTAACACCAGAAAATTTTAAATGTCAAAAGTAGAGTCCTGATGTTTTCTGACAATGTGCATCTTTTGCGAGTTTATGAAGTTAAACCATCGTCGCAAATCTCAGAAAGGTTGCCCAATCCTATTTATATATACGTCTGATACACGTAGCATACTACCAGACAACTCAGTCATATTCCACATATAAAATAATATCTCATTTGAAACTACATATTCACAGGTCTAGTAACCACAAAAATTTTTAAACGTTAAAAGTAGAGTCACGAAGTTTTCTGGCGTTTTGCATCTTAGAGGGGCTTCTGAAGGTACACCATCGTTGTAATACACCAATGGTTTGCCCAATCCTGTTTATATAGACAATAGATATACGTAGCACACTACCAGTCAACTCAGTCACATACCTCATACAAAAGAATATTTCATTGGAAATGACATATTCATAGGATTAGTAACTACAGAAATTTTTAAATGCCAAAAGTAGAGTCCTGAAGTTTTCTAACATTTTGCATTATTTGCAGGCTTTTGAAGGTGAACCATCGTAGCAAAACATCGAAGGTTTGCCCAATCCTGTTTATATAGACGTCCGATATATGTAGTGCACTACCAGTGAACTCTGTCATATTCCATGTACAAAAGAATATTTCATTTGAAAGTACATATTCACAGGATTAGTAACCGTGAAAATTTTTAAACGGCAAAAGTATAGTCACGATGTTTCCAGACATTCTACATCATAGGCGAGCATCTGAAGGTACACCAATGTCGCAAAACAGCGATGGGTTGCCCAATCCTGATTATATAGACGACAAATTTATGTTGCACAGTACGAGTCAACTCAACCATTTTCCACTTACAAAAGATTATTTCTTTTGAAGCTATATATTCATTAGATTAGTAACTACAGAAATTTTTAAATGTCAAAAGTAGAGTCGAGATGTTTTCTGACATAATGCATCTTATGTGGGCTTTTGAAGGTAAACCATCATCGCAAAACACCGAATAGGTGCCCAATCCTGTTCATATAGACGCACGATACACGTAGCATGCTACAAGTTAACTCAGCTATATACCACATAGAAGAGAATATTTCATTTGAAACTACATATTCACAGGCTTAGCAACTAAATAAATTTATAAATGTCAAAATTTGAGTCTTGAAGTTTTCTGACATTGTGCATCATATGCGAGTTTCGGAAGGTAAACCATCGTCGCAAAGCACCGAAGGGTCGCCCAATCCTGTTTATATGGACGTCCGGTATACGTAGCACACTACCAGACAACTTAGTCATATTCCACATACAAAATAATATTTCACTGAAACTACATGTTGACAGGATTAGTAACCACAGAAATTTTCTCTAACAGATATAAGTTGCACACTACGAGTTAACTCAATCATTTTCCAATTACAAAAGATTATTTCATTTGAGGCTACATATTCATAGGATTAGTAACTACATAAATTTTTAAATGTCAAAAGTAGAGTCCTGATATTCTCTGACCTTGTGCATCGTAAGCGGGCTTTGGAAGGTAAACCAACATCGCCAAACACCGAATGGGTGCCCTATCCTGTTTATGTAGATGCACGATATACGTAGCATACTAATAGAAAACTCAACCATATACCTCATAGAAGAGAATATTTCATTTGAAACTATATATCTACAGGCTTTGTAACTAAAGAAATTTTTAAATGTTAAAAGTAGAGTCATGAAGTTTTCTGACATTGTGCATCATATGCGAGTTTTTGATGGTAAACCATCGTCGTAAAACACCAAAGGGTTGCCCAATCCTGTTTATATAGACGTCCGATATACGTAGAACACTACCAGACAACTCAGTCATATTCCACATACAACATAATATTTCATTTGAAACTAGATATTGATAGGATTAGTAACCACAGAAATTTTTAAACGTCAAAAGTAGAGTCACGATGTTTTCTGACATTTTACTCCAAAGGCGAGCATCTGAAGGTAAACCAAGGTCGCAAAACACCGATGGGTTGCCCAATCCTGGTTATATAAAGGACAGATATACGTTGCACACAACCAGTCAACACAGTCATTTTCCACATACAAAAGATTAATTAATTTGAAGCTACATATTCATAGGATTAGTAACACAAGAAAATTTTAAATGTCAAAAGTAGAGTCCTGATGTTTTCTAACAGTGTGCATCTTTTGCGAGTTTTTGAATTTAAACCATCGTCGCAAAACTCCGAATGGTTGCCCAATCCTATTTATATAGACGTCCGATACACGTAGCACACTACCAGACAACTCAGTCTTATTCCGCATATAAAATAATATTTCATTTTAAACTACATATTCACAAGATTAGTAACCACAAAAATTTTTAAACGTCAAAAGTAGAGTCACGAAGTTTTTTGACGTTTTGCAACATAGAGGGGCTTCTGAAGGTACACCATCGTCGCAAAACACCAATGGTTTGCCCAATCCTGTTTATATAGACAACAGATATACGTAGCACACTACCAGTCATCTCAGTCATATACCTCATACAAAAGAATATTTCGTTGGAAATGACATATTCATAGGATTAGTAACTATAGAAATTTTTAAATGCCAAAAGTAGAGTCATGAAGTTTTCTAACATTGTGCATTATATGCAGGCTTTTGATGGTGAACCATTGTAGCAATACATCGAAGGTTTGCCCAATCCTGTTTATAAAGACGTCCGATATATGCAGTACTCTACCGGTCAACTCTATCATATTCCATGTACAAAAGAATATTTCATTTGAAAGTACATATTCACAGGATTAGTTACCACTGAATTTTTTAAACGCCAAAAGTAGAGTCACGAAGTTTCCTGACATTCTACATCACAGGCGAGCATCTGAAGGTACACCAATGTCGCAAAACAGCGATGGGTTGCCCAATCCTGGTTATATAGATGACAAAGATACGTTGCACACTATGAGTCAAATCAATCATTTTCCAATTACAAAAGATTATTTCTTTTGAAGCTATATATTATAGGATTAGAAACTACAGAAATTTTTAAATGTCAAAAGTAGAGTCCGGATGTTTTTTGACATTGTGCATCTTATATGGGCTTGTGAAGGTAAACCATCATCGCCAAACACCGAAAAGGTGTCCAATCCTGTTTATATAGATGCACGGTATACGTAGCATACTACTAGTCAACTCAACCATATACCACATAAAAGAGAATATTTCATTTGAAACTACATATTCTCTGACCTTGTGCATCGCAAGCGGGCTTTTGAAGGTAAACCAACATCGCCAAACACCGAATGGGTGCCCAATCTTGTTTATGTAGATGCACGATATACGTAGCATACTAATAGACAACTCAACCATATACCTCATAGAAGGGAATAATTCATTTGACATTTCAAATTCACAGGCTTTGTAACTAAAGAAATTTTTAAATGTAAAAAGTAGAGTCAAGAAGTTTTCTGACATTGTGCATCATATGCGAGTTTTTGAAGGTAAACCATCGTCGCAAAACACTGAAGGGTTGCCCAATCCTGTTTATATAGACCTCCGATATACGTAACACACTACCAGACAACTCAGTCATATTCCACATAAAAAATAATAATTCATTTGAAAGTAGATGTTGATAGGATTAGAAACGACAGAAATTTTTAATCGTCAAAAGTAGAGTCATGAAGTTTTCTGACATTTTACACCATAGGCGAGCATCTGAAGGTAAACCAACGTCGCAAATGACCGATGGGTTGCCCAATCCTGGTTATATAAAGGACAGATATACGTTGCACACTACCCGTGAACTCAGTCATTTTCCACATACAAAAGATTAATTCATTTGAAGCTACGTATTCATAGCATTAGTAACACCAGAAAATTTTAAATGTCAAAAGTAGAGTCCTGAAGTTTTCTGACAATGTGCATCTTTTGCGAGTTTCTGAAGTTAAACCATCGTCGCAAATCTCAGAAAGGTTGCCCAATCCTGTTTATATATACGTCTGATACACGTAGCATACTACCAGACAACTCAGTCATATTCCCCATATAAAATAATATCTCATTTGAAACTACATATTCACAGGACTAGTAACCACAAAAATTTTTATACGTTAAAAGTAGAGTCACGAAGTTTTCTGGCATTTTGCATTTTAGAGGGGCTTCTGAAGGTACACCATCGTCGTAAAACACCAATGGTTTGCCCAATCCTGTTTATATAGACAACAGATATACGTAGCACACTACCAGTTAACTCAGTCATATACCTCATACAAAAGAATATTTCATTGGAAATGACATATTCATAGGATTAGTAACTACAGAAATTTTTAAATGCCAAAAGTAGAGTCCTGAAGTTTTCTAACATTGTGCATTATATGCAGGCTTTTGAAGGTGAACCATCGTAGCAAAACACCGAAGGTTTGCCCAATCCAATTTATCTAGACGTCTGATATATGCAGTACACTACCAGTCAACTCTGTCATATTCCGTGTACAAAAGAATATTTCATTTGAAAGTACATATTCACAGGATTAGTAACCGCTGAAATTTTTAAACGCCAAAAGTAAGGTCACGAAGTTTCCTGACATTCTACATCACAGGCGAGCATATGGAGGTACACCAATGTCGCAAAACAGCGATGGGTTGCCCAGTCCTGATTATATAGACGATAAATATACGTTGCACACTACGAGTCAACCCAATCATTTTCCACTTACAAAAGATTATTTCTTTTGAAGCTATATATTAATTGCATTAGTAACAACAGAAATTTTTAAAGGTCAAAAATAGAGTCGAGATGTTTTCTGACATAATGCATCTTATGTGGGATTTTGAAGGTAAACCATCATCGCCAAACACCGAATAGGTGCCCAATCCTGTTCATATAGACGCACGATACACGTAGCATACTACAAGTCAACTCAGCCATATACCACATAGAAGAGAATATTTCATTTGAAACTACATATTCATAGGCTTAGTAACTAAATAAATTTATAAATGTCAAATTTTGAGTCATGAAGTTTTCTAACATTGTGCATCATATGCGAGTTTCAGAAGGTAAACCATCGTCGCAAAACATCGAAGGGTCGCCCAATCCTGTTTATATGGACGTCCGGTATACGTAGCACACTACCAGACAACTCAGTCATATTCCACATACAAAATAATATTTCATTGAAACTACATTTTGACAGGATTAGTAACCCTAGAAATTTTATCTACCAGATATAAGTTGCACACTACGAGTTAACTCAGTCATTTTCAACTTACAAAAGATTATTTCATTTGAGGCTACCTATTCGTAGGATTAGTAACTACAGAAATTTTTAAATGTCAAAAGTATAGTCCTGATGTTCTCTGACCTTGTGCATCGTAAGCGGGCTTTTGAAGGTAAACCAACATCGCCAAACACTGAATGGGTGCCCTATCCTGTTTATGTAGATGCACGATATACGTAGCATACTAATAGCCAACTCAACCATATACCTCATAGAAGAGAATATTTCATTTGAAACTACATATTCACAGGCTTTGTAACTAAAGAAATTTTTAAATGCTAAAAGTAGAGTCATGAAGTTTTCTGACATTGTGCATCGTATGCGAGTTTTTGAAGGTAAACCATCGTCGTAAAACACCGAAGGGTTGCCCAATCCTGTTTATATAGACGTCCGATATACGTAGCACACTACCAGACAACTCAGTCATATTCCACATACAAAATAATAATTCATTTGAAACTAGATATTGATAGGATTAGTAACCATAGAAACTTTTAAACGTCAGAAGTAGAGTCACGAAGTTTTCTGACATTTTACACCGTAGGCGAGCATCTGAAGGTAAACCAACGTTGCAAAACACCGATGGGTTGCCAATCCTGGTTATATAAAGGACAGATATACGTTGCACACTACCAGTCAACTCAGTCATTTTCCACATACAGAAGATTAATTCATTTGAAGGTACATATTCATAGGATTAGTAACACCAGAATATTTTAAATGTCAAAAGTAGAGTCCTGATGTTTTCTGACAGTGTGCATCTTATGCGTGTTTTTGAATTTAAACCATCGTAGCAAAACTCCGAATGGTTGCCCATTCCTGTATATATAGACGTCCGATACACGTACCACACTACCTGACAACTCAGTCATATTCCGCATATAAAATAATATTTCATTTGAATCTACATATTCACAAAATTTGTAACCACAAAAATTTTTAAACGTCAAAAATAGAGTCACGAAGTTTTTTTACGTTTTGCATCTTAGAGGAGCTTCTGAAGGTACACCATCGTCGCAAAACTCCAATGGTTTGCCCAATCCTGTTTATATAGACAACAGATAAACGTAGCACACTACCAGTCAACTCAGTCATATACCTCATACAAAAGAATATTTCATTGGAAACGACATATTCATAGGATTAGTAACTACAGAAATTTTTAAATGCCAAAAGTAGAATCCTGAAGTTTTCTAACATTGTGCATTATATGCAGGCTTTTGAAGGTGAACCATCGTAGCAAAATACCGAAGGTTTGCCCAATCATGTTTATATAGACGTCCGATATATGCAGTACTCTACCAGTCTGCTCGGTCATATTCCATGTACAAAAGAATATTTCATTTGAAAGTACATATTCACAGGATTAGTAACCACTGAAATTTTTAAACGCCAAAAGTAGAGTCACGAAGTTTCTTGACTATATATATCGGACGTCTGAAAGTACACCAATATCGCAAACACAGCGATGGGTTGCCCAATCCTGGTTATATAGATGACAAATATACGTTGCACATTATGAGTCAAATCAATCATTTTCCAATTACAAAAGATAATTTCTTTTGAAGCTATATAATCATAGGATTAGAAACTACAGAAATTTTTAAATGTCAAAAGTAGAGTCTTGATGTTTTCTGACATTGTGCATCTTATGTGGGCTTCTAAAGGTAAACCATCATCGCCAAACACTGAATAGGTGCCCAATCCTGTTTATATCGATGCACAATATACGTAGCATACTACTAGTCAACTCAGCCATATACCCGATAAAAGAGAATATTTCATTTGAAACTACATATTCACAGGCTTAGTAACTAAATAAATTTATAAGTGTCAAAATTTGAGTCATGAAGTTTTCTGACATTCTGCATCATATGCGTGTTTCGGAAGGTAAACCATCGTCGCAAAACACCGAAGGGTCGCCCAATCCTGTTTATATGGATGTCCGGTATACGTAGCACACTACCAGACAACTCAGTCATATTTCACATACAAAATAATATTTCATTGAAACTACATATTAACAGGATTAGTAACCACAGAAATTTTTTCTGACAGATATAAGTTGCACACTACGAGTTAACTCAGTCATTTTCCACTTACAAAAGATTATTTCATTTGAGGCTACATATTCATTGGATTTGTAACTACAGAAATTTTTAAATGTCAAAAGTAGAGTCCTGATGTTCTCTGACCTTGTGCATCGTAAGTGGGCTTTTGAAGGTAAACCAACATCGCGAAACACCGAATGAGTGCCCAATCCTGTTTATGTAGATGCACGATATACGTAGCATACTAATAGACAACTTAACCATATACCTCAACGAATAGAATATTTCATTTGAAACTACTTATTCACAGGCTTTGTAACTAAAGAAATTTTTAAATGTTAAAAGTAGAGTCATGAAGTTTTCTGACGTTGTGCATCGTATGCGAGTTTTTGAAGGTAAACCATCGTCGTAAAACACCAACGGGTTTCCCAATCCTGTTTATATAGACGTCTGATATACGTAGCACACTACCAGGCAACTCAGTCATATTCCACATACAAAATAATATTTCTTTAGAAACTAGATATTGATAGGATTGGTAACCACAGAAATTTTTAAACGTCAAAATTTGAGTCACGAAGTTTTCTGACATTTTACACCGTTGGCAGCATCTGAAGGTAAACTAACGTCACAAAACACTGATGGGTTACCCAATCCTGCTTATATAAAGGATAGACATACGTTGCACACTACCAGTCAACTCAATCATTTTCCACATACAAAAGATTACTTCATTTGAAGCTACATATTCATAGGATTAGTAACACCAGAAAATTTTAAATGTCAAAAGTAGAGTCCGGATGTTTTCTGACAGTGTGCATCTTTTGCGAGTTTCTGAAGTTAAACCATCGTTGCAAAACTCTGAATGGGTTGCCCAATCCTATTTATATAGACGTCCGATACGCGTAGCACACTACCAGACAACTCTGTCATATTCCGCAAATAAAATAATATTTCATTTGAAACTACATATTCATAAGATTAGTAACCACAAAAATTTTTAAACGTCAAAAGTAGGGTCACGAAGTTTTTTGACGTTTTGCATCTTAGAGGGGCTTCTGAAGGTACACCATCGTCGCAAAACACCAATGGTTTGCCCAGTCCTGTTTATATAGACAACAGATATACGTAGTCAACTCAGTCATATACCTCATACAAAAGAATATTTCATTGGAAATGACATATTCATAGGATTAGTAACTACAAAAATTTTTAAATGCCAAAAGTAGGGTCCTGAAGTTTTCTAACATTGTGCATTATATGCAGGCTTTTGAAGGTGAACCATTGTAGCAAAACACCGAAGGTTTGCCCAATCCTGTTTCTATAGACGTCTGATATATGCAGTACACTGCCAGTCAACTCTATCATATTCCGTGTACAGAAGAATATTTCATTTGAAAGTACATATTCACAGGATTAGTAACCGCTGAAATTTTTAAACGGCAAAAGTAGAGTCAAGATGTTTCCTGACATTCTACGTCATAGGCGAGCATCTGAAGGTACACCAATGTCGCAAAACAGCGATGGGATTCCCAATCCTGATTGTATAGACGACAAATATACGTTGCACACTACGAGTCAACTCAATCATTTTCCACTTACAAAATATTATTTCTTTTGAAGCTATATATTCATTGGATTAGTAACAACAGAAATTTTTAAATGTCAAAAGTCGAGTCGAGATGTTTTCTGACATAATGCATCTTACGTGGGATTTTGAAGGTAATCCATCATCGCCAAACACCGAATAGTTTCCCAATCCTGTTCATATAGACGCACGATACACGTAGCATACTACAAGTCAACTCCGCCATATACCACATAGAAGAGAATATTTCATTTGAAACTACATATTCTCTGACCTTGTGCATCGCAAGCGGGCTTTTGAAGGTAAACCAACATCGCCAAACACCGAATGGGTGCCCAATCTTGTTTATGTAGATGCACGATATACGTAGCATACTAATAGACAACTCAACCATATACCTCACAGAAGGGAATAATTCATTTGACATTTCAAATTCACAGGCTTTGTAACTAAAGAAATTTTTAAATGTAAAAAGTAGAGTCAAGAAGTTTTCTGACATTGTGCATCATATGCGAGTTTTTGAAGGTAAACCATCGTCGCAAAACACTGAAGGGTTGCCCAATCCTGTTTATATAGACCTCCGATATACGTAGCTCACTACCAGACAACTCAGTCATATTCCACATACAAATTAATATTTCATTTGAAACTAGATATTGATAGGATTAGTAACCACAGAAATTTTTAAACGTCAAAAGTAGAGTCACGAAGTTTTCTGACATTTTACACCATAGGCGAGCATCTGAAGGTAATCCAACGTAGCAAAACACCGATGGGTTGCCTATTCTTGGTTATATAAAGGACAGATATACGTTGCACACTACCAGTCAACTCAGACATTTTCCACATACAAAAGAATAATTCATTTGAAGCTACATATTCATAGGATTTGTAACACCAGAAAATTTTAGATCTCAAAAGTAGAGTCCTTATGTTTTCTGACAGTGTGCATCTTTTGCGAGTTTTTGAATTTAAACCATCGTCGCAAAACTCCAAATGGTTGCCCAATCCTATTTATAGAGACGTCCGATACACTTAGTACACTACCAGACAACTCAGTCATATTCCGCATATAAAATAATATTTCATTTCAAACTACATATTCAAAAGATTAGTAACCACAAAAATTTTTAAACGTCAAAAGTAGAGTCACGAAGTTTTTTGACGTTTTGAATCTTAGAGGGGCTTCTGAAGGTACACCATCGTCACAAAACACCAATGGTTTGCCCAATCCTGTTTATATAGACAACAGATATACGTAGCACACTACCAGTCAACTCAGTCATGTACCTCATACAAAAGAATATTTCATTGGAAATGACATATTCATAGCATTAGTGACTATAGAAATTTTTAAATGCCAAAAGTAGAGTCATGAAGTTTTCTAACATTGTGCATTAAATGCAGGCTTTTGAAGGTGAACCATCGTTGCAAAACACCGAAGGTTTGCCCAATCCTGTTTATATAGACGTCCGATATATGCAGTACTCTGCCAGTCAACTCTATCATATTCCGTGTACAGAAGAATATTTCATTTCAAAGTACATATTCACAGGATTAGTAACCGCTGAAATTTTTAAACGGCAAAAGTAGAGTCAAGAAGTTTGCTGACATTCTACGTCATAGGCGAGCATCTGAAGGTACCCCAATGTCGCAAAACAGCGATGGGATTCCCAATCCTGATTGTATAGACGACAAATATACGTTGCACACTACGAGTCAACTCAATCATTTTCCACTTACAAAATATTATTTCTTTTGAAGCTATATATTCATTGGATTAGTAACTACAGAAATTTTTAAATGTCAAAAGTCGAGTCGGGATGTTTTCTGACATAATGCATCTTACGTGGGATTTTGAAGGTAATCCATCATCGCCAAACACCGAATAGTTTCCCAATCCTGTTCATATAGACGCACGATACACGTACCATACTACAAGTCAATTCCGCCATATACCACATAGAAGAGAATATTTCATTTGAAACTACATATTCACAGGGTTAGTAACTAAATAAATTTATAAATGTCAAAATTTGAGTCCTGAAGTTTTCTGACATTCTGCATCATATGCGAGTTTCAGAAGGTAAACCATCGTCGCAAAACACCAAAGGGTCGCCCAATCCTATTTATATGGGCGTCCGATATACGTAGCACACTACCAGACAACTCAGTCATATTCCACATACAAAATAATTTTTCATTGAAACTTCATGTTGATAGGATTAGTAACCACAGAAATTTTTTCTAACAGATATAAGTTGCACACTACGAGTTAACTCAGTCATTTTCAACTTTCAAAAGATTATTTCATTTGAGGCTACCTATTCGTAGGATTAGTAACTACAGAAATTTTAAAATTTCAAAAGTATAGTCCTGATGTTCTCTGACCTTGTGCATCGTAAGCGGGCTTTTGAAGGTAAACCAACATCGCCAAACACCGAATGGGTGACCGATCCTGTTTATGTAGATGCACGATATACGTAGCATACTAATAGACAACTCAACCATATACCTCATAGAAGAGAATATTTCATTTGAAACTACATATTCACAGGCTTTGTAGCTAAAGAAATTTTTAAATGTTAAAAGTAGAGTAATGAAGTTTTCTGACATTGTGCATCGTTTGCGAGTTTTTGAAGGTAAACCATCGTCGTAAAACACCGAAGGGTTGCCCAATCCTGTTTATATAGACGTCCGATATACGTAGCACACTACCAGACAACTCAATCATATTCCACATACAAAATAATAATTCATTTGAAACTAGATATATATTGGATTAGTAACCACAGAAACTTTTAAACGTCAAAAGTAGAGTCACGAAGTTTTCTGACATTTTACACCGTAGGCGAGCATCTGAAGGTAAACCAACGTCGCAAAACACCGATGGGTTGCCCAATCCTGGTTATATAAAGGACAGATATACGTTGCACACTACCAATCAACTCAGTCATTTTCCACATACAAAAGATTAATTCATTTGAAGGTACATATTCATAGGATTAGTAACACCAGAATATTTTAAATGTCAAAATGTAGAGTCCTGATGTTTTCTGACAGTGTGCATCTTTTGCGAGTTTTTGAATTTAAACCATCGTCGCAAAACTCCGAATGGTTGCCCAATCCTGTTTATATAGACGTCCAATACACGTACCACACTACCAGACAACTCAGTCATATTCCGCATATAAAATAATATTTAATTTGAAACTACATATTCACAAAATTAGTAACCACAAAAATTTTTAAACGTCAAAAATAGAGTCACGAAGTTTTTTTACGTTTTGAATCTTAGAGGAGCTTCTGAAGGTACACCATCGTCGCAAAACACCAATGGTTTGCCCAATCCTGTTTATATAGACAACAGATATACGTAGCACACTACCAGTCAACTCAGTCGTATACCTCATACAAAAGAATATTTCATTGGAAACGACATATTCATAGGATTAGTAACCACAGAAATTTTTAAATGCCAAAAGTAGAATCCTGAAGTTTTCTAACATTGTGCATTATATGCAGGCTTTTGAAGGTGAACCATCGTAGCAAAACAATGAAGCTTTGCCCAATCCTGTTTATATAGACGTCCGATGTATGCAGTACTCTACCAGTCAACTCTGTCATATTCCATGCACAAAAGAATATTTCATTTGAAAGTACATATTCACAGGATTAGTAACCACTGAAATTTTTAAACGCCAAAAGTAGAGTCACGAAGTTTCTTGACATTCTACATCATAGGCGAGCATCTGAAAGTACACCAATGTCGCAAAACAGCGATGGGTTGCCCAATCCTGGTTATATAGATGACAAATATACGTTGCACACTATGAGTCATATCAATCATTTTCCAATTACAAAAGATTATTTCTTTTGAAGCTATATATTCATAGGATTAGAAACTACAGAAATTTTTAAATGTCAAAAGTAGAGTCCTGATGTTTTCTGACATTGTGCATCTTATGTGGGCTTTTGAAGGTAAACCATCATCTCCAAACACCGAATAGGTGCCCAATCTTGTTTATATAGATGCACGATATACATAGCATACTACTAGTCAACTCCGCCATATACCCGATTGAAGAGAATATTTCATTTGAAACTACATATTCACAGGCTTAGTAACTAAATAAATTTATAAATGTCAAAATTTGAGTCATGAAGTTTTCTGACTTTCTGCATCATATGCGTGTTTCGGAAGGTAAACCATCGTCGCAAAACACCGAAGGGTCGCCCAATCCTGTTTATATGGATGTCCGGTATACGTAGCACACTACCAGACAACTCAGTCATATTCCACATACAAAATAATATTTCACTGAAACTACATGTTAACAGGATTAGTAACCCCAGAATTTTTTTCTGACAAATATAAGTTGCACACTACGAGTTAACTCAGTCACTTTCCTCTTACAAAAGATTATTTCATTTGAGGATACATATTCATTGGATTAGTAACTACAGAAATTTTTAAATGTCAAAAGTAGAGTCCTGATGTTCTCTGACCTTGTGCATCGTAAGCGGGCTTTTGAAGGTAAACCAACATCGCCAAACACCGAATGAGTGCCCAATCCTGTTTATGTAGATGCACGATATACGAAGCATACTAATAGACAACTCAACCATATACCTCATAGAAGAGAATATTTCATTTGAAACTACATATTCACAGGCTTTTTAACTAAAGAAATTTTTTAATGTTAAAAGTAGAGTCATGAAGTTTTCTGACGTTGTGCATCGTATGCGAGTTTTTGAAGGTAAACCATCGTCGTAAAACAACAAAGGGTTGCCCAATCCAGTTTATATAGACGTCTGATATACGTAGCACACTACCAGGCAACTCAGTCATATTCCACATACCAAATAATATTTCATTCGAAACTAGATATTGATAGGATTGGTAACCACAGAAATTTTTAAACGTCAAAATTTGAGTCACGAAGTTTGCTGACATTTTACACCGTAGGCAGCATCTGAAGGTAAACCAACGTCGCAAAACACCGATGGGTTGCCCAATCCTGGTTATATAAAGGACAGATATACGTTGCACACTACCAGTCAACTCAATCATTTTCCACATACAAAAGATTACTTCATTTGAAGCTACATATTCATAGGATTAGTAACACCAGAAAATTTTAAATGTCAAAAGTAGAGTCCGGATGTTTTCTGACAGTGTGCATCTTTTGCGAGTTTCTGAAGTTAAACCATCGTTGCAAAACTACGAATGGTTGCCCAATCCTTATTATATGGACGTCCGATACGCGTAGCACACTACCAGACAACTCTGTCATATTCCGCAAATAAAATAATATTTCATTTGAAACTACATATTCACAAGATTATTAACCACAAAAATTTTTAAACGTCAAAAGTAGAGTCACGATGTTTTTTGACGTTTTGCATCTTAGAGGGGCTTCTGAAGGTACACCATCGTCACAAAACACCAATGGTTTGCCCAGTCCTGTTTATATAGACAACGTATATACGTAGTCAACTCAGTCATATACCTCATACAAAAGAATATTTCATTGGAAATGACATATTCATAGGATTAGTGACTACAAAAATTTTTAAATGCCAAAAGTAGGGCCCTGAAGTTTTCTAACATTGTGCGTTATATGCCGGCTTTTGAAGGTGAACCATTGTAGCAAAACACCGAAGGTTTGCGCCAATCCTATTTATATAGACGTCCGATATATGCAGTACACTACCAGTCAACTCTGTCATATTCCGTGTACAGAAGAATATTTCATTTGAAAGCACATATTCACAGGATTAGTAACCGCTGAAATTTTTAAACGGCAAAAGTAGAGTCAAGAAGTTTCCTGACATTCTACATCATAGGCGAGTATCTGAAGGTACACCAATGTCGCAAAATAGCGATGGGATGCCCAATCCTGATTGTATAGACGACAAATATACGTTGCACACTACGAGTCAACTCAATCATTTTCCACTTACAAAAGATTATTTCTTTTGAAGCTATATATTCATTGGATTAGTAACTACAGAAATTTTTAAATGTCAAAAGTCGAGTCGAGATGTTTTCTGACATAATGCATCTTACGTGGGATTTTGAAGGTAATCCATCATCGCCAAACACCGAATAGTTGCCCAATCCTGTTCATATAGACGCACGATACACGTAGCATACTACAAGTCAACTCCGCCATATACCACATAGAAGAGAATATTTCATTTGAAACTACATATTCACAGGCTTAGTAACTAAATAAATTTATTAATGTCAAAATTTGAGTCATGAAGTTTTCTGACATTGTGCATCATATGCGAGTTTCGGAAGGTAAACCATCGTCGCAAAACACCAAAGGGTCGCCCAATCCTGTTTATATGGACGTCCGGTATACGTAGCACACTACCAGACAACTCAGTCATATTCCACATACAAAATAATATTTCATTGAAACTACATGTTGATAGGATTAGTAACCACAGAAATTTTTTTTAACAGATATAAGTTGCACACTACGAGTTAACTCAGTCATTTTCCACTTACAAAAGATTATTTCATTTAAGGCCACATATTTATAGGATTAGTAACTGCAGAAATTTTTAAATGTCAAAAGTGGAGTCCTGATGTTCTCTGACCTTGTGCATCGTAAGCGGGCTTTGGAAGGTAAACCAACACCGCCAAACACCGAATGGGTGCCCTATCCTATTTATGTATATGCACGATATACGTAGCATACTAAAAGACAACTCAACCATATACCTCATAGAAGTGAATATTTCATTTGAAGCTACATATTCATTGGCTTTGTAACTAAAGAAATTTTTAAATGTTAAAAGTAGAGCCATGATGTTTTCTGACATTTTACACCATAGGCGAGCATCTGAAGGTAAACCAACGTCGCAAAACACCGATGCGTTGCCTAATCTTGGTTATATAAAGGACAGATATACGCTGCACACTACCAGTCAACTCATTTGAAGCTACATATTCATAGGATTTGAAACTCCAGAAAATTTTAGATGTCAAAAGTAGAGTCCTTATGTTTTCTCACAGTGTGCATCTTTTGCGAGTTTTTGAATTTAAACCATCGTCGCAAAACTCCGAATGGTTGCCCAATCCTATTTAACTCAGTCATTTTCAACTTACAAAAGATTATTTCATTTAAGGCCACATATTCATAGGATTAGTAACCACATAAATTTTTTAACGTCAAAAGTAGAGTCACGAAGTTTTCTGACATTTTACACCGTAGGAGAGCATCTGAAGGTAAACCAACGTCGCAAAACACCGATGGGTTGCCCAATCCTGGTTATATAAAGGACAGATATACGTTGCACACTGCCAGTCAACTCAATCATTTTCCACATTCAAAAGATTAATTCATTTGAAGCTACACATTCATAGGATTAGTAACACCAAAAAAATTTTAATGTCAAAAGTAGAGTCCGGATGTTTTCTGACAGTGTGCATCTTTTGCGAGTTTCTGAAGTTAAACCATCGTTGCAAAACTCCGAATGGTTGCCCAATAATATTTATATAGACGTCCGATACACGTAGAACACTACCAGACAACTCAGTCATATTCCGCAAATATTTCATTTGAAACTACATATTCACAAGATTAGTAACCACAAAAATTTTTAAACGTCAAAAGTAGAGTCACGAAGTTTTTTGACGTTTTGCATCTTAGAGGGGCTTCTGAAAGTACACCATCGTCGTAAAACACCAATGGTTTGCCCAGTCCTGTTTATATAGACAACAGATATACGTAGCACACTACCAGTCAACTCAGTCATATACCTCATACAAAAGAATATTTCATTGGAAATGATATATTCATAGGATTAGTAACTACAGAAATTTTTAAATGCCAAAAGTAGGGTCCTGAAGTTTTCTTACATTGTGCAATATATGCAGGCTTTTGAAGGCGAACCATTGTATCAAAACACTGAAGGTTTGCCCAATCCTGTTTATATAGACGTCCGATATATGCAGTACACTACCAGTAAACTCTGTCATATTCCGTGTACACAAGAATATTTCATTTGAAAGTACATATTCACAGGATTAGTAACCGCTGAAATTTTTAAACGGCAAAAGTAGAGTCAAGAAGTTTCCAGACATTCTACATCATAGGCGAGCATCTGAAGGTACACCAATTTCGCAAAACAGCGATGGGTTGCCCAATCCTGATTATATATACGACAAATATAAGTTGCACACTACGAGTCAACTCAATCATTTTCCCCTTACAAAAGATTATTTCTTCTGAAGCTATATACTCATTGGATTAGTAACTACAGAAATTTTTAAATGTCAAAAGTCGAGTCGAGATGTTTTCTGACATAATGCATCTTACGTGGGATTTTAATGGTAATCCATAATCGCCAAACACCGAATAGTTGCCCAATCCTGTTCATATAGACGCACGATACACGTAGCATACTACAAGTCAACTCCGCCATATACCACATAGAAGAGAATATTTCATTTGAAACTACATATTCACTAGCTTAGTAACTAAATAAATTTATAAATGTTAAAATTTGAGTCATGAAGTTTTCTGACATTGTGCATCATATGCGAGTTTCGGAAGGTAAACCATCGTCACAAAACACCGAAGGGTCGCCCAATCCTGTTTATATGGACGTCCGGTAGACGTAGCACACTACCAGGAAACTCAGTCATATTCCACATACAAAATAAAATTTCATTGAAACTACATGTTGATAGGATTAGTAACCGCAGAAATTTTTTCTAAAAGATATAAGTTGAACACTACGAGTTAACTCAGTCATTTTCCACTTACAAAATATTATTTCATTTGAGGCCACATATTCATAGGATTAGTAACTACAGAAATTTTTAAATGTCAAAAGTAGAGTCCTGATGTTCACTGACCTTGTGCATCGTAAGCGGGCTTTGGAAAGTAAACCAACACCGCCAAACACCGAATGGGTGCCCTATCCTATTTATGTAGATGCACGATATACGTAGCATACTAAAAGACAACTCAACAATATACCTCATAGAAGTGAATATTTCGTTTGAAGCTACATATTCATAGGCTTTGTAACTAAAGAAATTTTTAAATGTTAAAAGTAGAGTCATGAAGTTTTCTGACATTGTGCATCTTATGCGAGTTTTTGAAGGTAAACCAACGTCGTAAAACACTGAAGGGTTGCCCAATCCTGTTTATATAGACGTCCGATATACGTAGCACACTACCAGACAACTCAGTCATATTCCACATACAAAATAATATTTCATTTGAAACTAGATATTGATAGGATTAGTAACCACAGAAATTTTTAAACGTCAAAAGTAGAGTCACGAAGTTTTCTGACATTTTACACCATAGGCGAGCATCTGAAGGTAAACAAACGTCGCAAAACACCGATGGGTTGCCCAATCTTAGTTATATAAATGACAGATATACGTTGCACACTACCAGTCAACTCAGTCATTTTCCACATACAAAAGATTAATTCATTTGAAGCTACATATTCATAGGATTTGTAACACCAGAAAATTTTAGATGTCAAAAGTAGAGTCCTTATGTTTTCTGACAGTGTGCATCTTTTGCGAGTTTTTGAATTTAAACCATCGTCGTAAAACTCCGAATGGTTGCCCAATCCTATTTATATAGACGTCCGATACACATAGCACACTACCAGACAACTCAGTCATATTCCGCATATAAAATAATATTTCATTTGAAACTACATATTCACAAGATTAGAAACCACAAAAATTTTTAAACGTCAAAAGTAGAGTCACGAAGTTTTTTGACGTTTTGCGTCTAAGAGGGGCTTCTGAAGGTACACCATCGTTGCAAAACACCAATGGTTTGCCCAATCCTGTTTATATAGACAACAGATATATGTAGCACACTACCAGTCAGTCCAGTCATATACCTCATACAAAAGAATATTTCATTGGAAATGACATATTCATAGGATTAGTAACTACAGAAATTTTTAAATGCCAAAAGTAGGGTCCTGAAGTTTTCTAACATTGTGCATTATATGCAGGCATTTGAAGGTCAACCATCGCAGCAAAACACCGAAGGTTTGCCCAATCCTGTTTATATAGACGTCCGATATATGCAGTACTCTACCAATCAACTCTGTCATATTCCCTGTACAAAAGAATATTTCATTTGAATGTACATATTCACAGGATTTGTAACCATTGAAATTTTTAAACGCCAAAAGTAGAGTCACGAAGTTTCCTGGCATTCTACATCATAGGCGAGCATCTGAACGTACACCAATGTCGCAAAACAGCAATGGGTTGCCCAATCCTGGTTATATAGATGAGAAATATACGTTGCACACTATGAGTCAAATCAGTCATTTTCCAATTACAAAAGATTATTTCTTTTAAAGCTATATATTCATAGGATTAGAAACTACAGAAATTTTTAAATGTCAAAAGTAGAGTCCCGATGTTTTCTGACATTGTGCATCTTATGTGGGCTTTTGAAGGTAATCCATTATCGTCAAACACCGAATAGGTGCCCAATCCTGTTTATATAGATGCACGATATACGTAGCATACTACTAGTCAACTCTACCATATACCAGAGAGAAGAGAATATTTCATTTGAAACAACATATTCACAGTATTAGTAACTAAATAAATTTATAAATGTCAAAATTTGAGTCATGAAGTTTTCTGACATTCTGCATCATATGCGATTTTCGGAAGGTAAACCATCATCGCAAAACACCGAAGGGTCGCCCAATCCTGTTAATATGGACGTCCGGTATACGTAGCACACTACCAGACAACTCAATCATATTCCACATAAAAAATAATATTTCATTGAAACTACATGTTGACAGGATTAGTAACCACAGAAATTTTTTCTGGCATATATAAGTTGCACACTAAGAGTTAACTCTGTCATTTTCCACTTACAAAAGATTATTTCATTTAAGGCTACATATTCATAGGATTAGTAACTACAGAAATTTTTAAATGTCAAAAGTAGAGTCACGAATGAGTGCATCGTAAGCGGGCTTTTGAAGGTAAACCAACACCGAATGAGTGCCCAATCCTATTTATGTAGATGCACGATATATGTAGCAAACTAATAGACAACCCAACCATATGCCTCATAGAAGAGAATATTTCATTTAAAACTACATATTCACAGGCTTTGTAAGTATAGAAATTTTTAAATGTTAAAAGTAGAGTCATGAAGTTATCTAACATTGTGCATCGTATGCGAGTTTTTGAAGGTAAACCATCGTCGTAAAACACCAAAGGGTTGCCCAATCCAATTTATATAGTCGTCCGATATGCATAGCACACTACCAGACAACTTAGTCATATTCCACATACAAAATAATATTTCATTTGAAACTAGATATTGATAGGCGTAGTAACCACAGAAATTTTTAAACGTCAAAAGTAGAGTCACGAAGTTTTCTGACATTTTACACCGTAGGCGAGCATCTGATGGTAAACCAACGTCACAAAACTCTGATGGGTTGCCCAATCCTGGTTATATAAAGGACTGATATACGTTGCACACTACCAGTCGACTCAATCATTTTCCAGACACAAAAGATTAAATCATTTGAAGCTACATATTCATAGGATTAGTAACACCAGAAAATTTTAAATGTCTAAAGTAGAGTCCGGATGTTTTCTGACAGTGTGCATCTTTTGCGAGTTTCTGAAGTTAAACCATCGTCGCAAAACTCCGAATGGTTGCCCAATCCTTTTTATATTCACGTCCGATACACGTAGCACACTACCAGATAACTCAGTCATATTCCACATATAAAATAATATTTCATTTGATACTACATATTCACAAGATTAGTAACCACAAAATTTTTAAACGTCAAAAGTAGAGTCACGAAGTTTTTTGACGTTTTGCATCTTAGAGGGGCTTTTGAAGGTACACCATCGTCGCAAAACACCAATGGTTTGCCCAATCCTATTTTTATAGACAACAGTTATACGTAGCACACTACCAGTCAACTTAGTCATATACCTCATACAAAAGAATATTTCATTGGAAATGACATATTCATAGGATTAGTAACTACAAAAATTTTTAAAAGCCAAATGTAGGGTCCTCAAGTTTCCTAACATTGTGCATTATATGCAGGCGTTTGAAGGTGAACCATCGTAGCAAAACACCGTAGGTTTGCCCAATCCTGTTTATATAGACATCCGATATATGCAGTACTCTACTAGTCAACTCTGTCATATTCCCTGTACAAAAGAATTTTTCATTTGAAAGTACATATTCACAGGATTAGTAACGACTAAAATTTTTAAACGCCAAAAGTTGAATCACGAAGTTTCCTGACATTCTACATCATAGGCGAGCATCTGAAGGTACACCAATGTCGCAAACCAGCAATGGGTTGCCCAATCCTGGTTATATAGATGACAAATATACGTTTCACACATGAGTCAAATCAATCATTTTCCAATTACAAAAGATTATTTCTTTTAAAGCTATATATTCATAGGATTAGAAACTACAGAAATTTTTAAATGTCAAAAGTAGAGTCCTGATATTTTCTGACATTGTAGATCTTATGTGGGCTTTTGAATGTAAACCATCATCACCAAACACCGAATAGGTGCCCAATCCTGTTTATATAGATGCACGATATACGTAGCATACAACTAGTCAACTCAGCCATATACCAAATAGAAGAGAATATTTCATTTGAAACTACATATTCACAAGCTTAGTAACTAAATAAATTTATAAATGTCAAAATTTGAGTCATGAAGTTTTCTGACATTGTGCATCGTATGCGAGTTTCGGAAGGTAAACCTTCGTCGCAAAACACCCTGCCCAATCCTGTTTATATGGACATCCGGTATACGTAGCACACTACCAGACAACTCAGTCATATTCCACATAAAAAATAATATTTCATTGAAACTACATGTTGACAGGATTAGTAACCACAAAAATTTTTTCTGACAGATATAAGTTGCACACTACGAGTTAACTCAGTCATTTTCCACTTACAAAAGATTATTTCATTTGAGGCTACATATTCAAAGGATTAGTAACTACAGAAATTTTTAAATGTCAGAAGTAGAGTCCAGATGTTCTCGGACCCTGTGCATCGTAAGCGGGCTTTTGAAGGTATACCAACATCCCCAAACACCGAATGAGTGCCCAATCCTGTTTATGTAGATGCACGATATACGTAGCATACTAATAGACAACTCAACCATATACCCCATAGAATAGAATATTTCATTTGAAACTGCATATTCACAGGCTTTGTAACTAAAGAAATATTTAAATGCTAAAAGTAGAGTCATGATGTTTTCTGACATTGTGCATCGTATGCGAGTTTTTGAAGGTAAACCATCGTCGTAAAGCACTGAAGGGTTGCCCAATCCTGTTTATGTAGACGTCCGATATACGTAGCACACTACCAGACAACTCAGTCATATTCCACATACAAAATAATATTTCATATGAAACTACATATTCACAAGATTAGTAACCACAAAAATTATTAAACGTCAAAAGTAGAGTCACGAAGCTTTTTGACGTTTTGCATCTTAGAGGGACTTCTGAACGTACACCATCGTCGCAAAACACCAATGGTTTGCCCAATCCTGATTATATAGACAATAGATATACGTAGCACACTACCAGTCAACTTAGTCATATACCTCATACAAAAGAATATTTCATTGGAAATGACATATTCATAGGATTAGTAACTACAGAAATTTTTAAATGCCAAAAGTAGGGTCCTGAAGTTTTCTAACATTGTGCATTATATGCTGGCTTTTGAAGGTGAACCATTGTAGCAAAACACCGAAGGTTTGCCCAATCCTGTTTAAATAGACGTTCGATATATGCAGTACTCTACCGGTCAACTCTGTCATATTCCATCTACAAAAGAATATTTCATTTGAAAGTACATATTCACAGGATTAGTAATCATTGAAATTTTTAAACGCCAAAAGTAGAGTCACGAAGTTTCCTGACATTCTACATCATCGGCGAGCATCTGAAGGTACACCAATGTCGCAAAACAGCGATGGGTTGCCCAATCCTGGTTATATAGACGACAGATATAAGTTGCACACTATGAGTCAACTCAGTCATTTTCCACTTACAAAAGATTATTTCTTTTGAAGCTATATATTCATAGGATTAGAAACTACAGAAATTATTAAATGTCAAATGTAGAGTCAAGATGTTTTCTTACATTGTGCATCTTATGTGGGCTTTTGAAGGTAAACCAACATTGCCAAACACCGAATGGGTGCCCAATCCTGTTTATATAGATGCATGCTATACGTAGCATACTACTAGTCAACTGAGCCATATACCACATAGAAGAGAATATTTCATTTGAAACTACATATTCATAGGCTTAGTAACTAAATAAATTTATAAATGTCAAAATTTGAGTCATGAAGTTTTCTGACATTGTGCATCGTATGCGAGTTTCGGAAGGTAAACCATCGTCGCAAAACACAAAAGGGTTGCCCAATCCTATTTACATGGACGTCCGGTATACGTAGCACACTACCAGACAACTCAGTCATTTTCCACACATAAAATAATATTTCATTTGAAACTAGATATTGATAGGATTGGTAACCACATAAATTTTTAAACGTCAAAAGTAGAGTCACGAAGTTTTCTGACATTTTACACCATAGGCGAGCATCTGAAGGTAAACCAACGTCGCAAAACACCGATGGGTTGCCCAATCCTGGTTTTATAAAGGACAGATATACGTTGCACACTACCAGTCAACTCAGTCATTTTCCACATACAAAAGATTAATTCATTTGAAGCTACATATTCATAGGATTAGTAACACCAGAAAATTTTAAATGTCAAAAGTAGAGTCCTAATGTTTTCTGACAGTTTGCATCTTTTGCGAGTTTCTGAAGTTAAACCATCGTCGCAAAACTCCGAATGGTTGCCCAATCCTATTTATATAGACGTCCGATACACGTAGCATACTACCAGACAACTCAGTCATATTCCGCATATAAAACAATATTTCATTTGAAACTACATATTCACAGGCTTAGTAACTAAATAAATTTATAAATGTCAAAATTTGAGTCATGAAGTTTTCTGACATTCTGTATCATATGCATGTTTCGGAAGGTAAACCATCGTCGCAAAACACCGAAGGGTCGCCCAATCCTGTTTATATGGACGTCCGGTATACGTAGCACACTAACAGACAACTTAGTCATATTCCACATAAAAAATAATATTTCATTGAAACTACATGTTGACAGGATTAGTAACCACATAAATTATTTCTGACAGATATAAGTTGCACACTACGAGTTAACTCAGTCATTTTCCACTTACAAAAGATTATTTCATTTGAGGCTACATATTCAAAGGATTAGTAACTACAGACATTTTTAAATGTCAAAAGTAGAGTCCTGATGTTCTCTGACCTTGTGCATCGTAAGCGGGCTTTTGAAGGAAAACCAACATTGCCAAACACCGAATGTGTGCCCAATCCTGTTTTTGTAGATGCACGATATACGTAGCATACTAATAGACAACTCAACCATATACCCATAGAAGAGAATATTTCATTTGAAACTACATATTCACAGGCTTTGTAACTAAAGAAATATTTAAATGCAAAAAGTAGAGTCATGAAGTTTTCTGACATTGTGCCTCGTATGCGAGTTTTTGAAGGTAAACCATCGTCGTAAAACACCGAAGGGTTGCCCAATCCTGTTTATATAGACGTCCGATATACGTAGCACACTACCAGACAACTCAGTCATATTCCACATACAAAATAATATTTCATTTGAAACTAGATATTGATAGGATTAGTAACCACAGCAATTTTTAAACGTTAAAAGTAGAGTCACGAAGTTTTTTGACATTTTACACCGTAGGCGAGCATCTGAAGGTAAACCAACGTCGCAAAACACCGATGGGTTGACCAATCCTGGTTATATATAGGACAGATATACGTTGCACACTACTAGTCAACTCAATCATTTTCCACATACAAAAGATTAATTCATTTGAAGCTACATATTCATAGGATTAGTAGAACCAGAAAATTTTAAATGTCAAAAGTAGAGTCAAGAGGTTTTCTGACAGGTGAATCCTTTACGAGTTTCTGAAGTTAAACCATCGTCGTAAAACTCCGAATGGTTGCCCAATCCTATTTATATAGACGTCCGATACACGTAGCACAATACCAGACAACTCAGTCATATTCCGCTTGTAAAATAATATTTCATTTGAAACTACATATTCACAAGATTAGAATCCATAAAAATTTATAAACGTCAAAAGTAGAGTCACGAAGTTTTATGACGTTTTGCATCTTAGAGGGGCTTCTGAAGGTACACCATCGTCGCGAAACACCAATGGTTTGCCCAATCCTGTTTATATAGACAACAGATATACGTAGCACACTACCAGTCAACTCAGTCATATACCTCATACAAAAGAATATTTCATTGGAAATGACATATTCATAGGATTAGTAACTACAGAAATTTTTAAATGCCAAAAGTAGAGTCATGAAGTTTTCTAACATTGTGCATTATATACTGGCTTTTGAAGGTGAACCATCGTAGCAGAACACCTAAGGTTTGCCCAATCCTGTTTAAATAAACGTCCGATATATGCAGTACTCTACCGGTTAACTCTGTCATATTCCATGTACAAAAGAATATTTCATTAAAAAGTACATATTCACAGGATTAGTAACCTCTGAAATTTTTAAATGCCAAAAGTAGAGTCACGAAGTTTCCTGACATTCTACATCATAGGCGAGCATCTGAAGGTACACCAATGTCGCAAAACAGCGATGGGTTGCCCAATCCTGGTTATATAGACGACAGATATAAGTTGCACTCTACGAGTCAACTCAGTCATTTTCCACTTACAAAAGATTATTTCTATTGAAGCTATATATTCATAGGATTAGAAACTACAGAAATTTTTAAATGTCAAAAGTAGAGTCAAGATGTTTTCTTACATTGTGCATCTTATGTGGGCTTTTGAAGGTAAACCAACATTGCCAAACACCGAATGGGTGCCCAATCCTGTTTATATAGATGCACGATATACGTAGCATACCACTAGTCAACTGAGCCATATACCACATAGAAGAGAATATTTCATTTCAAACTACATATTCACAGGTATAGTAACTAAATAAATTTATAAATGCCAAAATTTGTGTCATGAAGTTTTCTGACATTGTGCATCATATGCGAGTTTCGGAAAGTAAACCATCGTCGCAAAACACAGAAGGGTCGCCCAATCCTGTTTATATGGACGTCCGGTACACGTAGCACAATACCAGACAACTCAGTCATTTTCCACACATAAAATAATATTTCATTTGAAACTAGATATTGATAGGATTGGTAACCACAGAAATTTTTAAACGTCAAAAGTAGAGTCACGAAGTTTTCTGACATTTTACACCATAGGCAAGCATCTGAAGGTAAACCAACGTCGCAAAACTCCGATGGGTTGCCCAATCCTGGTTATATAAAGGACAGATATACGTTGCACACTACCAATCAACTCAGTAATTTTCCACATACAAAAGATTAATTCATTTGCAGCTACATATTCATAGGATTAGTAACACCAGAAAATTTTAAATGTCAAAAGTAGAGTCAAGAGGTTTTCTGACACGTGCATCCTTTGCGAGTTTTTGAAGTTAAACCATCGTCGTAAAACTCCGAATGGTTGCCCAATCCTATTTATATAGACGTCCGATACACATAGCACAATACCAGACAACTCAGTCATATTCCGCCTGTAAAATAATATTTCATTTGAAACTACATATTCACAAGATTAGTATCCACAAAAATTTTTAAACGTCAAAAGTAGAGTCACGAAGTTTAATGACGTTTTGCATCTTAGAGGGGCTTCTGAAGGTACACCAATGGTTTGCCCAATCCTGTTTATATAGACAACAGATATACGTAGCACACTACCAATCAACTCAGTCATATACGTCATACAAAAGAATATTTCATTGGAAATGACATATTCATAGGATTAGTAACTACAGAAATTTTTAAATGCCAAAAGTAGAGTCATGAAGTTTTCTAACATTGTGCTTTATATACTGGCTTTTGAAGGTGAACCATCGTAGCAGAACACCGAAGGTTTGCCCAATCCTGTTTAAATAAACGTCCGATATATGCATTACTCTAACGGTCAACTCTGTCATATTCCATGTACAAAAGAATATTTTATTTGAAAGTACATATTCACAGGATTAGTAACCACTGAAATTTTTAAACGCCAAAAGTAGAGTCATGAAGTTTCTTGACATTCTACATCATCGGCGAGCATCTGAAGGTACACCAATGTCGCAAAACAGCGATGGGTTACCCAATCCTGGTTATATAGACGACAGATATAAGTTGCACTCTACGAGTCAACTCAGTCATTTTCCACTTTCAAAAGATTATTTCTATTGAAGCTATATATTCATAGGATTAGAAACTACAGAAATTTTTAAATGTCAAAAGTAGAGTCAATATGTTTTCTTACATTGTGCATCTTATGTGGGCTTTTGAAGGTAAACCAACATTGCTAAACACCGAATGGGTGCCCAATCCTGTTTATATAGATGCACGATATACGTAGCATACCACTAGTCAACTGAGCCATATACCACATAGAAGAAAATATTTCATTTCAAACTACATATTCACAGGTATAGTAACTAAATAAATTTATAAATGCCAAAATTTGTGTCATGAAGTTTTCTGACACTGTGCATCATATGCGAGTTTCGGAAAGTAAACCATCGTCGCAAAACACAGAAGGGTCGCCCAATCCTGTTTATATGGACGTCCGGTATACGTAGCACAATACCAGACAAATCAGTCATTTTCCACACATAAAATAATATTTCATTTGAAACTAGATATTGATAGGATTGGTAACCACAGAAATTTTTAAACGTCAAAAGTAGAGTCACGAAGTTTTCTGACATTTTACACCATAGGCGAGCATCTGAAGGTAAACCAACGTCGCAAAACACCGAGGGGTTGCCCAATCCTGGTTATATAAAGGACAGATATACGTTGCACACTACCAATCAACTCAGTTATTTTCCACATACAAAAGATTAATTCATTTGCAGCTACATATTCATAGGATTAGTAACACAAGAAAATTTTAAATGTCAAAATTAGAGTCCTGATGTTTTCTGACAGTTTGCATCTTTTGCGAGTTTCTGAAGTTAAACCATCGTTGCAAAACTCCGAATGGTTGCCCAATACTATTTATATAGACGTCCGATACACGTAGCATAATACCAGACAACTCGGTCATATACCGCATGTAAAATAATATTTCAATTGAAACTACATATTCACAAGATTAGTATCCACAAAAATTTTTAAACGTCAAAAGTAGAGTCACGAAGTTTTCTGACGTTTTGCATCTTAGAGGGGCTACTGAAGGTACACCATCGTCGCAAAACACCAATGGTTTGCCCAATCCTATTTATATAGACAACAGATATACGTAGCACACTACCAGTCAACTCAGTCATATACCTCATACAAAAGAATATTTCATTAGAAATGACATATTCATAGGATTAGTAACTACAGAAATTTTTAAATGCCAAAAGTAGAGTCATAAAGTTTTCTAACATTGTGCAATATATGATGTCTTTTGAAGGTGAACCATCGTAGCAAAACACCGAAGGTTTGCCCAATCCTGTTTAAATAGACGTCCGATATATGCAGTACTCTACCGGTCAACTCTGTCATATTCCATGTACAAAAGAATATTTCATTTGAAAGTACATATTCACAGGATTAGTAACCACTGAAATTTTTAAACGCCAAAAGTAGAGTCACGAAGTTTCCTGACATTCTACATCATAGGGGAGCATCTGAAGGTACACCAATGTCGGAAAACAGCGATGGGTTGCCCAATCCAGGTTATATAGACGACAGATATAAGTTGCACTCTACGAGTCAACTCAGTCATTTTCCACTTACAAAAGATTATTTCTTTTGAAGCTATATATTCATTGGATTAGAAACTACAGAAATTTTTAAATGTCAAAAGTAGAGTCAAGATGTTTCCTTACATTGTGCATCTTATGTGGGCTTTTGAAGGTAAACCGACATTGCCAAACCCCGAATGGGTGCCCAATCCTATTTATATAGATGCACGATATACGTAGCATACCACTAGTGAACTGAGCCATATACCACATAGAAGAGAATATTTCATTTGAAACTACATATTCACAGGCTTAGTAACTAAATAAATTTATAAATGTCAAAATTTGAGTCATGAAGTTTTCTGACATTGTGCATCATATGCGAGTTTCGGAAGGTAAACCATCGTCGCAAAACACAGAAGGGTCACCCAATCCTGTTTATATGGACGTCTGGTATACGTTGCACATAACCAGACAACTCAGTCATTTTCCACACACAAAATAATATTTCATTTGAAACTAGATATTGATAGGATTGGTAACCACAGAAATTTTTAAACGTCAAAAGTAGAGTCACGAAGTTTTCTGACATTTTACACCATAGGCGAGCATCTGAAGGAAAACCAACGTCGCAAAACACCGATGGGTTGCCTAATCCTGGTTTTATAAAGGACAGATATACGTTGCACACTACCACTCAACTCAGTCATTTTCCACATACAAAAGATTAATTCATTTGAAGCTACATATTCATAGGATTAGTAACACAAGAAAATTTTAAATGTCAAAAGTAGAGTCCTGATGTTTTCTGACAGTTTGCATCTTTTGCGAGTTTCTGAAGTTAAACCATCGTCGTAAAACTCCGAATGGTTGCCCAATACTATTTATATAGACGTCCGATACACGTAGCACAATACCAGACAACTCAGTCATATTCCGCATGTAAAATAATATTTCATTTGAAACTACATATTCACAAGATTAGTATCCACAAAAATTTTTAAACGTCAAAAGTAGAGTCACGAAGTTTTCTGACGTTTTACATCTTAGAGGGGCTTCTGAAGGTACACCATCGTCGCAAAACACCAATGGTTTGCCCAATCCTGTTTATATAGACAACAGATATACGTAGCACACTACTAGTCAACTCAGTTATATACCCAATACAAAAGAATATTTCATTGGAAATGACATATTCATAGGATTAGTAACTACAGAAATTTTTAAATGCCAAAAGTAGAGTCATGAAGTTTTCTAACATTGTGCATTATATGCTGGCTTTTGAAGGTGAACCATCGTAGCAAAACACCGAAGGTTTGCCCAATCCTGTTTAAATAGACGTCCGATATATGCAGTACTCTACCGGTCAACTCTGTCATATTCCATGTACAAAAGAATATTTCATTTGAAAGTACATATTCACAGGATTAGTAACCACTGAAATTTTTAAACGCCAAAAGTAGAGTCACGAAGTTTCCTGACATTCTACATCATAGGGGAGCATCTGAAGGTACACCAATGTCGGAAATCAGCGATGGGTTGCCCAATCCTGGTTATATAGAAGATAAATATAAGTTGCACACAATGAGTCAAATCTATCATTTTCCACTTACAAAAGATTATTTCTTTTGAAGCTATATATTCATAGGATTAGAAACTACAGAAATTTTTAAATGTCAAAAGTACAGTCCTGATATTTTCTGACACTTTGCATCCTATGTGGGCTTTTGAAGGTAAACCAACATCGCCAAACACCGAATGGGTGCCCAAATCCTGTTTATATAGATGCACAATATACGTATCATTATACTAGTCAACTCTGCTATATACCACATAGAAGAGAATATTTCATTTGAAACTACATATTCACAGGCTTAGTAACTAAATAAATTTATAAATGTCAAATTTTGAATCATCAAGTTTTCTGACATTGTGCATCATATGCGAGTTTCGGAAATTAAACCATCGTCGCAAAACACCGAAGGGTCGCCCAATCCTATTTATATGGACGTCCGGTATACGTAGCACACTACCAGACAACTCAGTCATATTCCACATAAAAAATAATATTTCACTTGAAACTAGATATTGATAGGATTAGTAACCACATAATTTTTTAAACGTCAAAAGTAGAGTCACGAAGTTTTCAGACATTTTACACCATAGGCGAGCATCTGAAGGTAAACCAACGTCGTAAAACACCGTTGGGTTGCCCAATCCTGGTTATATATAGGACAGATATACGTTGCACACAACCAGTTAACTAAATCATTTTCCACATACAAAAGATTAATTCATTTTAAGCTACATATTCATAGGATTAGTAACACCAGAAAATTTTAAATGTCAAAAGTAGAGTCCTGATGTTTTCTGACACTGTGCATCTTTTGCGAGTTTCTGAAGTTGAACCATCGTCGCAAAACTCCGAATGGTTGCCCAATCCTATTTATATAGACGTCCGATACATGATGCACACTACCAGACAACTCAGTCATATTCCGCATATAAAATAATATTTCATTTGAAACTACATATTCACAAGATTAGTAACCACAAAAATTTTTAAACGTCAAAAGTACAGTCACGAAATTTTCTGACGTTTTGCATCTTAGAGGGGCTTCTGAAGGTACACCATCGTCGCAAAACACCAACGGTTTGCCCAATCTTGTTTATATAGACAACAGATATACGTAGCACACTACCAGTCAACTCAGTCATATACCTCACACAAAAGAATATTTCATTGGAAATGACATATTCATAGGATTAGTAACTACATAAATTTTTAAATGCCAAAAGTAGAGTCATGAAGTTTTCTAACATTGTGCATTATATGCAGGCTTTTGAAGGTGAACCATCGTAGCAAAACACCGAAGGTTTGCCCAATCCTATTTATATAGACGTTCGATATATGCAGTACACTACCAGACAACTCTGTCATATTCCATGTACTAAAGAATATTTCATTTGAAAGTACATATTCACAGGATTCGTAACCACTTAAATTTTTAAATGCCAAAAGTAGAGTCACGAAATTTCCTGACATTCTACATCAGAGGCGAGCATCTGAAGGTACACCAATGTCGCAAAACAGCGATGGGTTGCCCAATCCTGCTTATATAGACGACAAATATACGTTGCACACTATGAGTCAAATCAATCATTTTCAACTTACAAAAGATTATTTCTTTTGAAGCTACATATTCATAGGATTAGAAACTACAGAAATTTTTAAATGTCAAAAGTAAAGTCCTGATGTTTTCTTACATTGTGCATCTTATGTGGGCTTTTGAAGGTAAACCATCATCGCCAAACACCGAATAGGTGCCCAATCCTGTTTACATAGATGCACGATATACGTAGCATACTACTAGTCAACTGAGCCATAAACCACAAAGAAGAGAATATTTCATTTGAAACTACATATTCACAGGCTTAGTAACTAAATAAATTTATAAATGTCAAAATTTGAGTCATGAAGTTTTCAGACATTGTGTTTCATATGCGAGTTTCGGAAGGTAAACCATCGTCTCAAAACACCGAAAGGTCGCCCAATCCTGTTTATATGGACGTCCGGTATACGTAGCACACTACCAGACAACTCAGTCATATTCCACAAACAATATAATATTTCATTGAAACTACATGTTGACAGGATTAGTAACCACCGAAATTTTTAATCGTCAAAAGTAGAGTCACAATGTTTTCTGACATTTTGAACCATAGGTGAGCATCAGAAGGTACACCAACGTCGCAAAACACCGTTGGGTTACCCAATCCTGGTTATATAAAGGACATATATACGTTGCACACTACCAGTCAACTCAATCATTTTCCACATACAAAAGTTTCATTCATTTGAAGCTACATATTCATAGGATTAGTAACACCAGAAATTTTTAAATGTCAAATGTAGAGTCCTGATGTTTTCTGACATTATGCATCTTTTGCGAGTTTCTGAAGTTAAACCATCCTCGCAAAACACTGAAGGGTTGCCTAATCCTGTTTATATGGACGTCCGATATACATAGCACACTACTAGAGAACTCAGTCGTATTCCACATGCAAAATAAAATTTCATTTGAAACTACATATTCACAGAATTATTAACCACAGAAATTTTTAAACGTCAAAAGTAGAGTCATGAATTTTTCGGACATTTTGCTTCTTAGGCGGACTTCTAAAGGTACACCATCGTCACAAAACACCGATAGGTTGCCCAATCCTGTTTACATAGACGACAGATATACGTAGCACACGACCAGTCAACTAAGCCATATACCTCATACAAAATAATATTTCATTGGAAATTACATATTCATTGGATTAGTAACTAATGAAATTTTTAAATGTAAAAAGTAAAGTCATGATGTTTTCTGACATTGTGCATTATATGCGGACTTCTGAAGGTAAACAATCATCGCCAAACACTGAAGGGGTGCCCAATCCTATTTATATACACACACGATATACCTAGCACACTACTAGTCAACTCAGTCATATACCACATAGAAAAGAATATTTCAATTGAAGCTACATATTCACAGGCTTAGTTACTACAGAAATTTTTAAATGTCGAAAGTAGAGTCATGAAGTTTTCTGACATTGTGCATCATATGTCAGTTTCTGAAGGTAAACCATCGTCACAAAACATTGAAGGGTTGCCCAATCTTATTTCTATAGACGTCCGATATACTTAGCACACTACCAGACAACTCAGTCACATTCCATATACAAAATAATATTTCGTTCGAAACAACATATTCACAGGATTAGTAACCACAGAAATTTTTAAACGTCAAAAGTATAGTCACGAAGATTTCTGACATTTTGCATCTGAGGCGAGCTTCTGAAGGTACACCATCCTCACAAAACACCGATGGGTTGCCCAATTCTATTTATATAGACGATAGATATGTGTAGCGCACTATCAGTCAACTCAGTCATATACCTCATCCAAAAGAATATTTCATTGGAAATGACATATTCATAGGATTAGTAACTATAGAAATATTTAAATGACTATAGTAGAGTCCTGAAGTTTTCTGACATTGTGCATCGTATGCGGGCTTTAAAAAAGGTTTGGAAATTAATGGGACTCACCTCATGTCCTAAGCCTCTCATTCCGTTCACGACCGTATAACCTCAGTTCATACCGTTTTTGACATTTCGTTAGCTGTTTGACGCTAAACCTACACCAAACATTGTTTTCGGGTCATTGTGGTTTGGCCAAAAAATAGCCGTCCTGTAACACCCCACTACCTCGGCCCAACAGGACCGGGGATGTCGCCCCGTCCAATGGACAAGTGGTCTTTATAACTAGGTCATAATAATAAAATAAAATAAATACTTTAAAATTAAACTTATTACAACCCAAAAGATAAATACAAGAACAAATCCAAAATAAATTGTTTGCTACCCTCTCTCAAAACATCCATAAAGAAAACAACATAAAGTCTTCAAAACATAGGCAACAAGTCTAGCTATTGACCTCCACAACCAGATCAACCTGAAAACATGGTATAAAAGGTGATGAGATAAAAATCTCAGTAAGTCGTGTGTACTTTGAGTGTTTCAGGTAAAATAATTCATGTATGCAAGTTGTAAAAGTTTCATAAGAGAAAGTGCTGGTAAGCGTTAAATAAGTGTTGAAAATAAAGAATGGTGTTTCGCTTTTCAAACCATACATGTGCACAATAAATACACCCACTCAAATGGGTAGCCGTGGGTTACCACACGTTGGGCCCCATGACAGAGCAACGGTCAGAATGCCACACTTTGGGCAAACTGACAAAAAGGTAGCTGTACGGCCTACTGGGTGAGATACTCCTCCATCTCTACACCCAAACTTACCGGTTCTCCACTCTGGAAACACACAGTCCACAAGACTAAAACTTGCTAGCTCGGAACGGCATGACCTACCGGACTGGCATCCTATCCGGGAAGGACTCACCCCTCAGAGGTGGCCACCTATTAAGAGACTTACCCTAACCCTTCAAAGACTAGTCCTGGTAGTCTACCCTTATTGAGTACTCAACGTTGATTGTCCCACTTGGGAGAAAATGGATCATACATTGCTTTATTTGGAAATAGCAATTAAAGGTTCTAAAATTCTTGTCAAAGTTTGGTTTTAGAAAAAGTTTAGCATTTTGTGTAAAACCGCTTGTTTGATTTTCAAATGATTTGCTTGACTAAAAAAAATAGGAAAAATAGTCCTTAATTACCTTTACAACATGAATTTCCATACACATCGCGTTTAGCTTGCCACAGTAATTTTTTGTCTTCACAAAATTCCATGCAGGAGCTTACCTGATTCTTTGCTTGCTCAAATTCAAAAGTCTTCCAAGGCTGACCTAACCCCGCTTGGGGTAAACACAAAACGTAAGGTTACACTCAAGCTAAATTCACTTACACAAATAAACCTAGTTCAACTTATTACAATCACAACCCTAATGTCCTAAGCTTTAAGGCTAGCTGATAAAGAATTTTATAAAATAAGTCTAGCTTGATAAATTAAAATAACTATGGGTTCTAAAATAATTGCTAATAAATTATAGACTCAATTAATAATTCTTGTGTGTTATTATTAATAAATAAACCAAGGTTTGAATATTGAATAATACCAAGCCCTAAATAATATTAATAAATGGTAATTTAAAAATAGCTTTATTATAAATAAATAATAAATTACAATTAATTTTTAATTAATTTTTAATAGATAATAAATTATTAGTAATAAATAAAATCAATAATAAATGAATTATATTAAATTTTTGTTTAATAAATAACAAACAAATTTTAATATAAATAATATGTATGAATATAGGCAAAAGTTTGAACTATGGTCTACAAGGTCATTATTATTATTATTATTATTTATATAAAAGATCTTATTTAATATTATACCTATGCATATAATATTTTTAAGGGAAAATATCATTTATTTGACTAGTAAAATATCAATATTTCACGTAACATCGCATTTCCAAAACTTCCTAGCAATTTCGAAATCCTTAGGGAAAAATATAGTAATAATTTTAATTAAGGTAATACAATTTACTAATTAAAATAGCCTAGGATCAACAAGAACATAATCATGAGTTTCCTATTGCTAACAAGAACCGTGAACATATTCCTCAACATCAAACAACAAACTAATCCATTTATGAACATATGCTTAAATCAACACTTGCTATCACATGGCCAAACAATCAAGATCATCGCTTCAATGGAGATAAGAGCATAAAAATCCTATTCACCAAAGGTGACATAACATCTAGCATGCTTAAACATTCATAACTCTCTTAGGCCATGATGAACATACATCGATTCTCAAGGAAATCCATATAGCTTAAACATGATCAATCATTCTCATGTCCTAATCCCAACCCCTTTATTCACATGCATATGCTCAATCCCCCATTCAAATTCTATTCTCCCTATCAATATTTAAGAGACGTGAATTCATAATTAGAAGATAGGTTAAGGAAAAATACTTGGTTGATGATTACTTCGATGAAGATTTAAGAAGGTCCACGCTTGAGATTCTTGAATTGTCCAAGAGAGGCGGAGAGAAAATAGCCATGGTTGTCATAACCATTTCGGCCGAGAGAGAGAGAGAGCATTAGCATGATATGTTAAAGATTGAAGGGAAGAAGATGAACAAAAGAATTGTTCTTGGTTACCTTGATGATGTTCTTGAGATTTCAAGAGAAAAAACTGGTTTTGATCCGAATGCTAACTTTTGTTTTCGAGATTTGATGTTATAAATTCCAGAAATGAACTCTAGGGAGTATGTAGGAGTGTTCTGGTGTTTTTGAGAGGGATTGGAGGTGTTTGGAGTAGTCGTTGGCTTGAATAACGGTAGTGTGTGTTCTTGGTGTTCTTGGAGAAAATGGAGAGAGCTGAGGGAAAATGCTGGACGAAATGCTGGTGGGTGCTGGCCGAATGGTCTATGGAATTCAGGGGTTTCGGTTTCAGCTTAGAGAGGGAGAGAAAAATCAGATTGTTTGAAATTCAAATGGAGTGATTTGAGGAGTGGTTTGAGGTATAGGATATGTTAATGGTGTTTGATGGAGAGAGGTTTCTTTGCTCTTCAATGGTGCCGGCTGGTCTGTTTGGTTTTGCTGAAATGAAAGAAGGTTAATATAGCTCTAAGGCTGGCCAAAATTCTGTTTACAATGGCAGAGAAAATTCTGGTTTTCTAGCTTGATACAAGAGTGATTTAATGAAGCACGAATTCTGGAATTTTTTTGAAGTTCAAATGAGTTTTGGATAGAGTGATCTTAGGAGGTTTTTGAGGTATGATCATGGAGTCTAAGTACTTAAGGTAAGTGTGGAGGTTAATGGTGTTTAGTCCATGGCTGAACAAGGTCCAATTTGCCGAGGTTTGAAGGTGTTTTTCGGTCTAGGCCTAGGGAGACAAAACTGGAAATTTTCCTGGTTTCAACTTGTTCAAGATTTCGAATGGACAAGCTTTTTGATGCAGAATTTTCTGCTTTTCTTCAGCCCGATTTGCAGCTGTTTTTTTTTTTTTTTTGGGTGTTTGAGGGTCTTTTAAGGGTGATTTTCCAGCTTTCTTCCTGGAGAAACACAAAGGGTGCCTCGGCTGAATCAATGACAAAAGACAGCTTCAATTTAACTTAGAATGTAGTGAATTGTGCAGGAAATTTTTCTGGTTTTGTGTAGTTTGTGCAGTCCGAATTTTGCACAGAATTTTCAGTCTTCAAGCCACATGAAATGACCATTTTTCTGGCAGTAAATGGTTAGGATTACTGGCTGAATTTTTTGAAAGCTAGACTGACAAGAATGCTGGAATTTTTCCAGATTTTCCTTCATTAAAACCATGATCAACATGAAGGTAGGATTGAAGGTTCTACCATAGTGATTTATTTCTCTTCGGAACCCATCCTAACTTCTCTCGTATTTTCAGCCAATCCTCTATCCTTCAAGACTGACTTTCGAAATTCAAGGCTGAAGAATTATCACAGAATTTTTGGAATTAAATGAGGAGATTTATTGGATTTTGGTTCATTTAAATTAAGAAGATGTTAGGACAAAGCTAGAGGTAATAAAAAGGACAAGAATTCCTCTAGAATTCTTTTTAGGACATGATGATAAGATTAGGACATTTTCTTCATGTCTCCCCTAAGACAACATTCCTATTTTTATTGAACGCAAGAAAATAAAAATTCAAACTCAATTAAGATAATCATGATAAAAACTTAGATGATGGGATTTGAACTCATGACCTTATAAATTAATTCACAAAGCTCTAACCACTTAATCACACTAATTCTTGTTCTTATTTTCTCACCCACATATTTCTCTTATTTAATCCTCATGCTATCTCCTATTTTGACCTCAAGCAAAAATACCATTTTACCCTTCCTACTCAATAAGCATAACTAAGCCTTTTAACCTATAAACCACTATTCTAAAACACAAAAAATCATTTAAAAATATATATATTCATTCAAGATAATATGATATGCATCCCGACCCCCCTTACTCTAGGGTTGGCTTTTGGTGGGGTTTCACATCCTTCCCTCCTTAGGAGAATTTCGTCCCGAAATTCAAGCATACCTCTATCTCAGATCGGGATACTTCTGCTTTACCCACTATTCTGTTTCCCATGTGGCATTTCGCGTGCCATGATGCTCCCACTGCACCTTTTCCATCGGAATCTGCTTGTTCTGGAGAGTCTTGATACTTTGATCCAATATCTTTACGGGTTTCTCCACATAGCTCAGGTCGGGTTGCAACACTAATGGTTCATCATTCAAAACATGTCCGGGATCGGCATTGTACTTCTTCAGTCGGGATACATGAAATACGTCGTGAATTCCCATCAACCCATCTGGCAGATCCAATCGATACGCTACCAGCCCAATCCTCTTTTTTATTGGAAACGGTCCCAAATACCTCGGATTCAGCTTCTCCCCTTTCGGATGCTTCAGAATTCCCCTATTTGGTGTCAGTTTTAGGAACACACCATCTCCCACCTGAAATTCTAACTTTCTCCGCCTATTGTCTGCATAACTCTTTTGTCGGCTCTGGGCTGCTTTCAACCTTTCCCTAATTAACTTGACTTTGTCCAACATTTCTTGAACACAGAGTTCTCCCGATTTGCTTATGTGACTATCCTCCGACCAACTCTAGTGTAGCGGTACCTGACACTTACGTCCATATAGTGCTTCATACGGAGCCATTCCAATCGAGGTTTGATAACTGTTATTGTATGACAACTTGTATACGGCACACATTCGATCCACTTATCCCCTAAATCCAATACACAGGCTCTCAGCATATCCTCTAATATTTGAATAACCCTTTTTGACTGTCCATCGGTCTGTGGATGCGCCGTCGTACTGAACTTCAGACTAGAACCCATCGATTCTTAAAACTTGCCCCAAAATTAGGATGTAAATCTCGAATCATAGTCGGACATAATACTTGAAGGCACTCCTTGCAGTCTGACTATTTCCCGCACATAGGTCTGAGCCAACTTTTCCATTGAATCCCTTATATTCACGGGTATGAAATGCGCCGACTTGGTGAATCGATCCACCACTACCCATATGGTGTCCTTTTGGGTCCTTGCCATAGGGAGTCCGGTAACAAAGTCTATGGTCACCTCCTCCTATTTTCATTCCGGTACTGGCAATGGTTGTAATAGTCTTGCCACCTTTTTGTGCTCCGCTTTAACTTTCTGACAGGTTAGACACGTGGATACATACTTAACCACGTTCCGCTTCATCCCAAGCCACCAATAAGTCCTTTTCAGATCTTGATACATCTTGACCTCTCCCGGATGAATGGCGTACTTGCTCTTATGCACTTCTTCTAAAATTCTGTCCTTCAACTGGTGCTCCTCGGGTACACACAAACGATCTCGGAAGTACAAAACTCCCGCTTCATCCTATCAAAATTCATTGTCTTGCCGTTTAAGCTCCTTGTCCTTGAAAAGCTAAAATTTCGCATTACTCTGCTGGGCTTCAACAATTTCCCACCTTAGATCTGGCATCAACTTTAGGTTGCTAATAATAATCCTCTCTTCTTGCACTTCTGCTTTTCTATCCAACACATCCTGAACCACTTGAACCTCTTGTACTCTTAGTCTGGCTATTCTAACTCTTCGGCTCAGGGCATCAGCAACGACGTTGGCTTTCCCGTGGTGGTAGTTGATAGGACAACGGTACTCCTCCAAAAATTCCATCCATCTTCGCTGCCTCAAATTCAAGTCTTTCTGGGTGAAGATGTACTTCATGCTCTTGTGATCAGTGAACACTTCATATTCCGCTCTATATAAGTAGTGCTGCCATTTCTTTAAGGCAAACACAATCGCAGCCAGCTCCAGATCGTATGTGGGATAATTGACTTCATGCAGCTTCAATTTCCAAGAAGCATAGGCGATCACCTATCGTGCATCAAAACTGCTCCCAAGCCTTCCTTCGAAGCATCCGTATATAGTGCGTAAGGCTTATCTGCCTCTAGCAGACTCAACACAGGTACTGTCATTAACCTCTGCTTCAACTCTTGAAAACTTTTTTCACATTTTTCATTCCAAACAAAGGGTACGTCCTTTCTCAGCAGCCGGGTCATAGGAGATGCTAGCGTTGAAAACCCCTTAATAAACCTCCTGTTGTAGCCAGCCAATCCCAAGAAGTTTCGAATCTCTGTGATGTTCTCTGGTTGCTTCCAGTCTGAAACTACTTCAACCTTCGCTGGGTCCACCTTGATCCCATCCTTGGTCACCACGTGACCAAGAAATGCCACACTATCCAGCCAAAACTCGCACTTGCTAAACTTGGCGTAAAGCTTGTGCTCACTTAGCTTTTCTAGTACCAACTTCAAATGTTCTGCATGGTCCTACGGGCTCCTAGAGTATATGAGTATGTCATCGATGAAGACCACCACGAACTTGTCCAAGTAGGGTTGGAACACTCGATGCATCAAATCCATAAACACCGCGGGTGCATTAGTTACCCTAAAAGGTATCACCACAAACTCATAATGACCATATCTTGTATTGAAGGCCGTCTTTAGAATATCTTCCTCCTTTATCCTCACTTGATAGTAGCATTGCCTCAAATCCAGTTTGGAGTAACAACTCGATTCTTGCAACTGGTCGAATAACTCGTCAATTAACGGTAGGGGATATTTATTCTTGATGGTCAGGTTGTTCAAGCCCCGGTAGTCAATACACAACCTTAGAGTCCCGTCCTTTTTCTTCACAAATAGCACAGGTGCTCCCCAGGGAGACGTGCTAGGTCTGATATAGCCTTGTCTCACCAACTCTTCTAGCTGCTCCTTCAATTCTTTCAACTCCGCCGGTGCCCTCCGATACGGAGTTCAGGATACCGGTTCCTCTCCTGGGACTAGATCAATGGTGAACTCAACTTCTCGATTAGGAGGTAGAGATGTGAGTTCCGCAGGGAACACGTTGGGAAAATCCTTTACCATATCAGTATCCTCCGGAGTGCACTGGTCCTTCGGCTTATTTATCAAATAAGCCAAATATCCTTGACATCCTTACCTTAACAATTTCTGAGCTTTAGCCCCAGCTATGAAAAACTTTAATTCTTTTACTTTCTTGCCATTGAACTCCAACACATCACATCCTGGTCTAATGAACTGAACTGACTTATTCTTACAGTCTACTTTAGCCCCATGCTTCTCTAGCCAATCCATTCCCAATATCAAATCATAATCATCAATAGCTAAGACTATTAAATCTCCCTCCAAGATTTCTCTCCCCACTTCAACTTTACAATTCTGCACATACCGATCCGCTTGCACCATTTTCCCCAAAGGCGTACCTACTAATAAGGTAAAAGGTAGTTCTACTCTAGCCCAACCAAAATAATATGCACAATTCTTATTTAAATAGGAATTGGTAGATCCAGGGTCTATCAATGCATTAACTGAACGACCTTGGATAGTAAACGTACCTTCCACCACTGCTGCATCAGCTCCAACCTCCTCCCGGTTGAGAGCGAAAACTTTTGCTTTCACCCGTGGCTTCTGCGTTCCACTCCCAGAAGCTCTAGTGGTATTAGCTCGATTAGGCCCCTGGATCTGAGCTGGGTTCCCTTGTCCGACTTGGAGAAGTTTGGGGCAGGCATTCCGCAGATGGTTCGGGTCTCCACAGTGGTAGCAATTCTGCTCACCTCCTCTGGACCAATAATTTTTCTCAGTGTGGCCCATTTTTCCACAGTGTCGGCATAACGGAAGATTCTACGCAGGACCAACCGGTGTTGTTCGGGCTTGTTTTCCCCGATTCTACCACTGCTGGTTAGCAGGGCGCTTGTTGGGCTGCTACCTCTGAAAAGGTCTCGGCGGCTATCTTGATGGTACGAAAGGTCTTGGTGCCATTCAGTTGCGATCCTCATTCTCATTACAGGTGGCTGCGTCCACAACCCCCGAATAAGTCGTCGATGGAGAGGGTGCCAACGCCCTTCTTAACTCCTGCCTTAAACCCTTAAAAAATTGCCTCGTTTTGCTTTGTTCAGTGTCCACCAGCCTCTTGCAATACTTTAACAGTTGCGTGAACCGTGCTGCATATTGAGCTACCGTCATACCTCCCTGCTTTAGATTCTGGAACTCATCTTCTCACTTCTCAACTATCCACTGAGGGATATATTCTGCTCAGAATGCTTCCACAAAATTAGCCCATGTCCAGTCTTGGTCAATCATCTCCCAGTCGTCCTGAACCCGTTGCCACCATGCCCGAGCTGGACCCCTCAATCGGAATGCAGCAAACTTCACCATTCATTTCTTAGTGTACTGGAGCATAGCAAAGATGTCCTCCATTTGTTCCACTCATTGCTCCACTTTATGATCTTGTTCGGCCTCTCCCAACAAGATAGGTGGTTGAAATTTCAAAAACCGCTCCAATGCCTCATCTTCCCCTATCGGATCCTTCGCTCAGTCAGGGTTTGTAGAATCTCGGTCACTTTGTGGAACGCTTGCGTCATAGTTATGCTAATCGGTTCTTCCGATCCCATTTCTGGCTCCAGTTCATTCTCATCCCCCTGGTTTGGTGATGGCATTTGAGTTGTATCAAACTCCAATGTCACGGGCTCTGCCACAGGAACCTTTCTACTGGATGTGGCTGCACGACGCATGGGTGTCATTCTAAACCATGCCCCAGATAATGAATTTATGCATCAAAGTTTAAAATATCCAAATTGAGCATGCATTCACATCCAACTTTAAGCGGAAGAAAATTAGATGCAAATTTTGTATAAAGAATTGCATATAGATTTTTCTCAAGATTTAGAGTACTCTAGGTACTCTTATTTGCATAAATTCGAAATGAAAGCAGTAAACATGAATAAAATCCTTAGCATAGGAATTTATGGAAAGCAGTAAATAAAACATCCCAATGGTAGCAACACTTAGCCTTGCTAGTCCTCATCAGAATCTTCATAGTCGCCCTCATATAAACATCCCCCAGAACTCCTAGTAAGGTCTATCTCAGCCCCACTTGCAAACTCATCTATTAGCTCCTTCCCGGGTCTCCTAGAACTCTCCCCGATTTCGACTTGATTGGGTGGGGTTGCAAAGGAAGGTCTAAGTGGAGATTCATAATCTATCTCCCCTAGGTTATCACTATCAGCCGTCAAGTCAACTACGGGACTAGGAGGGAGGGGAACATATTCCATATCGTTCTCTTCATCTTCACAGTCAGTAACCAAGTCTATCACGGGTATTGGGGGTGGCTCAATGATCTGGACCTCATCATCACTGCTGCCATCCAGGGGAATAATTGGCTGCGGTGCAGGCTGAGGCACTGGTAGGTCTTCCGGGTAGATAGAAATGGGAGGATGCCAATGCTGCCCTTTCCTTGTGGTTCTAATCATTCTAACCATACTACAGCATAAACAAGACAGGTCAGATAAAAGATTTGAACTTAATAAATCAACACATATACTATCAATACTTGCCTAAACATACTCTCTGATACCGCTTGTAACACCCCACTACCTAAGCCCAATAGGGCCGGGGATGTCGCCCCGTCCAATGGACAATGGGTCTTTATAATTAGGTCACATATAATAAAATAAAATAAATACTTTAAAATTAAACTTATTACAACCCAAAAGATAAATACAGGAACAAATCCAAAATAAATTGTTTGCTACCCTCTCTCAAAACATCCATAAAGAAAATAACATAAAGTCTTCAAAACATAGGCAACAAGTCTAGCTATTGACCTCCACAGCCGAATCAACCTGAAAACATGGTATAAAAGGTGATGAGATAAAAATCTCAGTAAGCCTGAGTGTGCTTTGAGTGTTTCAGGTAAAATAATTCATGTATGCAAGTTGTAAAAGTTTCATAAGAGAAAGTGCTGGCAAGCGTTAAATAAGTGTTGAAAATAAAGAGTGGTGTTTCGCTTTTCAAACCATACATGTGCACAATAAATACAACCACTCAAATGGGTAGCCCTGGTTTACCACACGTTGGGCCCCATGACTAAGCAACGGTCAGAATGCCACACTTTGTGCAAACTGACAAAAAAGTAGCTGTACGGCCTACGGGGTGAGATACTCCTCCATCTCTACACGCAAACTTACCGGTCGTTCACTTCGGAAACACACAGTCCACAAGACTGAAACTTACTAGCTCGGACCGGCATGACCTACCGGACTGGCATTCTATCCGGGAAGGACTCACCCCTCAGAGGTGGCCACCTACTGAGAAACTTACCCTAACCCTTCAAAGACTAGTCCTGGTAGTCTACCCTTATTGAGTACTCAACGTTGATTGTCCCACTTGGGAGAAAGTAGATCATATATTGCTTTATTTGGAAATAGCAATTAAAGGTTCTAAAATTCTTGTCAAAGTTGGGTTTTAGAAAAAGTTTAGCATTTTGTGTAAAACCGCCTGTTTGATTTCAAATGATTTGCTTGACAGAAATAAATAGGAAAAATAGTCCTTAATTGCCTTCACAACATGAATTTCCATACACATCGCGTTTACCTTGCCACAATAATTTTTGTCTTCACAAAATACCATGCAGGAGCTTACCTAATTCTTTGCTTGCTCAAATTCAAAAGTCTTCCAAGGCTGACCTAACCCCGCCTAGGGTAAACACAAAACGTAAGCTTACACTCAAGCTAAATTCACTTACACAAATAATCCTAGTTCAACTTATTACAATCACGACCCTAATGTCCTAAGCTTTAAGGCTAGCTGATAAATAATTTTATAAAATAAGTCTAGCTTGATAAGTTAAAATAACAAGGGGTTCTAAAATAATTGCTAATAAATTATAGACTCAAATAATAATTCTTGAGTGTTATTATTAATAAATAAACTAAGGTTTGAATATTAATTAATACCAAGCCCTAAATAATATTAATAAATGGTAATTTAAAAAATAGCTTTATTATAAATAAATAAATAATAAATTGCGATTAATTTTTAATTAATTTTTAATAGATAATAAATTATTAGTAATAAATAAAATTAATAATAAATGAATTATATTAAATTTTTTGTTTAATAAATAACAAACAAATTTTAATATAAATAATATTTATGAATATAGGCAAAATTTTGAACTATGGTCTACAAGGTCATTATTATTATTATTTGTATAAAAGATCTTATTTAATATTATACCTATGCATATAATATTTTTAAGGGAAAATATCATTTATTTGACTAATAAAATATCAATATTTCATGTAACATCCCATTTCCAAAACTTCCTAGAAATTTCGAAATCCTTAGGGAAAAATATAGTAATAATTTTAATTAAGGTAATACAATTTACTAATTAAAATAGCCTAGGATCAACAAGAACATAATCATGAGTTTCCTATTGCTAACAAGAATCATGAACATATTCCTCAACATCAAACAAAAAACTAATCCATTTATGAACATATGCTTAAATCAACACTTGCATCACATGGCCAAACAATCATGATCATGGCTTCAATGGAGATAAGAATATAAAAATCCTATTCACCAAAGGTGACATAACATCTAGCATGCTTAAACATTCACAACACTCTTAGGCCATGATGAATATACATCGATTCTCAAGGAAATCCATATAGCTTAAACATGATCAATCATTCTCATGTCCTAATCCCAACCCCTTTATTCACATGCATATACTCAATCCCCCATTCATATTCTATTCTCCCTATCAACATTTAAGAGACATTAATTCATAATTAGAAGATAGGTTAAGGGAAAATACTTGGTTGATGATTACTTTGATGAAGATTTAAGAAGGTCCACACTTGAGAGTCTTGAATTGTCCAAGAGAGGAGGAGAGAAAATAGCCGTGGTTGTCATAACCATTTCGGCCGAGAGAGAGAGAGAGAGAGAGAGAGAGAGCATTAGAATGATATGTTAAAGATTGAAGGGAAGAAGATGAAAAAAAGAATTGTTCTTGGTTACCTTGATGATGTTCTTGAGACTTCAAGAGAAAAAACTGGTTTTGATCAGAATGCTAATTTTTGTTTTCGAGATTTGATGTTATAAACTCTAGAAATGAACTCTAGGGAGTATGTTGGAGTGTTCTGGAGTTTTTGAGAGGGATTGGAGGTGTTTGGAGTAGTCTTTGGCTTGAATAAAGGTAGTGTGTGTTCTTGGTGTTCTTGGAGAAAATGGAGAGAGTTGAGGGAAAATGCTGGACGAATTGTTGGTGAGTGCTGGCCGAATGGTCTATGGAATTCAGGGGTTTCGGTTTCAGCTTAGAGAGGGAGAGAAAAATCAGATTGTTTGAAATTCAAATGGAGTGATTTGAGGAGTGGTTTGAGGTATAGGATATGTTAATGGTGTTTGATGGAGAGAGGTTTCTTTGCTCTTCAATGGTGCCGGCTGGACTGTTTGGTTTTGCTGAAATGAATGAAGGTTAATATAGCTCTAAGGCTGGCCGAAATTCAGTTTACAATGGCAGAGAAAATTCTGGTTTGCTAGCTTGATACAAGAGTGATTTAATGAAGCAAGAATTCTGGAATTTTTTTGAAGTTCAAATGAGTTTTGGATAGAGTGATCTTAGGAGGTTTTTGAGGTATGATCATGGAGTCCAAGTACTCAAGGTAAGTGTGGAGGTTAATGGTGTTTAGTCCATGGCTGAACAAGGTCCAATTTGCAGAGGTTTGAAGGTGTTTTTCGGTCTAGGCCTAGGGAGACAAAACTGGAAATTTTCCTGGTTTCAACTTGTTCAAGGTTTCGAATGGACAAGCTTTTTGATGCAGAATTTTCTGCATTTCTTCAGCCCGATTTGCAGCTGGTTTTTTTTTTTTTTTGTTGGTGTTTGAGGGTCTTTTAAGGGTGGTTTTCCAGCTTTCTTCCTGGAGAAAAACAGAGGGTGCCTCGGTTGAATCAATGATAAAAGACAGCTTCAATTTCAACTTAGAATGCAGTGAATTGTGCAGGAAATTTTTCTAGTTTTGTGTAGTTTGTGCAGTCCGAATTTTGCACAGAATTTTCAGTCTTCAAGCCACATGAAATGACCATTTTTCTGGCAGCAATTGGTTAGGATTACTGGCTGAATTTTTTGAAAGCTGGACTGACAAGAATGCTGGAATTTTTCCAGATTTTCCTTCATTAAAACCATGATCAACATAAAGGTAGGATTGAAGGTTCTACCATGGTGATTTATTTCTCTTCGGAACCCATCCTAACTTCTCTCGTATTTTCAGCCAATCCTCTATCCTTCAAGACTGACTTTCGAAATTCAAGGCTGAAGAATTATCACAGAATTTTTGGAATTAAATGAAAAGATTTATTGGATTTTGGTTCATTTAAATTATGAAGATGTTAGGACAAAGCTAGAGGTAATAAAAAGGACAAGAATTCCTCTAGAATTCTTTTTAGGACATGATGATAAGATTAGGACATTTTCTTCATGTCTCCCCTAAGACAACATTCCTATTTTTATGAAACGCAAGAAAACAAAAATTCAAACTCAATTAAGATAATCATGATAAAAACATAGATGATGGAATTTGAACTCATGACCTTAGAAATTAATTCACAAAGCTCTAACCACTTAATCACACTAATTCTTGTTCTTATTTTCTCACCCACATATTCCTCTTATTTAATCCTCAAGCAATCTTCCTATTTTGACCTCAAGCAAAAATACCATTTTACCCTTCCTTCTCAATAAGCATAACTAAGCCTTTTAACCTATAAACCACAATTCTAAAGCACAAAAAATCATTCAAAAATATATATATTCATGCAAGATAATATGATATGCATCCCGACCCCCCTTACTCTAGGGTTGGCTTTAGGTGGGGTTTCACACGTCGGGTAGCCGACGTCCGGCCGACGTGCCCGACGGTTAGCCGACGTTCAACCGTCGTTTAGCCGTTGGGGTCGACAGTTAGCCGATACTTAAGAAAAACGTTCAACTTTCGTTCGCATCGTTTTTTCATCGTTTGATCAATTCTTTCATTTTCCTTTTTCCACATCCTTCCTTGCTTCATAAACAAGGGAATCACTTCATGTTTCCGTAATTGTTTTTTCCAAAATCACATAATTAATCACCCTTAAGTCCATTCATTTTCGGACTACTTTCTGGGATTTTCACTAGTTTGACACACCATTTTGTTTTGTTCATAACTTTCAATTTACAGCTCCAATTTGGCTCCATGATATACCAAAATGACCGCAAGACTCTTAAATTTAATTCTATACTGGCCGTTTTTAGGTTTCTGGTTCTGGTACCACGATACTGGGAAAAAAACAGCCTCAGTAGTTTTTGCCTTAGTTTCAATATTCATGTTTTCCTTATTATTCTGCAATTTTCCAGTTTGACACCATAACTTGTTTTGCCCATAAATTTTAATCCACAAATTAAAACGATGTCAAACCAATTGTAAAATATCCTTAAGATATTCCTTTACAAGTTCCAATTCATGGAATTCCAATTCTGTTGTCCATTTTGTTCAGTTTTGAACACAAAGATCCAGCAGTAAAATCTCGTTACTGATTTGGCACCTTTTACTATTTCCACCATAACTTTTGATTCGTAGATCCGATTAACCTCAAACTTGTTCTAAAATGTCTCTATGATCCTTACATACAAGGATATTTGCCTTCTTTGTTCAAATCCAGAAATGTTACAAATTTACTGAACATAAAACCTCCCAGAATTTTCTGCACAAAAGGACTGCTTTCACACAACTTCACCTAACTAGTTTCCATAATTCACACACAACTTCTTACAATATATATATATACTAAACTGATCTCCAAGCTTTGTATAATAACTTTACTTCAAGCAAGGTAGATCCTTACCTTTTCTTTGCTACATTTGGAGGCTGAACAGTCCAAGCATCTTCTTGCTTTTCTCTCTCTCTTTCTCTCCTCTCTATTTCCGGTTTCTCCCTCTCTTCCTTCTCTATTTCCTTCTCTTTTCTCTTCTCTCTTTTCTCTCTTGTTTGCTCCGAAATTCTGGCTATCTAAAGCCATTTTAGTTGGCCTTCATGGCCTATATATAGATGTCCAAGAAGCTTACATAGGAAGCTTTGCTTAGGTAATGCCTTACATCACATGCTTTTGTCATAGCTTATGTAAAACTCTTAAGTCGGAAGCTTTGAAATGTAATTGGTACACTTGGAATGATGAATCACAATTTCTAGAAGGCTTTAGGGGATGACTCATCACTTGTAGAAACTTATGGAAAACTTTAGAGTACTCTAGAACCTTAAAGAAAATTATAGAAAAAGGTAGAAACACTTAGAACATTATAGATATTTTCTAATCTTGCATGGCCATGCATACTCAACCTTGATTAACTTTCTCAAGACAAAATTACCTTAATTATGCTTGGTCAAATGAAGTCAAAAAGGTGGTCCAACTTGGTCAAACTTTTCATGTTTGTCGGCCATCCTTATGTATTTCTTGTGAACCATTCTTATTTATTTCCTGTGGGCCATTCTTCTTTATTTCTTCTTCCTTTTTTTTTTTTATCACATCCAATCAAATAGAAACACTTGGCCTCATTAACCAATCACTAAACGACACTTATTTTCATCCACCAATTATAAGAAGCCACACGTCCCATTTCCAACCGTAATTTTCCATTTTCTTCATAAATGACCAAAATTGGGTCTATAAAGAAAAATATTTTATTTCACTACCCAACTCCAAAAATTCCACGGAATCTATTGGTAACACTTAAATTCTTCAATTCCCTCTCTACTTGGTCAAATTTGCGGTCAAAGTCACGAGCGCAGTCAAAATGACAAAAATGCCCCCGATACCCCGGGTAGCGTAATTCTCACCAAAACGTGCGCCTCATTGTACTGATCAATTTCTATTTCTAGAGTACCCTAAAATTCTTATTCTGTTAAGCTTAATAGCCTTCCAAAAATTTTGGGTTTGGGTAAAACAAATCCAATAATTACATCCAGGTCCCAACAAAATTTTATTTCTCTAGAGTGTTCGTCTCAATACACTGATCAACTTTTGTTCTGGCCGTTGATATAAATTCTCATCCCATTATAGGTTGTAGCTAACAGAAAGTAAAAAGGTGGGGTGTTACATTCTCCTCTCCTTATAGAAATTTCGTCCTCGAAATTTGGCTTATACTTGGAATAAATTTGGGTACTTTCTCAACATCCTCGCTTTCGTTTTTCCCCAAGCTTCATCTTACACAGCATGATGATTCCACGATACTTGCACAAGTGGAATTTTCTCATTCCACAATTTCTTTTCATCATACTTCACGATCTTAACGGCTCTTCCTCATTCTTCAAGCTTAGAGCCAACTCAATGGGTTCTTCATTTAAAATGTGGGCAAGATTAGCCACATACTTTCGAATGTTGGGTACATGAAGCATATCGTGAATAACCTAATGTTCTATTTGTAACTTCAATTGATAGGCTACCTTCCCAATCCTCTCAACAATAGGGAATGATCCAGAGTATCTAAATGCCAATTTCTTTTCATGTTCTTAGGTCCCCTATTGTCGTAGTGGAGCCAACTTCAAGAATATATGATCTCATTCTACAAATTCCAAATCTCTCTTACGTCGATCCGTACGATTTCTTTCTTCTTTTGTCTACTCTGAACTGTCTCCAACTTGATGTTAATTCTCTTCATAGCATGTCGGACTTTTTCAAGTCCCAAAGTATCTTGTTCACCCATTCTTCTTTTTGGACTTCACTCCTTCCATAAAGAGCTTCAAATGGGACCATTTCAATTGTTAATTAATAACTACTATTGTATATGAATTCTACATGCGCTAAATTATCAATCTAATTGACTCCAAAATTCAAAACGCATGCTTAGAACATGTCTTCCAAAATTCCATTCACTCGTTCTTGTCCATACGCATATAGGTACGCTACTATGCTAAACCTTATTGTGGTCCCATACCTCTATTGCAGTTTAGTCCAAAACTTTGAGGTAAATCTAGGATCTTGATCTGACACAGTACTAAAAGGTACTCATGCAGTCTGATTACTTCCTCTATATAGATTTCACTTAACTACTCTAAGGAATTTCGTTAATTAATAGGAATGAAATGATCAGACTTAGTTAGTCAATCCATTATCACCCAATAGTATCTTGCTACTTCACTATCATAGATAATCCTGTAGTGAGGTCTATAGTAATTTCATCCCATTTCCACGATAAAGTAGATAATAGTTAAAACCCTTCAGGTTATTGTTGATTGGTTTTTTTCTTTACTGACATATTAAATGTTGTGTTACAAAGTTCGAATTATCCTTTTCCTTACCAATCTACCAATAATGCCGTTTTAGGTTCCAATACATCTTTGCGGCTCCTTGATGGGTGGTATACTTACTCCAAGGTGTCTTCGCTAAACATCTTATCTCCTCGCATATTGTTTCAAAATACAATGCCGGCCCCAATAGCAATTAATCCCATCATTCTCCTTTCAGAACTCATCTCCTCCTGTATTCGCCTTCTTCTACACTAACTTTTGCGCTTTACATCCTCATATTGCTCTCTCCCTAACTGTTGTAGGAAGGCAGGTTGAATGGAAGTACTACTTATCCTTATTTCTCCGTCTGCTGCAAACACTTCTAATTCCAAAATTTGTAATGTCCGAAGAGCTGATAAATTTTCCTTCCTACTAAGGGCATTTACTATTGTGTTTGCTTTTCCAATATGATACTTAGTTGGTCATTAAAATCCTTCCAGAATTTCAATTCATCAACTTTGCCTTATGTTCAAATCCTTTTCGAGTAAAAGCATGTCTAAACTTTTATGGTCAGGGAAGACTTCTAAACTGGCCTCATATAATGTCTCCACTTCAAAAGGGCAAACACAATAGCAACTAACTCCAAATCATGTATATAGTTTGGACTATCTTAACTTTCCTAATATTTTCTGAATATTATCATTCATGATCTTAGGGATCCTTATGGCACACCAGAATATCATCTATGAATATAGCCACAAAATTGGGCCGAAAAGGGTCGGTGCATTAGATCTTTAAACAACAGGCATTAGTGACACCAAAGGGCCATCACTACAAGCTCAAAAAGCCATATCATGTTAAAAGCAGTTTTCAGTATATTTTCTTTTCGAATCCAAACTTAATAATATCCTTGCTTCAAGTTTAACTATGAGAATCATCCTGCTCTTCGTAAACAATTCATCAATCATGGGCAATGGATATTTATTCTTTATCGTTACTGTATTTAACCTCATAAATCTATATGCAACCGTGGTGACTCATCTTTCATTCTACCAAACAAGATAGGTACTCTCCAAAATGAAGTACTAGGCCAAATGAATTCTGGCTCCATTAATTCCTGTACTTATTTCTTAAACTTTTGTAATTCTGTAGGTGCCATTCAATAAGGAGTTCGTGAAATTCACCTTGCCAATGACACTAATTCAATAGAAAATTCTACTTCTCTCTTTAGTGGTAATTCCTTCAATTCCACTGGAAAAACATCCAAATACTCATTTATAATAGAAACTTCTTCAGGTTTCTCAACCCCTCCTGACTTATTAATTACATAGTCCCAGTACACTATTTTCAATTATCTTCCAGGCCTTGAGTCATGATATACAAGTATTACCTTTCTTTCCAGTCTCGTCTACAAATTCCAATATAGGTTTCCTGGCTAATAGAATTGTACTGCTTTATATATTCAGTCAATCTGATTACGATGTTGGGGTAGCTAGTCCATGCTCAAGATAGTATCTTAGTCCTCCATGGGCAGGCATATCAAATCTCTTACAAAATTTCATTTCCTACCAAGATCTTACATTCCTTATGTACTTTCTCACTATTCATTTACTTTTCCAAAAGGGCATTGACAAGCATTCCTTATGAAATTTCTTCCTCCTTTTTATCCACATAACATCAAGAAATACATTAGCTGTAGAGGAATGTGTAGGATCTACCAATACTTTAGCATCGTGATTTAAAGCTAAAGAGTGTACCTTTTACTACTTGTGACATGATCATCCAACCTCTTCAATAAAATCATTCGAGCATTTACTTAACTTAGCAGATTCGACTATTAGGGGTAGAAACCTATCTAGGTTCTCTCTTTCTAGTCCTAATCGCTGCCCCTGATTGTTTCTTCTTGGTCGACTTCATCCTCCTATCCTTTGGGGATGAGGGTAATTGAAACTCTCATGTCCTTCCTTCCTACAGTTAAAGTATCTAAAAGAGGGTTGTCCTCCAGTCAGGCCTCCCCTCCTCTGCTTCACTCCTTTCTTCTGTCATCGAGGTCTTCTAAATCTTTTCTGACTTATACCCTGAAATTCACTTCGACTTCTCCTACTCATATTCTCATTTATGCCAACATTCTCTTTAGTTCTAAATTAGTAGGAATTATATAGGATTCAACTATATTAAATCATCCACCTTCATCCGTATCTGGGTGTAACCAAGTTAACAAGTCTGAGTCTATTTCCAATTCTTCCTCGAACTCTTCGACCAAAAGTACCTTCACATTGGGCACCTCCTGATCTCTTCCTATCTCTACATCCTTGAAACATAACATCTCATCTTCTAATATTCCTAGAGTATCCCCACCAAATTCCTTCTCATTATCCTCAGACAATACTACACCATTGAGGACTCTATCCTCCTCATCACTATCCTGATGGTGTGATTCAATATCGCCATCAATTTCATCAAATTTGCCACCCCTCTCCTTATGTGGTGACAACAACCTCTCGGGATTAGAAGTCCTTTCCAAACTTAGGTCTCACATAATTAAGGTAATACCAAGCACTACAGGGTCAAATGCACTGCTAGTGAGATGAGGTGTATAATGGCAGCCAAGGCCGGATCCTATCCATGTAAAGCATCTTGGCACACCTGCTCGGTGGATAATCCTAATCCTTCCAATTCTTTTCACACCTGAGTGCTATTCTATCTCTTCATTCCCATCATCGCTATACTCATCTATGGGGTGCTTGCACTTATCACTCCTATCTGTCATACCTAAACAATGGAAGAATTCTATCAATCCCTATGACGATACCACAGTTCTGTAATATTACACTCTATACCAATTGTAACACCCCTACTAAGGGTAACAACGGAAGCATACCGATATTGGGTGTTGCCCCGCCCAGATACCCAGATAAGGGGTCTTTATAAAGAATAATCAACAGAGTATAAAAGGTCTAAAGGGGAGACATCCAGACGTATTCTGCTATCACTGTGGTATCGTCCTCTATCCGTAGGTTCTTCCAATTCTGGATCCTACAAAAAAAAGTAAGATAAAAGACACGTGTGAGTGAAAAATCACCCAGTGAGTCCCGTGTGTGTACCAATATTTCCCTTAAAAGATAGTCAATTTTCAAAATCTTTGCTGAAGTAAATTATATAATAGGAAAAATAGCAATGATTGATAAATTCAGGTCATTTTATCATATACGTTCAAAAAATAGTAATTTTGAAACATATGGCCCCCAATTCAATAAATGCAGGTTCTTCCCCATCTAGAAGTGCGACCCGCGTGCAAAGTTCAAAGAACTTCACCTTCGGCTGCACGGTCTCTTGTGCCAAGGACTACGCCATACAGCACGTCACCCGTGTCATGCCGGAAGGGTGAGCAGCGTACCAATGTACCTCACCGTGCACTTAGGGATCTTTTCTTGCCACCAGAAGCCAGGGGTCTCAATCCTGACGTCAATCACCATCGAGGTGGCAAGGGGTTGAACACACCGAGTATCCCCGCTCGGTCTCATGTGAACAACCCACCAATCATAATCAACAGGCAATTACCGGGCTCACAACGGCTAGCCAGGGATGACTCGTCACAATGTCCTGTCACCCTGTTTGGAGTAAGACAATCCCCATAACTGATCAGGTTACTTGGGGTCGTCTATCTCTAACATGGGCTAATACAAATATCAAAGTCCCTGTTGAGTACTCAACGCTACAATACCAACCCCATCTGACTGATCAGGCCAGAGGACCATCTGATCCTGCAGGATTTTCAAATCAAAACATTTCTTATTTTTTGGGGCCGTACTTGATCACAAAAGCCATTTTCCAAGGGTATTCGGATCATTTCACCCATGCCAGATTCCAAAAGACTTTTTGAGGGTATTCGGGTAATTTTATCCTTACTTGATTTGAAAAAATTCGCAAAAGTTCCAATAAGGATATTTCGGCCATTTACCGAATACCTGAGTTCCAAGAGTTTTCATAAAATATTCCAATAAGAATATTTGGATTATTTTCCAAATACCCGATTCCAATAAGTCTTTAAAAACACTTAAAATTGGAGTAAATCGGAGAAAACAAAAAAAAATGCGATGGCTGCCCAAGCCGGCACCGGTTGTGCACTACCTTCAGGGCTATCGCGTTGCAGATTGAGGCCGGTGCTGGTTCAGATGCTTGGGCCGGCATCGGCTTGGGCCGGCATCGGCTGTCCACTGTAAAGCCTAATTTTGTCTATATTTGTTGCCGGCTTAAATTCTTGTTGGGGTCCTTCTTGGTCTCATAAAAAATGAGCTATTGACTAGCTTTCTCAACCTTCCAACCCTCTTTCTTCCTTAAGCATGGTTTTATAAGCAATTGAAAATCAACTTGAAGCTTCTTGAACCCAAATCTTGTCATTGTTCCTTGTCCTTGCATGGTCACGCCTCATTCTCCTTGATCTTGACTTCCATGATGAAGTTGAGTCTCATCAACTAGTACTTTGCTCTTCATTACAATCATACAAGGATGCACAATCATCTTCATATTTCTCATAATCCCATTCTTCCTCATCATAGTTATCACATTCTCCTCTACTTGAGTAAGACATTTCATAGAAATCACTTACTTCACCATGAGCACACATAGAAGATGAATCATATGAACTCTCACAAGCCATTTTTTTTTTAAGAGAAATTTTTAGTAGAAAAACACCCAAGAAAAGTTCCTCACTTCACATCTTCACGTGTTTAGCACCCAATCAATGTTACTCAACCCTCGTGTTTACACTCTTCTTTGGCTTTTGCAATAGTGAGCTCACCCTCTTGCCTTTTTCAATCCACTCAAGTGCTTTTCAAGCTGAAGACTAATTCAAAGAGAAACAAACTTTCTTGTGGCTACAAGAAAGATTTACCTCACTAAGAACAATCTACTATGTTAGGAGACAATGTAGTTCATGAATGAAAGCTTGAAATAGTCATGTATGAGCAATCATAAGTCATTGATGCAATATATAAAACGCTTGAGGTGTAACCTCGTAACTCAAGAAGTTTCAAAATTTTCACATTTGTAACAACCCAAAAACTTAAGAATCAGAAGAAAAATTTATCCCTAATGATTATACTAACACCAATGAATAATTTCTCAACAAGTAGAAGTAAAAAGCATGAGTTTTATAGCTCACAAATTTAGCATGAAAATGAGTTACGGGATTTGTTATGTCATGAAATTCTTGTAGCAAAGATACTTAATAAATTTTAAATTTTCTGCAATTTAAATCCTCAAATAGCTACCCAATCATAGAGCCAACATTTAAGTTCAATTTTACATCAAATTCATGGCTTCTAAACAATAAAAAAATAGCCCTAAAATAAGTGATGAAAATATGGAAATTTTAACAAGTTCTTAAAAAAAAAATTGAACTTTTGCCCAAAGAAAGTTGTATTAATTAAAATCAATACAATCTTGCTCTGATACCACTTTGATATGAGTTAAAAATGTGGAAGCCCCTTGATTTTTGACGAACTCTAGAGTTGGTCACCCAACCCCCCACCAAATTCACACACACAAATGAACTAAATGCAAATGCACTGAACCCGTTGAGATTTGGTGAATCTAGTCTACTTCAAAACACCTAAATACCCTAATCTATTAAGATATTAGAACAAAAATATGATATTTAAAGGCACCCAAAGACTCAACCTATCAAGAACATTAGAGCGAATACTAGCACCCAAGAATAGAGAAAGAGATCAAGATTATCCCTTTGAAGTTTAGAACTATAGAATCAATGGTGGGACTAAGCCCTTTGATTTGGTCATGAAATGGGAATCACCCCTTACACACTCTCCTCTAGAGAGAATTTGGTTTCTCTACCAAAATATTCTAATTCTTTACAAACTACTATTACAAGAGTAAAGATGCACATATATAAAGATAACAAACTAAACCTAGCAAATGGGAGATGTAATCTCAGCCATTCATCTCTTAAATAAGTCTAAAATATACCTATTATAAGTCAAAAGTCATCGGAATTAAATTCAAAACAAAATAAAACAAAACAAGAAAAATCAGCAAAATAAAACACTGCCTGAAGTGACCTGGCACTAGGTGTACTAGTGGACCCGGCGCCAGGTATGTTCTGTAGATGGAATAATATTGTTCCAGTGTGGACTTGGCATTAGGTGTACTAGTGTACCCACCTGCAAGTGCGTTCTGCCCTCCTCAAACCTCGTTTTCTTATCTTTTCAGCATTCTCTTACGCTCCTCTGGCCCTCCATACCAATTTGTTGTCCAAGTTTTGATCTTTTGGGCCCTTCTTTAATCCTCCATTGCTTGACAACTTTCTTCATCCTTGGCTTAGAATCTTGAAATGCACCTTGAAGTCTCTTGAAAATGAGTTTCACCCACGGAGGTATGTGTTGTATCTTTTCCCTCCATTCCTTTTCTTTAGATTGGCCTTCATGGTAGGGACGATTCCTAAAACTCGGTGGGAATTCTTTACTTTATTCCGCTGCACAACTTGTATTTGCATGACAAGGATTCCCAACAGTGGTATTAGAGAGTCCGTTTATGCGTTAATTGGTTGTGATTTCGCCATGAAATTCATTTCGTTGTTTACCTTAATGTTCTCTGTGGAAATCATTGTCACGTGAGTTGTTTGTGAAAGGAAAAATAATTGATTTTGTGGTCTTTGGCTGCACAAATATGCTTCTATAAAAGTTACAGGAATGTTTAATGACAAGAATTAAAGGGTTAGTTCTTCCATTAATTTTTGCAGAAGGAAAAATGTTTTCTGGGCGTTTGTTTCTGTAATTGGAAAAGAAAATTGTTTCCCTGAAGCTGTCTTGTTTCCTGAAATTTGTTTTATGTGTTCTAGTTTTGTTTTATTGAAATGGATTTGAATCAATTCATAGAAACGGAAAAGAGAAAAAAATTGGAATCCATCAGAGAATAGTTCTATGATATTGTCGTAGAAGACTTGAAGTTTTCTTCCAGAAATTGTTTCGAAAAGACGAAGAAGAAAAAAAAAATTTGCCCCAAGCCGCGACTTCAGACACAAAAATCCCCAGGCAGCGGCTCGCATAGGCTACTCGACTCACGTGGTGAATGGATTTGTGATCACATCCTCCCCAGGATGTAATTCTATTTGTTTAGTGAAAGCTTCCAATTTGTCTTCTTACTTGGCCCACGGATGTCTTTTTCATTTTGTACTTCTGCCCAAAATTTTGCTAAAGTTAGTATTTTGAGATTAAAATAATTTTTTTCCAAAATTATTGTTTTGGAAAAATAATATATTTTCTGAAATAATGATTTTAGATTATATATTATTTTAATTCCTAAAATATGGTTTTAGAAATTAATATATTTTCTAAAATATTGATTTTAGAATTTATTCTATTTTTTCAAAATGGTGATTTTGGAATTAATTTTAGGAATTAATATTTTTTTTTCTAAAATATTTATTTTAGAAGTGATTTGGAGGGGAAAAACTCATTGAATGAGAGAAAAAAAAATTAATTTTGAGATAAAGGAACTTCTGTTTTTTTTTTTTTTTCTAGATAAGAGGACCTAAAAGTTATTTTTCTCAAAATTTGGTTTTTAAGACTAACTATTTTATTTTTCCAAAATAATGATTTTAGAAGTTTATATTTTAATATAAATATATATGGAAATTTCCAAATCTTCATTTTGTAAACTTTTGTTAATTTCTAAAATTTGATTTTAGAAATTAATATATATATATATATATATTCTAAAATTCTTATTTTAGATTTTGTTTCCAAAATAGTGATTTTGGAAATGTATTCTATGTTTTCTTTTGCTTATTATGTTTTGAGCATGATGTTAGCATGCTGGATGGTTATGGACTAAAACCAAATATATCAGTTCATACATTATTTACAATTTTAGTTTTAAAAGAAATACGGCATGCGTGTCTTGCCTTCTCTATTATTCTTGTGTAAGTTCTCTTCTCTTCTAAACTCCTCTCGAATGTTGCTCGAGGTTTCTTTACTTAGGATATTTATGTAATTAGATTACAAAGGTTACATAGAGTTAGAAAAAGAATGTACAAGACAATGGACATGGCTACCAAAACAAGGTAAGAGGGTAAGACCTTCTACATAAATCGTGCATGAGCACATAGGATTGACCATATTAATTTCCTTCGGGTCTCAAGAAAATTAGTTTAGGAAAAGTCCATAACCATACCAAGTAATTATGTTTATACAATGTATGGATATGATGATATTATGCGTGCTATGTTGAGACAAAGAAACTAAATTTCTAGAAAATGAAGGTACCTAAAATATGCCACCAAGATCTAAAAGAAAGCTAGATTCAAGGATCAATCAATAAGTGACATTAACTCCAACTTTTGATTACTTTTTGTTCCCTATTCTTATTGTCTTTTCCTTGGTCATTGGCCAGCTGATAAAAAGAATCCTCGTACATAATGTGAGATTTGAATAATAGCACCAAAATCTAACCACCAAGTATTAGCAGCGACATGAACAAAATTAGTCTTATAATATATAAATGAAAGGAAATTACCTTTCTTTTGGAACAACATCTTACGTTTCATGCAATCTCACTACTTATGCCTCTTTTCTTGCAAAAATAGCATCTAACCTAAGTATTATCATTGCTAGATGTTGTTTCCATTTTACCTTTATATGGTGGCTTAGAACCTCTTTTCTTGGTCTTATTAAGTCTATCATTTTTTTTACCCCGAGAGACCAAATGGACCATTGGAAATCCTTCTTTTGTTTGCCTCTCATCCTCTTGCATACACATGGAAATACGGTCATCCATAGACCACTTGTCCTTTTGAGTATTATAAGTGATCTTTAATATACCATATTGAGGAGGAAGGGAATTTAGAATAAATTGCACTAGAAAGGACTCAGAAATAGTCATCTCCAAAGTTTTCAGTTGTTCAGTGAAGTTATTCATCTCTGGAAAATGCTCATGCAGACCACTAACCCCATCATATGTTTTAAAATTCAAAGTAGCCATAAGCCTAGCTGCCAAAGCCTTAACAAAAACTTAAATTGGTTTTTTAATGGACGTCATGAACTCACGAGCCATAGATGATCCTGCAATGGACTTTCGTGTATATTTTGCTATTGAACTTTTGATGATCATAAGACTCATACGGTTGGAATGCTCCTAACCCTCATAGGCTATCTTTTGTGGTTTAAAACTTTTAGGTTTAAATTGTGATGGTTCATCTATCCAAGGCAAAGATCTAAATCTAAGCACCACAAGGTCATGAGTATTTGGTCCTTCCAATCTGAGTAATTAGACCTATTCAGCTCCGAAATATTGCATAACACTCCTAAAAGTGACGCAAGAGTAATAGTTGACATAGGTCATAAGAAAATTCATGAGTTGCAAGATAAGAGTCATCTTAGTGCATCATCAATTTTTCACCTTTGGGTTAAAAATTGATATGCTAGTAATTGCCTCTAAAGTGAGTGGCAATTATTCACTTGTCTATTGTAATAAAGCTGTAGATGTTATACACCTTTAGGTAAATAACAACTTTACTTAATTTAATTATAACAACATAAATCAACTTTGGGTAGTTTATAGTTCTATAACTATACACCTAATGCTTACATAACCACACTCGCATAAATTGATTTAGTTAAAACACTTTGCTGATTATAACTCAATCAATCAATATTTAATAATGTTATAAAAATATTAACATGGCAACACAACTTTAGTGTGGCTTAAAATGATCTAAAAGTTTATTTGAAACTCTCGTAACTCATTCTTTTATAATATTTAAAAAAATTTCACTTCATTCTAGAAATAAGAAGTAGATTAAATATTGAAAGAAGGGAAAATTATACCTCACTATAATAAAGCTTCACATGGTGATTTACAAAAATATATAGTTCATAATATATGTGTGTGTGTGTGTGTATGTGTGTGTGTGTGTGTGTGTGTGTGTGTGTGTGCTAATTATATAAGAAAATACAAGATAATCTAAATGGTTTATAGGGTATGACCTCAAACCAGGCTCTGATACCATACCACAAGAAAAATGATAATTAGCGACAGATATTTGCGAGGACTTCTAGGCTGTCACTAAATTATGAGAGAATAGAAACGAGAGTTAAAAATTCGAAAATAAATTTATTTTTTTTAAGTCCTCCTATTTGCAACCATTTTTTTAAAAAATATTCATTAACACTAATAAAATTGATATCCATTACTAATTAGTGACGACCTTTTTTAATAGTTAAGTAACACTAAAAAATTAAAGTGTCATCACTAATTCGTCGCTAATTACCGACAGCTTAGAGACAACCTTTATTATTATTATTTAATTTACACTAAAAAATTAAGTGTCATTGCAAATCCATTTCTAATTAGTGACTGCCTTGCAACGACTATCCAAATTTCAAAAATAAATTTGTTTTTTAAAATTTGAAAAATGAGCCATCGCAAATCTGTTGCCAATTTGCAACGGCCATCCAAAACTCAAAAATAAATTTATTTCTTAAAATTTGAAAAAAAAAATGAGTTGTCACAAATCTATTGCTAATTTATTTTTTAACTTTTAAAAAACAAACCGTCGCAAATCCGTAGCTAATTAGCGACGGGCATCCAAAATTTGAAAATAAATTTATTTTTTAAAATTTAAAAAAAATGAGCCGTCACAAATCTATTGCTAATTAGTGACGGCTTTGTGATAGCTTTGCAACAGCCATCCAATTGCAAATAGATTTATTTTTTTAAAAATTGTAAATATTAGCTATCACAAATCCCTTGCTAAATAGCAATGACTTGCAATAGCAAACCCTAAATAGAAAAAAATTATTTTTTAAAATTTAAAAAAAAAAAGAGCCAATGCAAATCCGTAGCTAATTAGCAACGGATTTGTGATGGTACATTAATTTTTTAGTGTTAATCGAATATTAAAAAAGGTTGTTGTAAATCCATTGCTAATTAGTAAGGATTTGTGACGGCCATCCAAAATTTGAAAATATATTTATTTTTTAAAATTTTAAAAATGAGTCGTCGCAAATCCCTTGCTAATTAGCTATGGATTTGTAATGAAAAATTGGGTCGTCATAAATCTGTTGCAAATCCGTCGCTAATTCACAAAAAATATACTATATAGTTAATATATAGCACAATAAATCACAACAACATCAATTGTAACACCCCCTACTACGTACCCTAAAAAGGGCGGGGATGTCGCCCTGTCCCGAGGACAAGGGGTCTTTAAAACGAGGTACACAAAGAAGGCATATCCAAGAAATCAAACTTAGATAAATAAAGGAAAACTCTTATTACATCAGGCTCAAAACTAGAGCAAAACTAAATAAAAACGATCATCTGATCCAGAAGCATAAAACAACAACTATCTCTCAAACATAATGGAAAATAACAAAAGCTTCAACTTTCTCATATCCCGCCTGCTCAACATAACTAAGCTCCTGAAATTATAATATAAAATAGTGTAAGATTAACATCTCAGTTAGTCCTATGTGTGCACATGGTACTTTGAACAGTTCGTGTATGCATAGTGAAAACATTTACAGAAATATTTGGAAAGTCATAAATAAATTCTCTTTGCAAGGAGTGGGTTTTTCTCATTGTCACACTTTGTACAAAATAAATCATTGACTCGAATAAACAGCCATGGTGCCACACTTTGAGTCCCATGACAAGAAACGGTCAATGCACCACACTTTGTGTACCAAGACAGGAAACAGTCAAGGCACCACACATTGTGTACCAAGACAGGATCAGATTACCACACTTTGGGCGTTCTGATCAAGTTGAGTGTACAGCCCACCGGGTGAGATACTCCTCCATCTCTACACCCAACAAAACCATCTGGGTGTCTATGCCGGGAAAATAAATAATACCTTACCAGGTACAAATGCTAGCTCGGACCGGCCTGACCAACCAATATTGTCGCCTTTTCAAGCGGAGCTCATCTTCTGGAGGTGGCCGCCTGCCAAAAGACTCACTCACGCCCTCTAAGACTAGTATTGTTAGCCTACCCTTATTGAGTACTCAACGAACATATCCGTCAATTCCAGATTCACAATAATAAGCCTATACTTTGGCTTTGTAAAACGTGATTTTCTTGAAAAAGGAGTTTTCTAAAATGTTTAAGAAAAAACGCAGTCTTCACAAAGGCATTAGGTTGACAAAACCATTTAGAGAATAAACATCCACGTTTACAACCCAAATAATCATAGTTCAACAACAGCTTCACAAAGCTTTACAACACTTGACTTGCCATCACAAGCATTTAACAAAAGAGTTTATGCAAGGACTTACTTGATATGCCTCAGATAAACAAGATAAAACCATAGCTTGCTTCCTTCAAATACCCTCCTGATCTAGAATCACATAATATCATGATCAGGGTCTCAATCAACTCAAGTATACATTAAACTCATTTATTCCTATAACAAATCATAACCCATTATCTAACTTCAAATAAATCATCTAATCCTCAAAGTACATACACTATGATCATATCCATCAAAGACATGAATAATATATCAAAAAGGTTTTGACTTGACCATCACAATTCCCATCCATTATTATCACAATAAAACATGGCTTTGCTATCCATCGAATATGCTTAATTAATTACTCGACTCAAAATATCATCTATCCCAACTAAGCACATACATCATGCTACCATACTTCCATAGACCTCATCAATCTCATTAGATCTTAATTTTGACATCGAAGGTAAGAATTCCCTTACCTTGCAACAACCAGATTAACAAGATCTCGATGCTCCTATGGTGACCGTCCCGAGTTGCTTGAGAAGAAGAGAAAAGCTATCTTCTTTACCTCCTTTTGATCAAAAGTAGATAAAGAGGATGAAATCAGCCTCTATGTGGTGTGATTGAAGGGAAGAAAAAGAGAAGAATCAATGGAAGAAAGGAATCAAGAGGTTAAGATGATTTTTGCTTACCTTAGGGTGTGATTGGTTTTGGCTAGGGATTGCTCTTGTGATTTTCAAAAATTGCAGGAGAGTATTTGCTGGAATTTTCATGTAGTAAGGAGGGAGTGGTCGGCTATCTTGGTCTAGGGTTAGAAGAGGTAGATTTAAGGTTAGAAGTTGTTGCTATAGAAGACTCCTAATGGCTCTAGGTTTCTTTGGCAGCAATGGCGAAAAATTGCAGCTTGATGTACTCTTATTGCTGGTCGAATTTCAGAGGGGTTAAGAGGAGAAAATTAGTGTCGAATTGTTCTCCTAGGCTGGCCGAAATCGTGCTCAAGAATAGGGCTGGGTGTGTTCAGGTTTTTGGCCAAATCAAGAAGGAGTTTGTGCAGCTTTGGTAACTAGAAATTCTGTGCGAAATCTGTGAGCAAAAGAGGGAAAATTCTGGGATGTTTTGGTTGTTGTTCTGTCGCAAATCAAAGGAAAAAATGAGAGTTTCAGGGGCTGTAGTTTGACTTAATCAACAAGGAGTTTTGGTATGTTTTGGAATGCATAATTTTCGTGTGATATGGTGTGCAAAGCTGGCCGTAATTTTCTATGCATAAGCTGGTCGAAATTTCTGTGTAGAAGCTAGCCAAAATTCTGGAATTTTTGGTGGATAAAAATCTGATTTATGTTGCTAAAGTGATCTGAATTGGTGAGAGGTATTTTAGGTGATTTGAGCTAGGCTTTGAAGAGTTTAAATGCACTTAGGAGTGCAGAATTTTCGTGCAGCTTATGCATGCACAAGCTGCCGAAATTCTGCAGGAAAAGAAAGAATAAAACCTAGTTGGTTTAGGATTGAAATAAAATCTGATTTGCTAAAAGATATAGGATAAGATTTCCTAGTTTTGGAAGAGTTTGTGTTTAGCTAGAACTCCTTCAAAGGTGGCGGCATTTAAGCTGGAGAAATTTCCAGATTTTCAGCTAGGGTTCCATAATCAAAGTCACCAAGATATTTAACTAGAAAAATAACAATTTAATTCGAGCTATCAATTATAAAATCTGATAAATTAAACTCAAGATGAAATTTAATTACTCTAGCTGGAATTTTCAAAATTCAAAAAGGATAAAAGCTGAGAATAAATTCAATCTTTATCCTTATCAAGTTGTTGTGGTGTAGTGGTTAGAGCTTTGGAATTAATTCTTGAGGTCTTGGGTTCAAATTTCATCATAGAAGCTTTAGCTAGATTAAATTTTATTTTTGCTTACTGGAGGAAATTTCGGTCTTAGGAGCTTAGAGTAAGGTAGGGATGATGTCCTAAGAGAGACATGTTAGGAGTATTCTCATTCCACTCTTTTGCCCTACTCGAATTTCCTAAAGGGAATTTTTGTTCTCTTGATCTTTGGTTTTCCTTAGGTTTCAACTTCTTAGTTTGATCAAGATGTTCTATCCATTTTCTTTCCAGAAATTTTAGTAAAATACTGTGATCTTGTGGGATCAAAATGCCCTAGTAAAAGGCCTCTCATGGTCTGAAAAATGTGGAAGAATGATGGGAAATTCCAAGGGGAAAAATCCCTCTAGTAAGCTTGCTGAAATTTCACTCTAGACTAGTTCATCTTCCATCATGGCATGAGCTGAAATTTTCCAGCTTGTTGTACCTTCAAAATGTCGAAATTTTTAGCTAACATTCCCTCCCAAATGCTGCCAGGAAAATGATCTTTAAAATCAGTTTGAAACCTGAAAATTCTTGACCAATTTCGGACTGCTCAAAGCTGGAGCAAAACAGGAAAAAATTCCTGTACGAAAAACAGTTTTGAGAGTCCAAAACCAAGCTGTTTTCTTTCAAATCTTTTTCAGTACCTTAGCCATGTTTTTCCTTCATGAATAAGGCTGGAAACCAGCCATGAATACCCCTAAAATTCCCTTCAAAACTCGCTGCAAATTGGCTAGAAGTGGCAGCCAAAAATCTACCCAAAAAAATTCCTGTTCAGCGAAATGCTGGGCAGTCCAAATTTCCAGCTTTGTTTCCTATTTTTCTTCTGGCCGAAACACCAACCTTAATCTGTCAAAACCTTCCTTAAACCTCCATTAACAGAGCTCCATTGTTTCCCTCAAGCTTCTGCACGAAATTCAGCAATGGCTATCCGAAAATCTCTACAACAAATCCCTGCAATTTAGCTTGATTGGTTTCCAAAATTCCAACCATCCTTGTTTAGCAACCTTCCATAATATCTTACTCAAATGACCAGACATCTTCTTCATCATTGTGCACCTTAGTTTCAGCCATCATAAGCCACCTTGAATCAGCTTTAATTCCTCAGAAAAACTGCTCAACCAGTCGGCCATAGGAGACCTTCAAAGCTCTCCAAATTATCAAGATATCCTAGAATATTTAGTTTCCAAATTTACTTCCTAAAAATATTCTCCAAAGATTGTGACAACTAACCCTTCCTTTTTTCTTCCAAATCAGAGAAACAACTCCCTAAACCCTACAGAAATTCGGCCAGCCCTATCCCTCACAAAAATTCGACAGCTGCACAAGAACCACCTCTCGAAATCTCTCAATCTCCAAGAACACACACACTACACCAAGAACACATACCTCTTCCCTACACTTAATACCCCTCCAAACTATCTCAAATCCTCTCAAAAACTTCCAGATTTGACCTACTCACTGCTGTGAGTCCATCAACACCATTATTAACATCAAATTCCTCAAATCATCTTGCTACTTCGGATCAAAAGTAGAAATTTCTGTGAAGGATAAGAACATCTTTAAGGTAAATTTACTCTATCAACTTCATCTTCTCCAAACATGATCTCTAGTGAGAACCTATGTGAATAAACATACTAATGATCTCTTCTTCTTCTTCTTCTTCTTCTTCTTCTTCTTCTTCTTCTTCTTCTCTCTCTCTCTCTCTCTCTCTCTCTCTCTCTCTCTCTCTCTCTCTCTCTCCTGGCCGAAACTCCTCTCCCTTGGCCGGATGACTTCTTCTCCATAATCATGCTCTCGCCATCTCCTTTGGACAAAGTTAGACACCTAGGAGTTGCGATCTACTCTAAACTCCTTCAAGGCGTTCATCAACCAAGTAAGTACCATCAATCCTTCTTTTAAACTCTAGAAGCATGTCTCTGGGGTGATAATGATAATAGGTGGATGGTGATAGGATTTGAGTATATATATATATATATATATTGTTGAGATTGAAGTATGAATATGTGTATGATTGTGAAGGAGATGGGATTTATGCATGGAAGGATTGTCTTGGATGATTATATGATGATTTGAGATTAATGCATGTTATAAGTAGTATATGTGATGAAGTATGCTGGAGATTATGTCACCTTTGGTGAATAGGGTTTATATTCATGATGGATTAATTTTTAAGCCATGATCATATTTATGCTAGTATGGGTTAGATCATGTGTTGATAAATTGAGATCTATGCTTGTATGCATGATTTGGATGATTTGATGAATTAAAGGATTGTGTATGTATTGATTGTGGTTAGCCATAGGAATTTGATCATGATCTAGTTGTCCCCAAACAAATTTTTACTTCATGAATAAAATATTCAATAAAATAATTTCTCTTAGTATTTTCGGAAAAAAAAAACCCTAGGAAGGGTATATTTGGATTGGCATGTATATAAAGGATATTTTAGTCAAACAAATAATATTTTTACTAGAAAAATAAAAAATATATATGTATATATTAATTAATATAATGAGATCAATTAAAGCCTTTATGAAAATAATTACAATTAGTAGAATATATATTACTAAAAATTTAACTATTATCTTCTAATCAAAACTCCTTAAGAATTTATTTAATATTGTTCAAGTGAGACTCATTAAATTTATTTTCAACTAATTTTAGCTACCAATTATTTTCTTACAACTAAATTATTAATAAATCGGTATTTTATTTAATACTACCTAGAACTCTTGATCAAATAAACTCTAAATTTTCCCTAACAAGATTTAAGCTTTCAACTTATTAATTTATTTCCCAAACCATTAATTATTTTAAATAATTGTGCTAGGCTCAACTCTTAAACCTATTTACTTATTGTTTAACCTTAAAGCTTAGGACACTAGGATCATGGTAGTAGTAAGTTGAGTCAATTTAAAATTAAGGAAGTAGTTTGTGGCTTGAAATTGATTGTGATTTGTATTTGCCCATGTGGGGTTAGGTCTGCCGTTGGAGACATTGTTATTGTGAGCAAGAATTAGGTAAGCTCCTGCATAAAACCTGTTTGATGCAAAATGTTTATTATGGCAAGCCAAGTGTAGAGTGCATGGACACTCATTTATGTAAAGGCAATTGAGGGCTAAATCCTTTCTTATTTCAAACATTTGAATTATTTAAAAGCCAATGAGCAGATTTACTCAAACTCAAACTCTTTCTAAAACTGATTTTGTTAAAGACTTTGGAAAACCCATAAATTGCCATTTTCATGTAGAACAGTGTTTTGTTCATTTTATCCCAAGTGGGAAACGTCGTTGAGTACTCAATAAGGGTGGACTACTAGGATTATTCTTTGAAGGGTTAGGGTAAGTCTCTCAGTAGGTGGCCACCTCTGAGGGGTAAATCCTTCCCGGATAAGATGTCAGTCCAGTGAGTCGTGCCAGTCCGAGCTAGCAGTTTGTTTTCAGTCAAGTGACTGTGGTTTGCCAGAATGGACACCCGGTTGTTGTTTGGGTATAGAGAAGGAGGAGTATCTTGCCCAGTAGGCAGATCACCTACTTTTGTCAGTCTGCACAAAGTGTCGGCATTCTGACCGGTTATGGGGCCCAACGTGTGGTAACCCATATCCCTTTCTTTCGAGTGGTTGATTTTATTACTTATGTATGGCTGGAAAAGCTAAAACGCCACTCTTGTTTTTTACTAATGTTATTGCTTGCCAGTATTTCTCTTATAAAGGTTTCACACTTTGCATCCATGAACTGTTTTCACTAAACACCCGAAGCACACACGGACTTACTGAGATTTCTGTCTCACCACCATTTTATCATTATTTCAGGTCCATCCTGCTGGGGGCATGAGTAGCTATATATTGTCTGCTTTGGAAGAATTTTCTGAGGATTTATTTTGTGTAATGTTGGGAGAGCTGAGAGCGGATGAATTTTTATTATGGATTTGCTTTGAGTATTCTTGGATTTATTATTATTTCTTTTGGGTTGTAATAAATTTTAAGTTGAAGTATCATTTTATTTCCGCTATTATATTTGTGTGTCCTAGTTATAAGACCCTTTGTCCTTTGGACAGGGCGACATCCCTGGCCCTGGTGGGCCTAGGTAGCGGGGTATTACAGGGCACGTACTCCGTCACAATATGGATGCGGGCTCAAGCCCTGTGTTCGACATAATCTCATAATTTTCTTGGTGGGTCAAGTCGTCACTAAATTAAATAAAAAGTTTTGGCCGTCGATAATCCGTCACCAAATTTATTAATTTTTTAAATGGCCGTCGCAAATCTGGAGCTAAATTAATTAAGTTTTTTTAAATAAAAATTTCAAAAAATTTTTGCCATTGCAAATCCATCACTAAATTAATATATTTCTTAAATAAAATTTTTTTACCATCGCTACTTTAAATATAAACTTAATTATATTGTCATCAATTAGATAGCCGTTGCAAATCCGTTGATATTTGTGATGGATTTTCATTCCTTCGCGAATTGCAATGCCCGTTTTAGTGACAGTCCTAATCCGTCACTAAATTGGTTTTACCTTGTAGTGCCACATGTTAGAAAAGTAAACATCATTGGTCACATCTTGCAAATACCATATTGTACAACAACTTGCCGGACTTTCCTTGAGACACAATTATCATGGAAAGCAGTTGATCTTCCCTTCCCGAACTCTCTTATATGATTGCGTATGGTGATGGGACAACACATAAAATGGGTGAGCGGGGAGAGGGACCAAGCCCTATTAATTAAGTTTGTGCACTATTTAGTTTACATCGAATTTTCGAACCAAATCAATCCAAATAGCAAAATTCAGTTTGATTTTTAATATTTCGGTTCCATTCAGTTCGGTTTTAATTTTTTCCATATAATCTCAGTTCGGTTTTCAGTTTTATTTAACTAAAATCAAATTGAACATAAAAACTAAATTAAATAAAATATATTATTAATTTTTACATTAATTTGATAATAAAAAATATACTTAAAATTTAAAAATCCTAAAAGGCTTTGTTTTTAACTTTTATTGTAACTTCTATATCGTCGTTACGACGTATCCATCTTCGAATTCATTTTTATTGACTTGACTTCTGTACACTAAAATACTTTAGTTTAGACTTTAATTTATATTAAATTTATATTGAATTTAAATTTTAGCTTGTATTTAGACATTATATTACTTTGTATGAGTTTAAATTTATATTAGGCTAATGGGCCATTGGACTAAATAGATCATTCAAACTTATCAAAATCTATCGAATTTGAGTTTAAAACCGAACCGAAACTATTTCAGTTCGGTTGTAATTGATTTATTTAAAAATTTAGTTCAATTCAATTTTAATAAAAAATCTTTAAAAATTGAATTAAAATTGAAAACCGAATGACCACCCTACTATTTATAGAAGAAATGGATGTCCCGTCATAGGTCATTATTAGAGGCACCTTTAATCTTCCTCCTTGTAACGGTTATAACTCTTGTAACTCTTGTTACCTATCTCCCATATTTCACAAGATAATGCGAAATAGTTTTTCAATGTGGATGTTAACTTTGGTTGTAACATCCTAACCATTATTCCTATAACTTGTGGACAATTATATTCAATATGTTACAATAGTCTAGTGGTCATGAAGTTCACTTAACCAAGGTCACTACTTGCCTAATGAGTTTTCTATACCTTAATTTGTTAAATAAGAGAAAGCAAATCTAGCAGAGATTATCTAGAACATGGATGGAGCAGCCAAAGGAAATCTGGGGCAAGCAAGTATTGGTGGAATTATCAGACATGGAGATGGGAATTTTCTGATGGCTTTTTCAAAGGGAGGCATATTTGCTGATCACCTCCAAGTAGAAATGCTTGCAATGATAGAAGATTGCGGACATGTGTTGAGAAGAAATACATAATTTTGATTTTAGATAAACAACTAATTCTTGCTATTAGAGTGCAGAATGTACAAAAGCTCAAGGTAAGACGCAGCTCCCCCTCCATGTACCTTTGATTTATATTCGTTGATAAATATGTTGGGGTTTACCAAAGCTCCCATCTTGGTATTGGTGGATTTACAAAAAAGACAAAAACAAAAAAAGACAAAAACAAAAAACAAAAACAAAAACAAAATTCCTTTGGAAGCCTTCTCCTCAATATTACTTCTCACTTTCTTCAGCTTGGAAACTAATTCGCAAAAGAGTTCTTCCTAGGATTTAGTCAGGAATATTTAGCCTTCAAATATTCCCTCCAAATTTCTTGCAAAGGTTTGTTAATTCCCCTTTACCTTTGGACTGTTTCCTGATGAGATTGGGATTTAATATTATTTCAATGCGCCCTTTATGTTGTAGAAATACTGAAACCCATTTCCATATCCTTTTAATGAAAGCTCTTTGCAATCAGCTTGCTGGAAATATGTTGGTTTCTTAGTTAGGCTTGATGTTTTAGTTAGATGTTTCTTTTGTGGGCTTGAGTTTTTGAGATGCTGGGGGTTCTAGGGGGGATTCAAATGAGGCTCTATAGGGCTTACATTGTTGGGTTTTTAGGGTCAACGTGGAAGGAACGCAGTTTGGTGCTAATGGAACGAGAGGCCGCTTCAATAGCATGACTGAAAAATTCAGTGTTTGATTTTCTTTTTCACTTTTCTAAAGTCTAACCTCTTAAGGAAACTAATGAAATAAAGGATTTTGGCTTTCTCCAGGTAACTTGGGTTGCTCCTATAGTTAAGTATTTAGCAAATTGTTTAGTCTAGCGGAACATTCTATGAATTCATCATAAACACTAACACAGCTTCAAATGGCAATTGTAGTATAGTTGGTAAATGTGGTGTTCTATGAACTGGATCTGGTATTTTTGGGGCTAGCATATGCTGCAAACACGATTGCTGAGCTAAGGTCTATCTAGGTGGATTACAGCTTTGCCTGAAGTTAAATGTCAAGCTACTTTCAATTCAAACTGATTCACTATTGCTTGTGTAGCAAATTGAGCGAGTCATTCCTCCACCTTGCCATCTTCAGTAGTTTTTTGTCCGGTTGCAGCTCTTTAAGTCGGTGTTTGAACTTGTTTTTCTTAAGCATATTTTTAGGGAAGGCAACAGAGTTGCAGAGTACTTAGCTAACATTCATTAGGCATCTTCTTCTGATAACCTTTTCAGCTCTTTTGATGATTTACCAATGGAGGTAAAAGGACTTTATAATTTGGTTAGGGGCATTATTTTTTGGATTGGACCGGACCAGCCGGTTAGACTGGCAGACCGTGAACCGATCCCCAAACTGGTTCAGACCTTTACTTTAAACCATTTTCATTCAAAATCATTCTATTTTCTTTAAACCAGTTTGAACCGGACTGTCCAACTGGCCGGTCGGACCGATTTGAATCGTTCTCTCTCTCTCTCGCTCTCTCTCTCTCTCTCTCTCTCTCTCTCTCTCTCTCTTCTCTCTCTCTCTCTTGCTAGATAAGATAATATATTCTTAGGAAAGAAATAAGTTACACAAATGAGCTAAACAGTCCATAGTAATAGAGAAAATACTACAAATTTCTCTTAATTTCTTTGTTTGTGCCTTTATGAACTTGAATTACACTATATTATTGATCAATTTTGTTCTTTAAAATAATTATATTTTTTATTTTTAAATTATAATATTACCGATTCAATTACAGTTCAATTGTGGTCCAGTTGCAGTTGGACCATTGAACCATGAATCAGTAAATTTTTCAACTCGATATCCGGTCCGGTTCTGAAAATATTGGCTTGCTAGAAGCTCCATTCTCTTCATATAAGACTCAATTTCGATTGACATAGGTGTTTTTCCTCTGTGAAAGTTTTTATTTATATTAATATACAAGTAGAGATCTAGCTCCCCCACCACATTTTAATTTCATTCATATTAAAATAAAAATAAATAAAATTATCAATCTTCTGGAACTTAGAAAACCATATGAGATGGGACGAGTAGGTGAATCCCGAAGACTATTGCGCCACGAGGGTTTGGCTTACTAATAATCTTTCAAACTTTTATAAAAAGCCGTACAGAATTGCAGAAAACTTTACTTTTAGGGCTAGATCGCCCTCACATGGAAAAGAGGGCTTTTACTGAGAAGATCAAGAAAATTTCCCCCAAACGTTCTCTTATTAGCAGTGATTGAAGTAGGAATTCTTTGGATAGCATGGTCTAGATTCAACGGAGTTGTTCCCTTTGCTGCTATTATTAAGTCTTCACTTGCGGTTTTAATACCTATATATGTGCTGCAATCAGTTTCCTAACATGGATATGCTGGGATGTTTTCTTATTAAAGAAACCATCGGTTATTGCAGAAATTCATAGAACAAGTATAGGCTTGGTCTATATCACTCCAGTAGTAGGGCTCATTCAGAAGTGGGCAGTATTGATCATGGGCATCACTTCTAGAACTATTCCATGTTTTATTATTACTTATCTGTGCAAGAAACTAACAATCCTATAAAAGTAGATGATACCCTTAGTGTCTTTCATACTCATGCTATCACTAGATCCATTTAGGAAAAAAAACGAAGAGCACAGACAGACAATTCAATAGAATTGGACAAGCATTGCTTATACACAACCAAAGCTCTAACAAACACAATTATCAGTTATCAAAGATGCCAACATGGCCAAATAGTCCAAGTATGAAATAACCAGCCTGAATAAAAATAGATAAACAAATTAGTATACGAATTTGAAATGTTAACCGAAAACTTATCTTTGAAAGCGTAGACCAAATCACCAGTTCAATATTGGTTTACCTTCAAGAAGTTATACATCCTACTCAGCAATACGATGGGTACAACGACTCTTCTTGCAGGATAAGATAATCTCAGATCGTCGTTAATGCACACCAACAACAATCACCTCGAAAGCCTCCTCAATTTGCCGATTTCCCAAGTTAAAAAAAAAATGGAGCAGAGAGGGAGAGAGAGTTGCGAAAATTAGAAACACAGCTCTATCTTTCTCTTATCTGTGAAAAAGAATATATATAGCCCCAAGAAATTCAAAACTGACCCTAACTGGAAGACCTAATCCAATCAATTAATTATTTCCTCCTTATGCAATTAATTGGGACAAAATAAAAGACGAGTGTGAAACATGTCCAAGGCCAAGCCTGAGATGTGCCCGGCAGGTGGTGCACTCGTATGTGGTAGTATAGACTACCACTATAGACTTTGTTTCAAGTCCATGGAGAACCTTTTAACATATAAAGGCTCCAATAATCCTCTACTTTTCCTATGTGGTATTCGTGTATAACTTGAGTTCTAAAATGGGTGAACACTTAACTTTAACGTCCTTTAATTATGGATTCTCACCATTAAAAAAATCTCCACCATATTCAAAGACAATCTCTAACATGTGAAAACAGCACCCCAAAAGTTGTTTTAGGCTAACTAATCACGAGTTCAAAAAATATGAACTTCTAAAATTTATATTTTCAACAATTCCCCACAGATCCATACTTAAAGACTATTATTGATTGACATCATCTACTTTCGATAATAGTACCTTTCGATTTGAACAACTATCTAAACTATCCAACTTATGCCCCAATTAGGAATAGATGGATTTAATCCTTGAATCAGAATCTTGAGTATGACCGCGTCCGTTTGTAACAACATATTATTGGCTGTGGAGATAATCTTTAGGGTTGACACATTATGGCCATATGTCTTGATCCTATCTCATAAGTGTATTCAGAGAGAATCCAATTCCCTTTAGTTACGACCACATTACACCACTCACATAGTTGGTGATCTCCAAGAATGTATTGCTAGCATTCTATCCAAAATATTTGATCACATTCATAGTCAAAACTCTTACTAAACTTGTAGTAAATGCGCCATTAAGCTTTTAGGGATACAAAGGTATCAAAATAGGTGTCGATTCACTCAGACAGCTTGTTTATACCACATTGAACTGCCTGGTGGGATCCCCACTTAGTCAATTGGGTAGCTACTATAGGTGACTCATTGATGGGTTATCAGTCCTACTCCTAACCTAGATTTAAGCAGCAAGGATGTTTCTAGTCTTAAGGGGTCTACAATGTTACCTTTGGATCTAACAAAATCAATGGACACCACTCTTTTAAACACTAATTCCCTTATAGACTTAAGTCTAACTTAAATGTGTCTCTTAGTCTTTTGATTATACTCAGTACTCTTTATCTTTGTGATTGTGGTTTGACTATCACAATGCCCAAATATAGCAGTAGTGGGCTTGTTAATTATTAGCAAAGAGGATAATAGTCCATACAACCACTTAGCTTCCGTTCCTATACTAGCTAAGGCACATAACTCAGCCTCAAAAGTTGACCGAGTTATTAAAGTCTGTTTACAAGACTTCTAGGTGATTGCGTCGCCACCTAATGTAAAAACACATCTAGTAAAACCATTGCTACTAGAGATCTTAGCAATCCAACTTGCATCATTATACCCTTTGAGTACAGCAGGGAATTTCTCAGAATGCAACCCTGGGAAATTTTTCCTTTTAAGTATCTTAGTACTCTTTCTAATACCTCCCAATTAGTTCAATTAGGATAGCTTGTATATCTAGCTAGCTTAGACATAGAAAATGAAATATCTAGTCTTAAGCTATTTGCAAGATATTGCAAGTTACCTATAATCTAAGAATGTCTTAATTGAGACACATGAATACCGCTTTCATTCTTAAACAAAGCTATAGAAAGGTCACTTGGAATTTTATTAATTTTATAATTTTGATAACCATATTTCTCAAGAATACTCTTAACATATTGGGATTTAGAAATAGTTATCCCCTCAGCTGAGTGAATCAACTTAAGACTAAGAATCACATCTGCAACCCCCATATCCTTCATTCGAACTTACTTTTCAAGAATGATTTAGTCTTATTAATTATCTCAATATTGGATTTAAATAGTAAAATACCATACACATATAGGCATAGTACAATACGTGCATTACCCTTAATCTTGCAGTAGACAAACTTGTCATTCTCATTTATGATGAAGCCACTGGATAAAATAGTTTTGTTAAACTTTTCATGCCTTTTTTGAGTATTTGTTTTAGACCATATAGGGTTTTAACAAGTTTACAGACTTTTCACTCATTGCCGTTGGCTACAAATCCCTCGGGCTAATCCATATACATTTCTTCTTCAAGATCACCATGAAGAAAAAACTATCTTCACATCCATTTAGTGGATAGTGAAACCATATATGGAAGCCAATACAACAAGTACTCCAATTGTAGTCAAACAAGTAATAGGAGAGTAGGTATCACAATAGTTTATTCCCTCTTTTTCTCTGAACTTCTTAGTAACTAATCTGGCCTTATACTTATCAATAGTTCCATTTGGTTTGAGTTTTTTCTTAAAAATTCATTTGCATCTAATTGTAGTACACCCAAGAGAGAGATCAACTAATTCTCATGTCCCACTAGAGACAATAGAATCCATTTCACTTATAACATCTCCTTTCCAATGCCTTATTTCTGAGGAAGCCATAGCTTTTTGAAAGGTTGAAGGTTCATCCTCAACATTATAAGAGACAATGTCACTTCCAAAGTCCTTAACTAGCTTAGCTCTCTTGCTCCTTCTAGATTCTTCCAATTCCTCAATTTGAGTGTTGGAAGTATTCTCTCACCCTATCCACGATTAGGAATGGAATCAGAAGGTAAGGTTGAATCTAAAGTAGAAAATTTTGGGGCAAATCAGTTTTCATGGGAAACACATCCTCAAAGAATGTAGCATTATGGTATTGAACAATGGTATTAATATCTATGTCAGGTATTTTTAGATATAACTACCAAAAAACTCATAACGTAACTCATTTCCATATAACTAATAAAAATGACATTAATAGTCTTTGGCCCTAACTTTTCCCTTTTAGGTTCAGGGATTAGAAATTTTTCAAGACAACCCCACACACGTAAATGTTTTTAGTTAGGTTTCCTACCTTTCCAGACATCAAATAGAGTTACCACTTTATGTTTATGAGGGACTCTATTCAGAATATGGCAAGCCATATTCAAAGCCTCACCCCCACATATATGTAGCAAATTCAAAATTCAAAAGCAAACTGTTAGCCATATTTTTAAAGGATCTATTTTTCTGTTCATCAATTCGATTTAGCTGGGGAGAATATGGAGGTGTCTTCTCATGAATTATGCCATTACTGTAGCAATATTGAATAAATGGATTAGACCTCTACTTTCCACCTCTATTAGATCTTAATTTTTTAAATTTCTTGCCAGTTTGAGTTTCAGCTTCATTTTTAAAAATGAGAAACTTTTCAAGTGTTTCATCTTTATGTTTAAGTAAATAAATGTGACAATATCTGTTGAAATCATCAACAAATTAAATAAGTATATTTTATGATCCCTAATCAGCAAACTATTGAACTCACAAATGTTTGTGTGAACTAAATTGAGTATTTCTGAATCTCTTTCAATTGAATGATAAGGGTTGTTTTAGCTTCCACACATACTTAACAATTGTTTTTCATATCAATAGTATGTTTAGGAATCAAATCTAAATTCATCATCATTTTAATAGAATCTAAATTTAATTGTCCAAGTCTATTGTGCCAAATATCAGTGGATTAAACAGTATACACCGTAGGATAAATAGAATTCTCGACAGAAAAGTTTTTATTCAAATCCAAAGTAAATGGTTCAATACTTAATTCAAACAAACCATTTAACAAATAACCTTTACCGACAAAAGTATTGTAGTGCATAATTAATACTTCATTACATTTGAAAGTAAACTTATAACCCTCCCTAACTAAACTTGAACAACTAAGAATATTCTTATGAACTGATGGAAAATGATGCACCCAATAAATAGAAAGAGTATGCCTTAAAGGAAACTTCAAGTCCATGCATCCAATCCCCAACACATTGGCTACAGTTGAGTTTCCCATTTTCATAGTTTTTCCTTCTATTAACTAGTAAGACTCAAACAACAATTTATCAGTATAACGTGCACATTTACTTCAGTATCAAATAGCCATTCAAGTGGCTCATAAGTAGTAAGGACTTTTGGGTTAACGGAAAATACTTTTCTTCAGCACTAGTAGTAGTGATGCCAGTCCTAGCCTCAATGGAACAAACCTCAACAAGATGTGCACTCAAAACAGCTTCCATTCGACTAGTATCCTTCTCCACAATGTTGACTTATGCTTCAGAATTTGATCCTTATTTGACTTTGGACGTCTGCTATGAACAATTCTTAGCCCAATGCCCAACCTGACCATAATTTTAGCAAGGTTTGTTTACCCATAGTTTTTTTTTTTTTTTACCGTGCCTTTTGTCTTGTTTAAATTTTTAGAGCTAGAATTAACCTCCACATTCCTCCAATTATTGTTCTTCTTTCCAGGAGTCACCACGTGGACATTAGACTCCACAGGTAAAGTATGACTATTCTTCTTATGCTACTCTTCAGTAGAAATTGATCTCATCAAGTCGTCTAGTGAAATTATCTCTGTTTTGTGTTTAAAAGACATACCAATGTCCTTCCAAGACATAAGAAATTTTTCTATCATTGACATCACTTGAAACTTCTCAGGAAGTTCTATATCCTACTTTATAAAGTGAGTAAATAATCAACTGTAGCTCTTGAGTCTATTCAGTCGCAGACTTTCCCTCAACAATCTAAAATTTTAGGAATTTATAAACAAAATACCTCTTATGACATTGGTATTCGATATTATATTTCCTATCCAATTTATCCTATAGTCTTTTTCCTGTGTAAGAATCAGAATAGTAGACATCAAAGAAAGTATTTGTCAAAATTACCCCTCTGCCTACATCATTCTGTTTATTCCATACAGCAATCTCAGGCACTCTAGGATTTCTTGCAGTTCGCTTGGCCTGTCAACTTGCACTACTGACATTAAGCCCCTCATGGTCAACCAAACTTTCATGCGTTGCTGCCAACACCTGAAGTTCTGCCCTAAACCAAATTTGTCTAGCATACCATTGAAGTCAACCAAAGGCTTATAGGTAGCAGAAGCAGTACTTAACGAACTAGCCATTAAAAGCAATCAACATATAATTGTGAATAACTTCTTGAAGACTATTAGAAAAAAATAAATAAAAAGCACAGACAAATAATTCAACAAAATTGGACAAGCACTGCCTATTCCCAACAAGGGCTTTAACAAATACAATTATCAATTATCAGAGATGTCGGCAAGTCCATATAGTTAAATTATGAAAGAACCAGCAAGAATAAAAATAGATAAACAAATCAGTAAACAAATCTAAAATATCACTAGAAAACTTGTCTTTGGAAGTGTAGACCAAATCACCAGTTCAATACTGGTTTACCTTTAAGAAGTTATTCGTCCTAATTACCAGTGTGATAGGTATAGTGATTCTCCTTGCAGGATCTAAGATAGTCGTTGACACACACGAATAGTGATCACCTCAAAAACCTACTCAATTTGTCAGTTTCCCAAGTTAGAAAAAATATGGAGAAGAGAGGGAGAGAGAGTTGCAAAAATCAAAGAGACAACTCTTTCTTTCTCTTGTTTGCAAAAAGAATATATATAGCCCTAGGAAACCTAAAACTAATCCAAACTACGAGACCAAATCCAATCAATTAATTATTTCCTCCTTGTATAATTAATTTGGACAAAATAAAAGAAAAGAAGTTTGAAACATGGCCAAGCCAAAGCCCAAGCCAAGCTAGGTGCTCGCATTGTAGAGTAAACTACTACCTTTGGCTTTATTCCAAGTCCATGGAAAACATTTTAACATATAAAGGCTCCATCAATCCTCAATATTTCCCAGGTGAGATTCATGTATAACATGAGTATTCAAATGGTTAAACACCCAACTTTAATATCCTTTAATTAGGAATTCTCACATTTATAATGGTTTCTACCATAGCTATAGATAATAGCTAACATGTCAAGAACAACTTTCAAAAGTTGTTTTAGCTAACTAATCACGAGTTCAAAAATATGAACTCCTAAAGTTGCCATTTTCAACAAAACCCTTAGCATGGGACCTGACATGATTATTTGTGCATCCAGGCATTTGCAATTATAACCACTAATTCCAAAAGGGCCTTCTATGGTAGCGATGGAGGAGTTCAATTCCTCAAACAATTGGTGGGTGCCAACTTCATAACTTGCTACAATATAATTGTGACATTTGTCCTTCTGCTTCTAATCAGAGTAGTAATATCCCTCTAGATGTCAAAAAAAGACCTCAATATTAAAGATGATGCAGCCCCTAGGGAAGGAGCCTGCACTCTAGATGGACAAGGACAAAAGGAAAAAATTGTACATAACCATGGAGAAATGCAACATTATATAGACAATCAAATTCCATGATTTAAATGGATATTAGCTGATCCTTGCTTTACCTAAGCATGAAAGCATATGCAAACAGAGGCAAATCATCAGGAAATTCTTTGCCAAATTCGTTGGAAGATGTGGAGGATCGGTCATGATAAATAGATTCAAGTTTATATATAATAATTCCAATGTAATTCTAAACTAGCTATATTCTATATATTCTTTTTTTTTTTTTTTAGGAGGGGAAGGGATGGAAGATAATGAGTAGAGAAGGGGATAGGGAAAAAGATAGAATCTAACTTGGTATCAAACTCGAGACCTACGTCTCGAGCAACAATCCTCCTACCACTAAGGCAATTTATTCTCGAGCTATATTTTATATATTCAAGCATACAATAATGCCGCAAGCTGTGCAGCCAAAATGACTAAGACTTTTTAAGTATTTAAACTTGCATATATTTGGCCTTCAACAAATCATAGAATGGGACTTGAAAAAATAAAAGTGAAATAAAAAAAGTTGTCTATTATCATTAAAAGTGAAACTTTCAGTGACGATTTTCAATCTTGTTACTAATGCTACTATTTAGTGATTTTTCAAACCATTAAAATCAAAGACCAATGTATGAGAGAAAAGTAATTGTCCAAGCCGAGACCATTGTAAAAAGTAATGAAAACTCAAAGTTGAGAAATTAGAAATTAGTTCAAAGAAATTAAATTAAAGGATTTGCAATATCTTGCAAAAAAAACTAATTAGATCATAACCATGTGCATCATATGAGAAAGGTAACCGAATTAGATCACGAAGATATTCTTGATTAATTAAACAAGTGCATACCTAATATAAATATAAAAAATCAAGGATCAAGTAGAAGAAAAGGATGAATTAATTTTTTAAAATTTATATGTTTATCTGATAGAGGATCAAGTTAGCTAAGTGATTGAAAAATATTAGGAAAAAATGTATGAATAAATGATATAGGATGACAGAACAAGAAAACCACCCTAGGAATCTAATAAAATGTATTTCTTCCAGACATACCTAAGATATTATATTCACAATAGAAATTTATAGGAGGGAAGCTTATAGAAATTATCCTTAAAAAATATTATTGCTTGCCAGATTATAAACAAGTCTACATAGACCTTTTCATAGGTAATTGATCAGGATGTCCCCGAATAGGGTGATTCCTATTTGTCAGGCTCGTATTAAATGTGAGCTTTATTTAGCCTAGATGAAATCCTTGATAGTGCCCTAACTAAATAAGGATGCTACCAGTAAAAAGCATCCTATTTGACTAGTAGCACCCTTATTTGGTTAGGGCGCTATCAGAAATTGCGTCCAGGCTAAATAAAGCCCTCCTTTAATGTACAAGCCAGACGAAGTGGAATGACCCTATTTGAGGCCATTCTCATCAATTACCCCCTTTTTATTAAATGGTTACGACATTAGCTAGTCCCTACATAAAGAGTTATATGCATTGATTAACATGGAATGGAAAAGCACCATTTTTGTATACATTGCAATACCATGAATAATTCCATTCTATTCAGAAATTTCAATGAAGCTAGTACATTTTTGGAATAGATACCATTCAATAGCGAATAGCAGTCTCTTGATAAATACCTACACAAACTTTTCCATAAACCCACAAGCATCACAAGTAGTGAAGGATTCAAAGTATTCTAGTCCTTGTCTATTGACTAATATTTGTACTAGTTGAATAGGTTCTCTAGTTAGTTGAGAAAGAATCTAAGAAACACATAGGGGAGATCAGTGATAAAACAAATGTGAATTTGAAAATGAAACACCATATTTTGTATTCACAAGCAAACACATAGCAGAGATTGGTGATGAAACAAAGGTGGACATAGAAGTGAATGGTGATAATCAACATCCACCAAACAAACTTATATAGAAGACTGCTGATGGAAAAAAGGAGGACACAATAATGAAGGAAGATATCCTACTTCTACAAAATAAATGCAAAGGGGAAACTGGTGATGTAATAATTGTCAATACGATAGTGGCAGACGATATCCAGCTTCCACTGAAGAAATACAAGAAAGAGACTAGTGATCAAACAAATATGGAAATGATAGTAAAAGGTAATATCCTACTCCCCCAAAGAAACGCAAGGGTGAGATCACTAATGAAACAAAGGTGGACATAAAATCAAAGGGCAATATATTGCTTCCACCAAAGTAACGCCAGGAAGAGATTGGTAATGAAACAAATGAGAACATGAAAGTGAATAGCAATATCACACTTCCACCAAAGAAATGCTAAGAGGAGATTGGTGATGAAACAAGGGTGGACGTGGAAGTAAAGAGTGATATCATCCTACTAATGGAACACAGAAAGGAGCACAACAACTAAGGATGATATTTTTCTACCACCAGGGAAATGCAAGATGATAAGCAACAGGTGCCATAGAGGTCAAGCCGATTGCCTGTCGAGAACCTAAGATTCAAGGATTATGGAATCTGGGGTGTTTTATCAAAATAGCCACAAACATGAGCTGGCCCGCCCGCTCAGAAGAGTCTTAAAATGGCCTTAATGCATTTGGTGAATACGTACTTCGAATGCAGTTTTAACAGTCATTAACCCATTTCTATTTCGTCGCTACTAACAAAACCCTTCACTCCAGGGATGATTTTTCCTTGTGAACTCTAGCCGAACACCGCCACAAATCTACTCAGCCAATCAACTGCCCCAAGTTTGTATGCCCATATTGTTGTCCCTGTGTTGATCTCCATTTCCTATCAAGGATAGATTGAGGGCATTGAGTGTTTGCTATGTTTTTTTTTTTTTTAGAAGTAGAGGTGGCAAATTTGAGGCATCACTAGAATTTCCTAAATTATTCATCCCTTAGTCTAGGCTACATTGAGGGTTTTTGAGTGTTTTGTTGGTTTTTTTGGAAGGTAGAGGCGGCATTTAGTTGAGAAGCCCATGTATTTTCTCAAAATTCAAAAACTTTGATTTTTAATTCGCATATATAATTTGGGTGGATCTTTGTTTGATGATGACGGGTTTGAGATGAATTTGCTTTGGTTGAGCTATGAAGTAATTTTTTTTTTCTTTTTTTTGGTGAGAATTGATGATGTTTTTGTGTTGAGAATTATTTGGTTGAGGCTTTTGCATTTCTATTTTGAACTGAGTATTGATTCATTAATTTGGGTTGAGACTTTTTTTTAAAAAAGTTGAGCTCTATTTTATTTTTATTATTTTTATGTTAGCTGGGTTTTGAGCTCTATTTTTTTTTTTCTTATTCGAAAAGTGTGGGCAAATTGATGAATTTAGTCCCTAAACTTTTTTTATTTTGGCATGGTTGGTCCTTATTCTATTTTTTTTTAACTTTGTAGGTCCTCTATCTTTTTTAGATTGGCATAGTAGGTTCTTCCAACCCAATTTCGGCGGGTCAATCCATTTACTCCAATTTTGACACAATAAGAAATGGTAAATTTGATATTTTACTATACACCTTCAATATTTATTAAAAATAAATTGATGAATTTAGTTCCTGAATTTTTTATTTTGGCATGGTTGGTCCCTATTCTTTTTTTTTTTAACTTTATAGGTCCTCTATCTTTTTTATTTTGGCATGATTGGTCCCAATTCTTTTTTCTTTTAACTTTATAAGTCTTCTATCTTTTTTAGTTTGGTACATTAAGTAATTTCGACCTAATTCCGACGGGTTAACCCTAAATCAACCATATTCTTATATATATATATATATATATATATATATATATATATATATATATATGACTTTATAGGTCTTCTATTTGTTTTTTTTTTTTAGTTTGACACAGTAGGTCCTTTATGACCTAATTCTTACATATCAACCCTAAATCAACCCATCTACTTCAATTTTGACCTATTAAAAAGGACATTTAATATTTCACTGTACATCTTCAATCATTTTTTGTACTAGAATTTTGTCTATATAGAACTAAAATAATTGCCCTTTAAAATCTATCTTCAGAAATTACCTACACGGATAGATTTTTACAGCATCATATCATGAATAACATACTGCTTTGTTATTAGATTTTCAATTAAATACGAAAGGTGTACAGTAAAATACTAAAATTGTCATTTCTTAATTTGTTAAAATAAGAGTTGATAGTTGAGTTAAGGTTGACCTATAGAAATTAGGTTAGAATAACCTAATATGCCAAATTAAAAAAAAAAACAATGGACGTATAAATTTTTTTTAAAGAAAAAAAATAGGAACTAACCATGCCAAAATAAAAAGGTTCAGGGACTAAACTCACAAATTTTCCTTACTTCAATGGGGGGATATGATATTGAGATTATTTATTTAGAGAAATGTAGCATTGACATGTTGTGTGATTTGGTCAGGATAGAACGTACATTTATAGATTCTTTTGATTATTTGATTTGGCTATTATTTGTAATACGATTCATACATTTGTGATTGTGAATTTGAAATTTTTTTAGTTCTATATATACAAAATTCTAATAAAAAAATAATTAAAAGTGTACAGTAAAATGTTAAATTTGTCATTTTTTAATAGGTCAAAATTGGAGTTAACGGGTTGATTTAGGTTAACCTCAAAATTAGGTTGAAAGGACCTAATGTGCCAAACTTAAAAAGATAGAGGACCTATAAAGTTAAAAGAAAAAAAATAATAGGGACCAATCATGCCAAAATAAAAAAGATAGAGGACCAATAAAGTTAAAAAAGAAAAATAGGGACCAACCATGTCCAAATAAAAAAGTTCACGAACTAAACTCACCAATTTCTTTTTATTCAATATTGAAGGTGTACACCAAAATACCAAATTTTCCCTTTCTTAATAGGTCAAAATTGGAGTTATTGGGTTGACCCATCGAAATTGGGTCGGAAGGGCCTAACGTACCAATCTAAAAAAGATAGAGGACCTATAAAGTTAAAAAAAAAAGAATAAGGACCAACCATGCCAAAATAAAAAAGTTCAAGGACTAAACTTACCATTTTTCCAAAAGTGTTTGATCATTTTTTTTTCTTTTGTATTTTTTCATAGCCTTTTTTTTTTTTAAATTTGCATATATAATTTAGGTTAATCATTGTTTGGGTTGGAGATGAATTTGCATAGGTTGAGGAGTGAAGCTTTTTTTTTTTTTTTAGAATTGATGATGTTTTTATGTTAGTTGATGCTGTTATGTTTCTATGTTGAACTGAGTATTGATTCATTAATTTTGGTTGAGCCTTTTTTTTTTAAGTTGAGATCTATTTATTTTTTTTATTTTTATGTTAACTGGGTTTGAGCTCTTTTTTTTTTTTTTTTGTCATAGGGGAGGGGGGGAAGGGGAGATTGTTTGATCATTTTTTTGTTTTTTGTTTTTATATTTTTTCTAGTCCTGGCTGGAAGATGTTAGTGCTTCTGCATATTTAGAAATATCGTAGGACAGAATGTCAAGGTGATTAGGATGTTAGAATTGTTGTTCGAATCAAACATATTTTAGAAATCAAAACTTACAATGCCTAGGAAACCTTTAGATTGTAAGAGAAATTGGAAAAAATAAGGGGGATCTATAGCTTAACAATAGGAATTTTGGGAGATAACAGGGGAAGCCGATTGGATATTTTTTTTTTTTTTTTGGGGGGGGGGGGGGCTTATCAGTCACATAAAGTTGAAAGAATTGTAAAAGCAATGTAAGGTTAGCCATCTTGTTGTATAAGAACGAACCAGTCACCTATCATTAACTTGGGAATTTGACTTATAGTAAATTATTTAGAAATCATAGGAGAGATCTCTAGGAAATGAATATAACATAAGAAGATTTGGGTTGAACTAATATAAATCTTGTGTTCAAATTTTTTTTTTTTTTAAATCTTTTTGGCTTGGAGCTTTTGTATAGTATCTTAATTGTTGTGAAGTTTCCTTGAAATATTATTATTTATATCCTTCTCCATTACGTAGTTCTACTTATTGTGGCTTTTGGTTGAATTCATTGTGTTTTTCCTTTGACAATTGTTGATAGTTGTACTTCGGCCTACAAAATACATAATACTAGGTCTATTTGAATTTTACTTCCAACTACTTTCAATAGTTGTCTTAGTTCTAAAGTTTATACCTTAGGGGGAAAACATTTTTAAACCCATTTCACTTACCTCTTAAGTTTTTAGAGAATTATATGTTTTTAATTATTTTTTTGTTTTGAAAAATGCATTAATAAGTCTTGAATAAGTTGTATCATTTCACTACATTTTCTTACAGCTTTTTTTTACATAACTGAAGGAATTATCAAAATTATTTTTGTGAGAATTAATAAATAGATTCAAATTCAATTACAACACATTTGGTATCTTCAATTAGGTTTGGGATCTTGTAGCTTCACCTGAAGGGATAAAACTCATTGGGTGTAAGTGGGTATACAAGAGGAAGAGGGGGAGTAGATGGGAAGGTGGAAACCTTCAAAGCTTGGCTTGTGGCGAAAGGGTATACTTAGAAAGAGGGAATTGATTAAGAGGAAACCTTTTCCCTGGTAGCCATGCTCAAATCCATCCGTATCCTCATTGCCATCGTATGTCATTATGACTATGAGATATAGCAAATGGATGTCAAGACGACATTTTTAAATGGCCATCTTAGCGAAGACATCTATATGTCCCAACTAAAAGGATTTATTGTTGAAGGCCAAGAACATATGGTTTGCAAGATTAAGAAGTCTATTTATGGACTTAAGCAAGAATCAAGAGCATGGAACATTCATTTTGATAAGACTATAAAATCGTATGGTTTTATTCAAAACAAGGATGAACCGTGTGTGTACAGGAAACTTGAAGGCATTAATGTGGTTTTTCTTGACTTGTATGTGGATGACATTCTATTCATTGGAAATGACATAGGGTCATTGTCATCTATGAATGTTTGACTGTCTAATCAATTTAGTATTAAGGACTTAGGAGAAGACAACTACATTCTCGAGATTAAACTTCTTAGAAATAGGAAGGAGAGAATGTTAAGATTATCCCAAGCGGCATACATTGACAAGATGCTGGCCAAGTACAACATGGACTCATGCAAGAGAGCTCTAATCCCTTGAAGACATGGGTTGTCATTTTCTTCAAGGGACTGTCCTAAGTCTCAAGAAGAATAAGACAGAATGAGTAGGATTCCTTATGCTTTGGCTGTGGGAAGTCTCATGTACGCAATGCTGTGTACTAGGACAGATATCTGCTTTGTCGTAGGCTTGGTTAGCAGATATCAGTTAAACCCTGGGGAGGTTCATTAGCAAGCTGTAAAGCATATTCTCAAGTACCTCAAGGGAACGAGAGATTATATACTAGTTTACAAGGCTGATAATTTGGTTCCTACGGGATACACAAACTCAAACTTCCAGGCAGATAAGGATGAGAGGAAATCCACTAGTGGATATGTTTTCACCTTGTCTGGAGGAGCAATTTCATGGAGGAGTATCAAGCAATCTTGCATTGTTGACTTAACCATGGAAGCTGAGTATGTGGCAGCTTCGGAGGCATCCAAGGAAGCTGTCTAGCTCCAGAAATTTCTTTCAGAACTTGGAGTTGTGCTACACATGAACAAGCCGATTGTGATATTTTGCAACAAAACTGGAACAGTATTGCAATCCAAAGAACCTCGGAACCACAAGAAGGGGAAGCATATCGAGAGGAAGTGCCACTTGATCTGGGATTTCATCCATAGACGGGAAGTCATGGTGGAACAGATTGCCTCAAAAAATAACCTAGCAAATCCATTCACCAAACCTTTGGCTGAGAGAGTCTTTAAGAGACATTTAGATACCATAAGGGTGGGCACCTACGAACTTACTTAGTCTTAAAGTGCAACTGGACGATTGTTGGGAAATACGCCCTCTTAGACTAGGTTCTTGATGTAAATATCAAATGTTTTAAAAAAAGAATTTATTTTCATAAATCGTTTGTGAATTTACTTTTTTATTTGTGCACAATTTCGTTTAAAAAAGACCTATTGCGTTTAAATAAGTTATGTGAATGGTGGTCTTTCATAGTTAAGTATGGATCACAGGTTATTTAGCACATAAAAAATTTGTTCTTAACCAATTGATGAGAATAGGAATCTCATCATGTTAAGGTTATTATGTTATGAATTCCAAATGGGGAATGGCTTACCTTTAGCCAGTGAGTAGTCCACTCACTTCATGACATAAGCGTATTTCAAATACGTAGCACAAGACCTGTAGTAGTGGTTTCTTAAAGTACTATTTGGTAGAAACCTAGACTACTACTGCTACAGCGTGGACTAGTGCTCTACGACTTGAGCATGAGTTGGTGGTCTGACGAAGCTGGGAGCATGTGCTTTAATATGCTTTAGTTGGGGTTCTATCGTAGAACTAATATACTTATATATTGGGTATATGTAACTAGTTAGTTAAGACAGACTTGTACAAAATAGTTTCTACACAATATCGTCCTTTGTGGTTGTCTGAATGATCTAAAATGTCCAGGGCCCTGGGAAACATGACTTGGATGTTTGCTTTAGGGTACCTCCCTTGGAAAGCGAAACACTCCAGGAAATCGTGAATCATTGGACTAGAAGCCTAAGAATGGTAGATGTTATTTAGAGAGGTGTAAGTACACTTTTTCCTCTCTAAATGTACGGCGATGTGTAGAGGGGTATTTGAGTCATTTTACCTATAGGTCGGAGACTTTGCTAACACAGCATTGTCCTTGGGGTCAATATTTTCTTATGGTGATATTAAAAAATATTTAAAATGCAAAATATAGTTATTTATATAGTATGGGTATTTTGGTCATTTTAGTAGCCAAGGCGATGTGTCTTTTTGGTCCTCGGAATATCCCCTAAGTCCTAATTAATTCTAGGTTGAGGAATTAGTCTCAATTAAAGAGGATTTTATTTTATTCAGGAAGTCTAATTTATTATTGGACTGGAATAAAAGTAAATAAAAAGAAGTTGAGAGAAATTTATTATCTGGTTTAATTGGTTAATTAATTATTCAGTGCCAAGGTCCAGTTTGAATAATTAGAAAATTAACCTGGGCTTAAACTAGAGGGGAATAAGCTTGTTTAATTATTTATTAGGCTATTTATATAAGCCTAAGAAATAAATAATTAATGTTTAATTATTTTGGTTCATTTGGGCTCATTAATTATTTATTTGGTTATTTCTACAAGCCTGAAAAATAAATAATTAATGTTTATTATTTTGGGCTTTTTGGGTCCAAGAAAAATAATAAATATTATTTTAGCCTAATAGCCTGGACCATAGAGTTTTTTCTAGATACGGTTCAGAAGAGTTTAGGGTTAAGCCAAACTTACTCTATTGATAACATCCGAGTGTTCAAAATATCATATCTCAAGAGATATTGTTATCAGATATCAAATACCTTGTTTTGGCTTGTGAGACTTACGCCTCTTGTGAAAAAGAAAAAAACCTTATTTTCCCCCTAAGCTCTCTCTCTCTCTCTCTCTCTCTCTCTCTCTCTCTCTCTCTCTCTCTCTCTCTCTCTCTCTCTCTCTCTCAAAACTCTCTTTCTCCTGTTTATGTTCTTGGCTTTTGCTAATCAATAGTAAAAGGGTCAAGAACATTGAGACCTCTCTCCTCGCCTGTTTATTTCACCAACAAGGATTGAGGTAGTGGAATATTCTGTGATCCGGAAAGCTTGGTGTTCATGCAAACAAGGCGTAGTAGGAGAATAGTGGGTTTTCAACCGGAAGCTTCATCAAGCGGAGGAGAAAGAGCCATTCCTACGGTCCAGTCGATTCATTCACAGCTAAAGAAGCTTAGAGCACACAGAGGTATGGATTGAATGCTTTCCTGCTGTTGTTAAGCTTTGATTTTTGCATCTGGTTTTTTATTTTCTCTCACACAGCATGCTCCTCTATTTTTCCAAACTAATACACTCATTGTCGGTGCCCCTGAAAAAGCTGGCCTAGGCTAACCAGGAAAAGCTCTCCTCTTAACATCAGGCTAGCCCCCACGATACTGGTCTAAACCTCTGACCCTGACTAAATCCTGGCCTGGTACTCTGATCCTGATTGACCGCTGGCCTGGACCCCTGCCCTTGGCTAAACACTGATCTGGATCTCTTCCTGTCCTTATGTGCATCCAATCTCCTGAACTCAACTTCGATGTCCAAGCTCCTCTAGTAAGCCTCCTTGCAGGAACTGGGTTTGATTGTAGATAACCTTTCCCAAATCCTAGCCAACAATCCATGCACAAATTGGTTGGTCTTTGAACTGGGGTCTTGAGCACATCCTTACCCAATAAGTTAAGCCGGAGTGCATAGTCAGTCACATTCTTTTGCTCTAACTAAACCAATCCAAAGAACTGGTTCTTCTTCTCAATCACCAAGGTGTCCAGGAAGTACTACTCCAGAAATATATTCTAGAATTTTTCCCAGGTGAACGACTTTCTTCCCTGATAATAAATGGGATTCATCCCTTTCCACCACTGCAGCACTTCACTAACTAAAAACGAGCCTGCCACCTTCGGTTTGACGTCCTCTGGAACTTCCATCGTCTCAAAGTGATGTTCCAGTTCTTTGATCCACTCTTCTGCTCTCTCTGGCCCTCCCATACCATTGAACGTCAAGAGTCCTATTCTCTTCATCCACTCATAAAGTGACCAAGCTCCCGAGTTCTTCCTCTGGAATCGACGTTCTTGGTCTCGCTGCAACTGCTGTTGCTCCACCTACAATTTGAGCTATTCATACTGAACCCTAATCTGCTCCTGCAGTAGCAGCTGCTAACTCTGTGTCGCTTAAGCCACCATAGCTAATATAGTCGACATGTCCATCGGTGCACTAGGACCAAGCACAGTTGTGACTAGCAGTACTGTCATAGCAGCTGGCGGCACAAACGGTGGAGGTAGGGGCAGTTCAACCCCAATAGAATGACCTCCTGACTCACACGGTGCTAACATAGTAGTGGATGAACTCTAATCCCTGATAGCTCAACTAGTCTACCCTTGAGCTCGTGTAGCCACCATTCTATCCCTGTTACAGTCTCCCGCAACCTCCTGAGCAATCCTTCATACACCACGTGCCATGGCTGAAATGCTACTCGCTAGCTAAAACGACAAAATAATAATAATAATAATTTACTAAACAATCAACATCCCTAAAGAATACTAAAAATGCCACTTATGCTACTCCTTTCCTTAAATTTTAAACTTATAGGTTACCACTTAGTTTCATGCTTATTGCCCTAACATTTCAGCCTAAGAAATATAACCTATTTCTCTAATACCACTAAATGTCACGTCCCGAAACTGAGGATGACATGGCAACACCCCAAAATGGAAATGTTGAGCCTTTACATACCATAAATAGCCAAAACATGACATTCTATTAATACTTAGAGAACATCCTTATATCGTCTTTAAATCCAAAACATAACATACAAAACCCTGAACAGAAATAAAATAACTAGTCACTCTAGGTCCTTTTCAAACCATTCATCCAACTCATCCTCGTCTACTTGAGAATCTGCAAAATGTTGAATAAGGAGTGGGTTCACTAGCTTAGTAAGGAAATTTAGCTTGCCTGGGATTGAGCATGCTACATACACATATACATTTACAAAATGTTTGGTCAAAAGAGCATAAAAGGTTAGGTTAAACACAACTCATAGGGTTTTATCATATCTCCTTGGTGGGTTAGTCCCGCCATATGAAATCTCAGAAAACTCACATAAGGGAACAAGAAGGAGGAAATGATAAACAACGAATTCTTAACATTAATCAATACGAAATCAAATAAGCCATTACTGACATCTGAATACCAAACCGGTGTTGTTTGTTCAATGAAAATAAAGACAAACATATCAAGGGAAAAATATCATCGCTTTAATAGAAGAAAACCTGCGCCGGAGTCAAAGTAGAGTGTACCCAGTATCGGGTTGGAGAAGCACAGCTGGCACCGAGTGCGCAGGCTAGTGTGACCACGGCGTCAGGCGTGAGTGAGGGAGCCGACACTAGGTGTGTTCTGGAATACGCGAGTGCGATTTCAACAAAACACCCAGAAACCGATCTGCAACTTCTCAGCCCAGAAAAATAGTTCCAACCATCTACTTTAACATAAAAAACACCATTTTGTGCACCAAAAATCATTTAAACAAACTAATACATACTTAAACAAAGCTTAATTCACGAAGATGATTCATGCTTGGAGACTTTGATTTGGCTTAGATGATCAGTCTCCTAATTATTATGTCCCATTAAGAGAAGGGCCTTAGCTTATCCTAGGTATTATAACCCCCTAGTAAGGGCCTTATAGCTTATAAAGTTAGGAATTCCCAACCAAAACAGAATTCACAAGCAATTCAACATTCTCATGAATTAAAATCAGAACATAAACGTAGAACCCAACTTAAACTCATAGATTCCATTCACAACATCAAAATAAAATTTAAGTAAACATATCATACTCAACACCGTTTTCCATATATTCAAAATAGTATTATTCATAATGATTTCAGGAACACTTTTGATCTGCAAGAAAACAGTAACCAGAAACCAAAATGTAGGAAACCTAAGTCTCCTTACCTACTGATTTCAGACAGCTCAATTTGCCTATGCTCAACCCGCTCATATTTTATATAAAAATATATTTATTATATTAATTTTATATTATATAAACCCAAGTTTTTTCTCAAAGTATATATAAACCCCCTATTCTCTACCCAATCTTCTGATTTTTGAATTTTGTTGTTAAGATAGTTGTGCATTTTGTTGCTCATTATGTAAGAAAGACTTAGTATTTCATCAACTTTCTAGAAAAAATAATTTTATTTGCTAACTGTATATATCTTTTGAATGGCTTTATTATTGTGTTAGGTTTGATTGAAGAATACATTTTTATATATAAATCTTTATTCAAGACAATTTCTAATGAAATAAGGATGTAACTTTTTAAGCAAAAAAAAAAAGAAAGAAATTCGGGCAAAATTTAATGTGACTCGGGCTTGGGCTTGATGTCTATGAGCTATGGCAAGCCGAGCTCGAGCCAAGTTACTCATTTTTTAATTCAGGCTGAGCTCGAGATTGACCAAGCTCAGCTCTCATAGCCCGATTAACAACCATAGTTACTGCTTTGGTAGAAAGATGGTGGCCAGAGACATGCAAATTTCATCTACAGGTGGGAGAGGCCACAATGACATTACATGACATCGAGGTCTTATAGGGACTGAGAGTTAACGGGAAGCCAGTCATAGGCAATGTGTACGGGCAATCCTATAGAGTTTTGAGTGATATGGTACACAGGGTGCTTGGTTTCTGACCTTGAGATGACTATTTCAGGGACAACCGACTTGAGAAGTCAGTCTTAGAGGCTCATCTATTAGTTCCCCTTCCGAACGATGCTTCTATGATTCAGGTGTAGCAAAGGGCCCAAGGACTATTTCGTCTTCTTATTGGTGGCCTCATCCTATCTAATAAATCTGGACATCTGCTTCCTTTACGATATTTGCCATTCCTTGCAGATTTGAGTTTATATGGTCAGCTTAGCTAGGGTAGTGGGTTTTAGCGTAGATGTTTAGATGCTTATGTGATGCCACCAATATGAGTGAGAGAGAGATTTGCAATCCATATGGTCTTGCTTCAAGTTAAATTTTTCTCTACATTGTCTAAGTTTCAACAATTCAAGTATTAAGGTTTTAGTGATTAAACTTTTTGTTTTCTATTACAGTTATGGTTCTGGGAGAATATTCTCGTCCTGGGCCTAGACATGCCAGCCCCTAGACACATCACCCCACCATACAGTGCACGGTGGAATGTTTATCTACGATTACAACAAATTTCAATGTGCACGTACTGGTTACCTATAGGGACCAGTTGAACTATATGCATGAGTCCCATGTAAGTAATCGCAATAATATCCCTATTTGGAAATTATTTTTTGTATCTCCTTCTAACTTTAAGATTCATATCTTAAATTTTCTCAGTTCATCTGGCGCTCAAATTCCGAGACTACGTTAGAGTTTTTACTTGCTTGACATATTGAGCGGTTTGATATTTATCTCACTAGGACCGCATGATCTATTGGGATGTCATGGAGTTCCATCATCTAGATCGTGTCCTTCAATAGTTTGGTATGGTATAGTCCATTTCGATTGACTATGATTACCGTGTTGAGTTGCATGCGACGGGGACAATGGGGAACCACCTGACTAATTAGCCCCATCATCATTCTATCTATCTAGAGATATAGGGTTCATGCCATGAGATAATCATTCCAGGAATGTATGGAGATAGAGTAGAGGCAGGGTAAATGTTCTGATTTTGACTCGAGACTCAATAGTAGATTGGTAATCCGTTATTGCAAGATGGACAGCCAGTAGGCTACCAGGGAGTCGGTTCAGGAGCCTCAGTCTTAGTTATTTTCATGATTTTCCTAATTTCATGTTTATATAATCACCCCTAAAGTTTATAAGCTAATTTGTTTTTATTTTGTATGATTCTACATTGGGATGTTGTTCATCGAGTTATCACTATTTTGACTACAACTATTTTGGAGGCAGACTTATGTTTTCATGTAGTATTCAAGTTGATTTCAGACACATGTGCTTGCGATCTCAGTGCAAATGGGATGCACCCTACACGCGTCGAGTGTCATCCTATTCCATAGGCCACTATTCTTGTAGCATCCAAGTAGCCTACCTGGTGAGGTCCACAAGCTAGGGTTGAGGGCCGAGCTATCCCAGGATAGCGTCGAGAAAGTAGACGTCCTCGTGTTGCCTAAGGTGTTGCACCAAATGATGTCCCAGTTGATCCCCATGCTATTGACCCTATTGTACAACTACTCCTTAATACGGTCGAGCTTGGAGTTCAATGTTGGACCGCCTAGTGAGGCAGTAGTCCGGATGCTAGAGGATTAACTCACTGACAGTAGCTACTTGTTACTTTTGAGTGAGGAGGAGTTAGGTGACCTAGCGACTGTGCGCTCAGAGGGACTGTCACCGGCATTCATTGATCTTTTAAGAGTAGGGTTTGATATTGCTTGGTAAAAGAGATTACCACGATATCATTGTCCAGCTGTACCGGATCTAGCTCCGTCAAAGGGTCCCGAACTATCCCATGTGACAATAGCTGGCCCAGGTAGAGGCAGACCAAGCCACACCATTCGCCCCAAACAACAGGACTTAGACTGTTGGCCAAGTTATGTTTTTTTTCCCTATCACTAATGTACATTATATTATTACTTATTGTGTATTTTTTTAGTTACTATGTACGATACATTTCTTCGCTATTATATTGCCCCACCTACAGTCTTCTTCTTATTGCTTTAATTAAGTAACTTGTTATACAACATGTGTATTACTTATTTAAACCTCAAATGCTGGAAGATACACTCTTTGTGACTAGAGTTTTCATTCCCAACATTTATAGTTGACAGGCCCAACATAGCCCAAATAATAGGCGCAACATAACACGCACAAAAAAAATCACTAAGACCACAACGTAGCCCAAAAAAAGCCCCCTAAAAAAATATATTAATCCCAACAGATTAGTGTTTAAAAAAGTCCCAATTTTAAGTTGGCAAACAAATTTTAGTAGTAAAAAAAAAGAACTTAAAATTAAGATTCTTTCGAAAGACTTTTGTCCGTTTAGAATCAAGTTTCGATTTGTTTTTGAAAATTGCTAACAATATTTGATGAAAAACAGCAAATCGTGAATATTGAGAAAAGCATAAGGCAACAAATGCATATAAAGAAATCCTATCTCTTTTCATTTTATATAGATTTGGGAATAAACTAATTATAACTAATTAATCAATTAAAATGAATAAAATGAAGAAAGAATAATTTAATTTAATTTAGTATCACTATCACAAGATAACATGCGAAGAACAACATTTCAAAATCAGTGACCACAATAAATGAATTACCCAACAGCTTATCTAAATCAATCTACTCATCATCCAACACAAGAAGTGATTGCTAGCCCTATGCTAATCCCCCTAACAACACTGATGTAGGACCATCAGAGCCATCAATAATTGATAGGGCAGTCGTCTGGACTGATTAGGACCAATTTCATGGGGTTTTATCATATCTCCCTGGTGGATTGGTCATACCATTTGAAGATCTTGGAAAACTCACACAAGGGAACAAGAGGGAGGATAGGAGGAACAACGAATTCTTAACATTAATCAATACGAAATCGAATGAGGCATAACTGACATCTGAATACCAAACCAATGTTGTTTGTTTAATGAAAATAAAGATAAACATATGAAGGGAAAAATATAATCGCTTCAATAAAAGAAAATCGGCGGCAGAGTCCAAATAGAGTGTACCCGATGCTGGGTTGGAGAAGCACAAGTGGTGTCGGGTGCGCCGGTTAGTGTTATGCTGCCGTCGTGCAATACCCCGCCCAAAACCACCTTTGACTATGGGGAAAAGTCATGCATTGCATAGCATCTTGCATTTTATGTGGTAGCTAGAATAATTTTATTTGCATGATGCATGTGAATTTTCCCGTTGCTCTTGCATTTGAATTAATTGATGTGAAATAGTTATGTTGTTAAAGACTTGGTTAAGGGAGGTTTTGTCGAAGATTTGGAAGGATGAGTATTGGGGTGGTAAGAACTTCTTGTAGAAAAATTAGCATTGGAGTTGTTTTGGAATAGCGGGGAGGTTGGTGATTTCCTATGGTGACCCGAGTTCGAATCCTACCTTTTGTGAAGTAAGTTTCTCTTCTTGAAATTCTTTTCTTTAGACCGTTTCTTATCTTGGCCGAAAAAGAATCTACTATCCTAGAGAAATTTTAGTATTTTTACTCCAAGGAAATAAGTCTCTATAATTATTTCCTAAATTCAAAGACTTTGATGTGAATAAAGTTCACCTTTAATTTTCAGCTTGTGTTCCTTAGGATTTTCGAAAAAAACCCATAGCTAGGAGCCACATTGAAGAATTTCAAGTGGTATAAAACTCTTCTTGATGAATATTAGAGTTAGGGAATATATTAGGGAAAAATCTTATTTTACCTCTTCAAGAATTCTAGCCATAATCCTTTTATTTATTTAATTGTTTTAGAGAAATATTTTAACTAAAGTCTTAGATATTTTCTTTGGGTTTAAACGCCACTTCCATAGGAATAAGACTCTATATTTAAACTCCTAAGTTCAAGGATTTTAGATAAGGATAAAGTTTGTTTTAATTTCAGCTTTTGTTCCCTTGAATTTTCGGAAACCATAAGCTGGAAAAAATTCTGGAAATTTTTCCAGATTTTGTCCGCCACCTTGGAGCACCCTTAGCTCAATTCAACCTCTTCTAGGACTAGAGGAAATCCTATCCAAATCCTTGATAAAATCAGATTTTATTTCAATCCAAATTCAACTAGGATTTTCTTCCTTTTTCTAGCTGAATTTCGGCAGCTTTGTATCAACATAAGCTGTCCGAAAATTCCAGCTTCTTAGCTACAATCCAACTCTGTAAATCCCAGCTCAAAACACCTAAATATTCCTCATTTATTCAGGGTACCTTAGCTGCACAAAACTAGAATTTTATTCACACAAAAACACTGAAATTCGTCCAGCATATACACAGAAAATTCGGACAGCTTTGTGCAGGATTTTCGGCCAGCTTTGTGTTCCTACTTCAACCGAAATTCTGCACACATAATTTACTGAAAACCCCCAGCTGAACAAGCTATTTCCAGCGCCAAAAACTCTCAATTTTCCTCTGGAAATTTCGGTAGAATTGCAGCAGCCAAAACAGTCCAAAACTTGCTACACTTGCACAGAATTTTCACAGCACTTGCATAGGATTTTTCAGTCATCAAAACTCACTCAAACTCTTCCTTGTTTGGCCCAATATTCTGAACACATTCAGCCCTTCCTTTGAGTAGTAGTTCGGCCAGCATAGAGGAGCAAAATTGTAGAATCTTTTCCTCCATTAAACTCCCTTAAAATCGGCAGCAAGGAGATGCGCGCAAGTTGGAATTTCGCCTTTGCTGTCCAAGAAACCTAAAGCCATTAGGAGTCTATCTAAACATCACCATCTAACCCTATATCAATCTTCTCCAATTTTAAATCATAGCCACCATCTACCCTCTCCATTCTACACGAAAATTTCAGCAACATCTCTCTGCAAATTTTCAAAACCACAAGAGTTATTCCAAGCAAAAATCGAACACCCCTTAAGGTAAGCACAAATCCTTTCAACCTCTTGATGCTGTTTTCTCTAATGATTCTTTTCTCTTTCTTCTACCCTTAAATCATGCCATATAGAGGTTGATTTCCTCATCTTCCTTAATTTTCGGTCAAGTGAAGCAAAGGAGGTAGCTTCTCTCTTCTTCTCAAGCGAACTTGGGACGATCACCATAGGAGCATCGAGACCTCATTACCCGGTAATTGCAAGGTAAGGGAATACCCTCCCTAGATGCTGAAAGTAAAGTTTAATGGTGTTTATTAGCGAGATAAACATGTGGTCGTAGTATATGATCTTTGGGGATCGAATAGTTTACCTAGAATTGAATAGGAGATTGTGAATTGTTATGAAAATAAATGGGATTAGAGCATGTTTGAATTGATTGAGACCCTGATCATAATATTATATGGTTTAGATCAGGAGGATAATTGAGGAAAGCCAGCTGTGAATTTATCGCATTTATCTGAGGCATATCAAGTAAGTCCTTGCATAAACTCTTTTATTAAATGTTGTGATGGTAAGTCCTTTTATAAACTGTTTTGTTAAATGTTGTGATGGCAAGTCCATGTTGTGAAGCTTTGTAAAGCTATTGTTAAATTGTGTTTGCTTGGGTTGTAAACGTGGATATTTATTCTTTAAACGGTTTTTTCAAACTAATGATTTTATCAAGAAAACTATTCTTTTCCATAAATTTTTAGAAATCTCTTTTAAAGAAAACCATGTTTTACAAAGCCAAGGTTTGAAAATATTTTGAATCAGGAATTGACGGATATGTTCGTTGAGTACTCAATAAGGGTAGGCTAACAATACTACTCTTAGAGGGCTAGCGTAAGTCTTCTGGCAGGAGGCCACCTCCAAAAGATGAACTCTGCTTGAAAAGGCGACAATGTTGGTTGGTCATGCCAGTCCGAGCTAGCATGATACCTGAAAGGTATTGTTTATTTTCCCGGCATGGACACCCGGATGGTTTTGTTAGGTGTAGAGATGGAGGAGAATCTCACCCGGTGGGCTGTACACTCACCTTGATTAGAACGCCCAACGTGTGGTAATCTGGTCCGGACAAGGTGCACAAAGTGTGGTGCCTTGGCCAATTTGTTCTCATGGAGCCCAACGTGTGGTGACATGACTTTTATCCGAGTGGAGGATTTATTTTGTACAAAGTGTGACAATGAGAAAAACCCACTCTTTGCGAAAAGAGATTGTTTATGACTTGCCAAATTATTTCTCCAAATGTTTTACACTTGGCATACATGAACTAGGTAAAACACCATGTGCACACACAAGACTTACTGAGATTTATTCTCACACTGTTTTACGTCATGTTTTCAGGGGATAGACTGTGCTGAGTCAGTGGGGCATGTAATAGTTGAAGCTTTTGCTATTTTCTCTATCCGTTCTAGGAGACATTTATTGCTTATGCTTCTAAACAATATTTTGTTTTATTCTGTTTTGCTCCAAGTTGAGGCTGATGTAATAAGAGTATTTCTTTATTTATCTAAGTTGATCCTTTTGGAGATTACCTTTATATTTTATACCTCGTTCTAAAGACCCCTTATCCTACTGGACGGGGCGACATCCCCGCCCTTTTAGGGTACGTAGTCGTGGGGTGTTACACGTCGAGTATGAGCGAGGGGGCTGGTGCTAGGTGTGTTCTGGAATATGCGGGTGCGATTTCCTGAACACCCAGAAACTGACCTACAACTTCTCAACCCAGAAAAACAGTTCCAACCATCCACTTCAACAATGAAAAACACCATTTTGGGCACCAAAAATCATTTAAACAAACTTATACATACTTAAACAAAGCTTAATTCACGAAGATGATTCATGCTTGGGGACTTTGATTTTGCTTAACAGATCAGTCTCCTAATTATTATGTTCCATTAGAAGAAGGGCCTTAGCTTATTCTAGGTATTATAACCCCCCCCCTAGTAAGGGCCTTATAACTTATAATGTTGGAAATTCCCTACCAAAACAGAATCTACAAGCAATTCAACATTCTCATGAATCAAAATCAGAACATAAACGTAGAACCCAACTTAAACTCATAGATTCCATTCGCAACATCAAAATAGAATTTAACAAATAAACATATCATGCTCAACACTGTTTTCCATATATTCAAAATAGTATTTTTCATAAAGAATTCAGGAACACCATTAATCTGGAGAAAATCCTAACCAGAAACCAAAACGCAGGAAACCCAAATCTCCTTACCTACTAAATTCAGCCTCTTGGAACCTCCTAAAGTTTCCACTCAAGCCTCCAAACACTTATTCACCTTCATTTGAAACCCAAATAACACAATTAATCCTCTAATAAATTTCCCCTGATTTAAAACCCTAACACTCTAACTTCGATTCAAGAATAATTTACCTCAATCCTAGGTTACAAGCATCATAAAACATAAGAGGAAAGCTAACTTACCAAGAGTTGATGCCAAAGGCTCAAGCCCCTTTTCAGATTCTCCCTTCTCTTCACTCTTCTCCTCTTCTGGAATAGCTTAAAAAAAAATATAGCCGTTCAGAACATACCTTAGCCTATAATGAAGAAATTAATAAAAGCCCCCAAACTAAATAATTGTAATTTAGCCCCTCAACTTATAATACTTAACTTTTTAGCCATATGGATCATAGCCCACTAATTAAAATAAAAACCACAACCTAATAAGCCTATATGGGAAGAAAATCGATGGGTTCACATCAACTTAGGAGCGATATAGAGAAGTGCAGTGGAGAAAGCATTACTTTGTGGTGACGTGGTGGTACACATACTTAAAGTCAGGAGTGAAGCAAGTTTTCTTAAAATTTTGAATAGAAGCAAAAATTAAAAATAATTAATTAAGTAATTAATAAATTAAATATATTTGATAACGGATAATAGTAAATATTTAATTATTTCAATGTGCTTTCATAATAAATTTTTATTATTACTTAATTTATTAAGATTGAAATTCAATTATAAATTATAAATGAAATGACACTTATTATACTTTCGATGTCTAAATATATTCATCTAATTATTAGTACTATTCTTTTAATTATTAGTACTTATTTTTAATCTTTCATATTTAGAATTTAAGAAATCAAGACTATTTAAAAATTAAGATATTACTCTTCAAATTTTTAAGTTATCAAATGGGTTTTTAATCTTCAAATTTTGATATTTAAATATTTAAATTTCAATTATCAAACTTTAACTTTATTAAACTGCCATTAGTTTTAAATTAAGCATACTTAACAAAATTAATTACTCTAGTTAAAGCCTGCTAATCCTCTCAGTAGCTACTACTAATTAAACTAATTACTCTTTAAAAATTCCATCTCGATATTAACCATTTCCTATGGAAAATTACCTACACAATTTGTACGAGTTATTGTATGGCTGTTTTTTTTTTTTTTTTAGGGAGAATTGATATGGATGGTGGTATTTGGTTTTAAGGTGCTAATTTGATTAGGAATGTATGCATGTTGATGTTGTGTGTTTTTTTTTTTTTTCCTTTGTTTTAAAAATTTAGAATCCTTAGTTGTTTTTTTATTTTTCATGAATTTTGTTTAAAAAGTGATGAAGTTGTATCCAAAGATAACATACAGTAAGAGACAACATTACTTTTAAGCTAAAACAATTTTGGTATTGTGTTTCCTTTAGGATGGAAAGAGTATATGCCGACACTGTTCTGGGACCGATTGTAGATTGTCGCGTTAGGCAGAGCACTGGCCTACTTTGATATGGACACGAGACACACAAGCCAATGATCGCACTGTCGTTAGTATTTAGATGTTGCAATTCACTCTTTTGGGATTTGTGCCCATTCTCTCATTGGGTTATGGACAACATAGATTTGGCGGGTTTTGGCAGAGTGTTAGAATATATGCCCTCTAGACTAGTTTTCGGATGTAATAATTGAATTTATTAATAAAAGATTTTATTCTCAAAATTTATTTGTAAATTTACATTTTATTTGTGTACAATTTACGTTTAGAAATGACCCAATGTATTTAAGTAAGTGATCCATATGAATGATGGTCTTTTATAGAAAAGTATGGATCACGGGTTACTTTACACATAAATGTTTTGTTCATAACCGATTGATGAGAATGGGAATCTCATCATGTTTAGGTTATTGTGTTATGAATTCCAAATGAAGAATGGTTTACCTTTAGCCAGTGACTAGTCCACTCACTTCATAGCATGAGCGTATTTCGAATACATAGAAAAGGACCTGTAATAGTGGTTTCTAAAAGTACTATTTAGAAGAAACCCTAACTATTACTGCTACAGCGTGGACTAATACTCTACCACGTGAGTATAAGTTGGTTGTTTGACAAAATTGGAAGCATATACTTTGATATGCTGTAGTTGATGTTCTTTCGTAGAGCCGATATACGTGTATGTTGGGTATATGTGACTAGTTAGTTATGACAAACTTGTACAAGACAGCTTCTGTGCTATATCGCCATTTGTGACTGTTCAAATGATCTAAATATCTAGGGCCCTGGGAACATGACTTGGATGTTTACTTTAGGTAGCTCCCTTGGAAAGTGAAAACATTACAGGAGTCATAGACATTGGACTAGAGGTCTAAGGATGGTAGATGTCGATTAGAGAGGTGTTAGTACACTCTTCTTCTCTAAATGCACGGCAATGCTTAGAGGGGTATTTTAGTCATTACACCTGTAGGTCGAAAACTTTGCTAACGCGGCATTGTCCATAGGGTCAATATTTCCCTATGGTGATATTAGAAAATATTTAAAATGCAAAATATAGCTACTTATATAGCTGAGGTATTTTGGTCATTTTAGTAGCCAAGGCGATGTGTCTTTTAGTCCCCGAAATAACCGTTAAGTCCTAACAGATTTGGATTAAAGAATTGGTCTTGATAGTTATGAGTTTTATTTTATTTAAGTAGTCTAATTCATTATTGTACTATAATAAAATAAAAGACCTTAAAGAGAGTATATATTTTATCTAGTTTAATTAGTTAATTAATTATTCAGGCCCTAAGGCCCAAATTGAATAATTAGAAAATTATTCAATTGAATAAAAGGCTTGATATTTTATATTGGTCTATTTGAGCTTGTTAATTATTTATAGGGCTATTTTATGAACCCATAAAATAAATATTTGAGACTTATTATTTATGAGTGTTCAAATTCAAGAATAAATAATTTTTTCTGGCCCAATAAATAAGACCAAGGGTAAAATAAAATTAAATAATAGTTAAATAAAAAAACAACACGGAATGAATCCCGTATTATTTGGTGTGAGAAGATAACAAAAGCTTGGGGCTTTTTGGTTTGACTCTCTTAGTCTTTCTCAGTAAATGATTTGCATGAAATGAATGAAAAAGGAATCAAGACCAAAAAGAAAACAACAGATGAAGTCTGTGAAGCTGTCACATGCTAAGGAAATAGCAAGCCCAATTCACAGTAGCCTTCACTAGTAGAGCAAAGGGCATCATTTCGAAGCTCAGACACTTCGTGTGAATGAGATGACTCCGACGTTTACACAGACATGATCCAGTAGTTTCAAGCATCCTGGTTTAGACATCTTCTTTAGTGCCAATAAGGTCATTCAAATATAGAGGGAAACAGCTTCCATGATGCTCTGTATTTTTTTTTTTTTTTTATTCTACAAGCATACTTTCAGTTTCATCATTTTTGCCATTTTTATGCTTCAAGCAGTATCAGAGCCATGGTTTGACAAATACAAGAAGTATGCTAGGCTTAACTAAAATAAGAAAATACTTGTTTTGGATGTTTTCTGTGAACCTTCGCGTTTCTGGTATGGAATAGTCTTTGTGTAACCTTCGCGAGTAATAGTATAGGAACATTATAATTTACTACTTTCTTAGATGAAACATGCAAGCCCACTGTTTTTACGGGCATAGAAGCTTGTTAAGTGGCTTTACATGCTGTTGAATGAAAGAACTAGAAGAAGAAATTCAAAATCACAGAAGAAAAATCGCTGGAAAAGCTAGAGAAGATGAGCTGAGTCGAGCCGAACTAAGCTGCAAGCCGAGTCGTGTCGTGTTTGTGTGAGGAGCCAAGCAAGCCGTGGCTTGGAGCTGCAGCCCCACTGAATGGCGATGACTACTTTCTGGCAGAAGCCATCCTCGCGAAAGAGCCTCTTCTGCGAGGATTCAATTTGCAATTTGCAAACTGCAAATTGCAAATTGAAGTCTTCAATTTTGACCGGTTGTATAGGGTTGTTGGCAGGTCGTGGTTACCCGCCCAGATCACGGCCCATAGGTTTTCCCATGGGTCATGATCCAGAGTGGCGGGGCACTGGACCATAAATTAAAAAAAAAAAATTAGCTTTTGGTCCCATACTAGGCAAAGTTATTTTTATTGTAATACTTAATATTCTTTGAATATTTTGCATGAAAAATAATAGTAAAGGAAATTTAGGATTAAACAAGATCATTAATTAATTTATGTGTTTAATTCTTTTTTTTGGACACTTAGGTTAAAAGAATAGAAAAGCATGAAAATGTTTATAGTTTTCTAGCATGATTATTTTTTTGTGTACCCTATGTGCACGTTTTCCCAAAGACCAAAGTCTTTTGGAATTTTTGACAAAGAAAAACATTTTTTCTTAAATCAAATGGTTAATTTTAATTCGAACAAAAATTAATTCTTGGTTATTTTCTCAATGGATTTTATCCTTGACATGGAAAATATTTCGGATTTAGATATTTTTGTAAGTTAAAATAGAAAACTATTTTGATTTAATTTTAACAAGAAAAATTATTTTTGTGAAATTAAACTTGAAATCAAAATATCTCGAAAGTTTTATTAGAAATTTTTGAAATTATTAAGTTTATTAACTTAAATAAAATTAATCCATGAAAAATTTCTCAAAGGAAATAAACCTTGACATAGAAATTTTTATGGGTTTAGATATTTTATTTTTGAGTTAAAAGAAAACTTAATTGAAATTTCCAAAGGATATTTTCCAAGAAAATCCTTATTTTAAAATACTAAGTGGGAAAGGGGTTCCAACGGCCCCATGGTTTCCATCACGATCCTCATTAGAGATCGTGGGTCCCCTCGCATCACCCTGGGAGAGAACTCATATAGGATGGGAATACCACAAGGATCTAAAACTAATGGATGGATGTAATTAATAACCTGGGACACGTGCTATGATCGGCCAGCCCACGTTGAAGGTTATAGTACGAGGAATATCCATAGGAAATGATGAAAACGGTCATCCTACGATAGAGTTACCTTCTAGATCATTACATAGAAGGAAAATTAATTTGTGGTGATTAATACACTTAGCTTAGGAAACTGTTAATCTTCCCAAGAAGTTATGTCAGTTTCTCTAAAAGCCAAATTAATCATATTAAAGATAATAGTGATGAGGTTAACTATTATAGGATTTAATATGAGGAAAAAGTCACAAATTATTTTATTTTTCACAAAATGAGTTTTCTTTTATTTTCGATTTTTCAAAAATGGTTGGTGGATGTTCTTTTAGTTATTTGGCCATTATTCTCCTTGAGAATAAGCTATCGGGTCCAAATTATGTGGACTGGAAAAGGAGTTTGGACATAATACTCACTGCTGAGGAGTATCATTATGTCCTCTTTGACACCTACCCTATTATCGGGGAGGGTTTTACCATTGACGAGTGAGAGGCTGAGAAAGCATAGAAGAAGGCCAACGAAATAGCTCGATGCTACATGTTAGCCACTACGTCTAATGTGCTCCAGTCTAAACATGAGCACATGCCACTGTGTACAACATTAGCCAATCACTAGCCACGATATTCGCAAATAAGAGCCTACCTGCAAGGCAGGAGGCTCTTAGGATGATCATCAACACTAAGATGGTTCAGAGAGCATCAGTCAGAAAGCATATGATCAAGATGATTGCTGCTTCTGAGGAAGCAGAAGTCATAGGTGCTGTAATTAACCTCGAGAGCCAAGTGGACATGGTTCTCGAATCTCTTCTGAGTTCTTTTACTCAGTTCAAGTTAAATTATAATATGAACAAGTTAAACATGAGTTTAACCAAGTTAATGAAAGAGCTCCAAGTGGAAGAAAATATCATGAAGCCACAGTCCAAGGCTAGGATTGCTAGAACTTTTTCTACCAGAACTGGGCCCAAGCCCAAGAAGTTTAATAAGAAGAAGGGAAATGCACCAACCCAGCCCAAGAACCAGCCCAACAAGCCCAAAGGCAAGTGTTTCAAGTACGGGCAGAAGGGACACTAGAAAAATGAGTGTCCAGAACTTCAGGCCAAGAAAAACCCTACAAGTATTGTTCGCTATCTTGAGTTAATTTCAATGGTCGGATCAACTTCTACTTAGATTATTCATTCTGGTGCCACTGATCATATCTATAACTCCTTGCAGGGGTTTAGGAAGATAAGAAGACTCCAGAAAGATGAGCATGGACTACGAGTAGGAAATACAGCACAAGTATGGGCCCTTTCTATAGGAGAACTGGATCTTTTTTTTATTGTAATAAAGTAGTTATTTTGAAGGATATTTTATATATACCCAATTTTAGATAGAATTTGATTTCAGTTGCAAAGCTAATAAATCATGGATATTCTGTTTCTTTCTATTCTGGTATTACTATCAGTAGAAATAGAAAAGTTTTATATTTAGAGCACATATATGGAAACGTATTCTTTTTAAATCTTACGAACAATCAAATAAATAACACTCAATTTGAAGCTTTAAGTAAGAAGAGAAAGACCAATGTCAATGGCTCATATCTTTGACATCTAAGGTTGTGTCAAATTAACGAAGCCAGGATTTAGAGGTTAATCCATGATGGACCTTTAGGCTCATTAAGATTAGAAAGTTGGCCACAATATTAATCCTGCCTTATGGGAAAAAATGGCCAAAAAAGTCGTTCATGTGAAACCTCATCTAAAACCAACCCTAGAGTAAGGGGGGTCGGGATTCATATCATATTTTCTTGCATGCATAAATATATTTTTGAATGATTTTATGTGTTTTGGAATCGTGATTTATAGTCTAGAAGGCTTAATTGTGCTTATTGAGTAGGAAGGGCACAATGGTAATTTTGCTTGAGGTGGAAATAGGGAGATAACTTGAAGATTGAATAGAAAGAATATTTAGGATAGAAAATAAGAACAAGAGTTGTTATGGTTTAGTGGTTAGAGCTTTGGAATTTATCTCTAAGCTCTTGAGTTCAAAGCCCATCATTTAAGTTTTAGCATGATTTAATTTTATTTTAGATAGGTGGATATTTTCGGCCCTTGCATGCCATAGGGAGGAGTAGGAGTGTTGTCTTAGGGGAAACATGAAAGGAATGTCCTAATCCTACTCTTGTGACCTACAAAAATTCTTAAGGGATTCATACCCTTTTTGCTCTCTAGCTTACCTTAATTCTTGATCAATTAAGTTGCTCAATTTATCCAAGCCATTTCTATTTCTAGAAAATTCCAGCAAGGTTTTGTGATTTGGGAGCTTCAAAAATGCCTCTTGGAGGAGGGAATTTTAACTGAAAATGGGAAAGGAGTTATGGAAGGTTCCCAAGGGAATTAATCTCCATGGTTGAACCTTCAAACTCCACCCTATAAGTGTTCATCTTCTTCATGTAGCAATCTGAAAAAATTTTCCAGCTTCTTAGTCAGTCCAATTTTTTAAATATTCAGCCACTTTTCTCACTCAAATACTACCAGAAAAATAGCCAATTTACTCAGTTTAAAGATTGAAAACTTTGGCCAAAATTCGATTGCACAAAGCTATGCAAACCAGAAGAAAATTTTGGGCAGAATTCGCAGATTAGTAGTCCATAAACCAAGCTGTTTCTTCTAGCCTTCAAACCAGTAATTCATCTCTGTCTTTCCTCCATAAAGAAGGCTGGAAACTAGCCTTAAAGGACCCTCTAATACCCCTTCAAACCTTCTGCAAGTCGGCTGGAACATTGCAGAAAAATCTGCACAAAAATTCCAACAAACCTCTTGAATAAATAACCAGAAATTCCAGCCTTGTTCCTTCTCCAACCATGTCCGAAAAACCATTCCAAGTTTCCAGCATAAGTTAGCCATGAACTGAACTCCTTCACCCCTTCCATTGATCTGCTCGAATGAAGCTCCATGGCTACTCCTTAAATCACTCCATCAATCACTACAATCAAGCCTCCAATTAAAATTCAAAATTCTAGCAAATTGCTCCATGAAAACTCCTTGGATTAAGCTTTAAACAACCAAAAAATCTTCCACCATTACACTCTAAATTTCGGCCACCCTATAGCTCATTCAAACCTCATTCAACTCAGTAAAACTCCAACACAATCAAGTCGGCCATAGTAGCTCCAAGAACCTCCATCAACCAAGCTATTCTTACCATATTTTATACCTTAATTCACTCCCGAAATTACTCCTTTTAAATTTCAAACAACCATCTTTCCTTTTTTTCCCTAATCTGAAAATTCAATCTCAAGGAAACCCTCAATCATTCGGCCAAACACTTTCAGCAATTTCGACCAACACTTCTCTCCATTCTCTCCACTTTTCCAAAGAACACCAAGAACACACACCTCCATTCTCCAAGCCTAAGACCACTCTAAACAACTCTAATCTTCTCCAAAAACTCCAAATCATATCTACTCATCCTCTAGAATCCATTTCTACAATTTATAACATCAAATGCTGAAAACAAGATTCTACTTCTGGATCAAAAACTATAATTTTTCTTGAAGATTCAAGAACTCTCTCAAGGTAACAATGAATGATTATGTTCATCTTCCATTCCTTTTCAATCTTTAAAATAAATTATTAATGCTCTCTTTCTCTCTCTCTCTCTCTCTCTCTCTCTCTCTCTCTCTCTCTCTCTCTCTCTCTCTCAGCCGAAATAGTTGTTCCAACCATGGCCATTTTTCTTCTTCCTCCTTGGACGGATCAAGCCTTCCAAGCATGAGGATTCTCTTGTGACTTCTTCAAGGTAGTCATCATTCAAGTAAGCCTCTTCAACCTTTTCTTTAAATTCTAGATTCATGTCTTTTGGATGTTGTTGGAAAAGGATAGATCATGATTGGAGATTGAGCATGTGTTTATATGATTGAGTTGAGATTGAAGTATGAGGATGATTTATCTTCGTTGAGTTTTATGATGTTTTGGGGTTTGTTGCATGCTCTTCATGTCGTGAGTTAGTGTGGATGATTAAGCATGATAGATATTATGTCACCTTTGCTGAATAGGGTTTTATATTCTTGTATTCTTGTTGAAGCCATGAATATGTTTATGTTTAGTGGAGTTTGGATCATATGATGGTAGATTTGGCTATGCTTTTATTCATGAATTGAATCGTTTGTGGATTGTTGTTAGAGTCTATATTCATGATTATGGTTAGCAATAGGAGAATTATGATCATGACCATGTTGTTCCTAAATTGTTTAAGTTAGCCAATTTTAATACATTAATAAAAATTAATACTACATTTTCTTCTAATAATTTTGAAAACCCTAGGAAAATGTGGAATTGGACTGTTATATGAAATAATGATATTTTAGCAAAATAAATTATATATTTTATTAAAATTAAAATATAAAAATATTATATAAGATAATAATGTTAAATAATGCCTTTTATATAAATAACCATAATAGGTGAAATATTAATCTTATAAGTTATATATTCATAAATACTATTAAAATTTATTAATTATCTTTTAATTAAAATATATTAAAATTTACTTATTAATTTTATTTATCAATTATTTTCTAACTATTAATTATTAATTAAGAGAATAGTAATAGTTTATTATTTTAATAATATCATCTGGGACTTTGGACCCTTTATCAAATAAACCCTAATTTATTTATAACAAGATTTAAACCTTCAACTTATTAGTAATTATTTCACAAACCCTAGTTATTTTATTATCAAGCTAGATTTAATTTATAAAATCCTTTTGATTATCTAGCCTTAAAGTTTGGAACACTAGGGTCATGATTGTAGGAAGTTGAACTAGGATGATTTATAGAAGCAAATTTAGCTTGAGTTTAATTATAGCTTGTGTTTACCCCAGGCGGGGTTAGGTCAGCTTTGGAAGATCTTTGAGTTAGCTCAAGCAAAGGATCAGGTAAGCTCCTGCATAAAACTTATTTGTTGTAAATGTTGGATTGTATGCCCTCTTAGGCTAGGTTTCTGATATAAAATCAAATCTTTTAATAAAAGAATTTATTTTCAAAAATTGTTTGTGAATATATTTTTTGTTTGTGCATAATTTTCGTTTGGAACAGACCCATTGTGTTTAAATAAGTAATCCATGTGAATGGCGGTCTTTCACAGTGAGGTATGGATCATGGGTTATTTAACACATAAACATTTGTTCTTAACCTATTGATGAGAATGGGAATCTCATCATGTTTAAGTTATTATGTTATGAATTTCAAATGGGGAATGGCTTACCTTTAGCCAGTGAGTAGTCCACTCACTTCATGACATAAGCGTATTACGAATACGTAGGACAGGACCTGTAGTAGTAGTTTCTAAAAGTACTATATGATAGAAACCTAGACTACTACCACTACAGTGTGGACTAATGCTCTACGACTTGAGTATGAGTTGGTGGTCTGACGAAGCTGGAAGCATATGCTTTGATATGCTATAGTTGAGGTTCTATAGTAGAACCAATATACTTGTGTTTTGGATATATATATGACTAGTTAACTAAGACAGACTTGTACAAGATAGTTTCTACACTATATCGCCCCTTGTGATTGTCCGAATGGTCTAAAATGTCCAGGGCCCTAGGAAACATGACTCGAATGTTTACTTTAGGGTAGCTCCCTTGGAAAGTGAAAACACTCTAAGAAGTCGTGGATCATTGGACTAGAAGCCTAAGAATGGTAGATGTCATTTAGAGGGGTGTTAGTACACTTCTTCCTCTCTGAATGTACGGCGATGTGTAGAGGGGTATTTTTGTCATTTCACCGTAGGTCAGAGACTTTGCTAATGCAGCATTGTCCTTGGGGTCAATATTTCCTTCTGGTGATATTAGGAAATATTTAAAATGTAAAATACAGCAATTTATATAACAGGGGTATTTTGGTCATTTTAGTAACCAAGGCGATGTGTCTTTTGGTCCTTGGTGTAATACCCCGCCAAAACCACCTTTAACTATGGGAAAAAGTCATGCATTGCATAGCATCTTGCATTTTATGTGGTAGCTAGAATAATTTTATTTGCATGGATGCATGTGAATTTTTTCGTTACTCTTGCATTTGAATTAATTGATGTGAAATAGTTGTGTTGTTAAAGACTTGTTTAAGGGAGGTTTGGTCGAAGATTTTCAAGGATGAGTATTGGGGTGGTAAGAATTTCTTGTAGAAAAATTAGCATTGGAGTTGTTTTGGAATAGCGGGGAGGTTGGTGATGTCCTTTGGTGACCCGAGTTCGAATCCTACCTTTTGTGAAGTAAGTTTCTCTTCTTGAAATTCTTTTCTTTAGACCGTTTCTTATCATGGCCGAAAAAGAATCTAGCTATCTTAGAGAAATTTTAGTATTTTTACTCCAAGGAATTAAGTCTCTATATTTATTTCCTAAATTCAAGGACTTTGATGTGAATAAAGTTCACCTTTAATTTTCAGCTTGTGTTCCTTAGGATTTTCGAAAAAACCCTAGCTAGTAATTAAACTATTAGCTTGATTTTAGTTAGATAGATGTTGCCATGGATAGGTGGAATTAATGAATCCTTTTCCTAGTAGGAAATCTTGTTGATTTTAATCCTAGAATGTTAGCTAAAAATCTGGAAAAAAATTCCAGCAAGTGCCGCCACTTCTTGGAGGACTTGTAGCTTAATCCAAACTCTTCTAGGACTAGAGGAAATCCTATCCAAATCCTTGATAAAACCATATTTTATTTCAATCCAAATTCAACTAGGATTTCTTCCTTTTCCTAGCTGAATTTCGGCAGCTTTGTATCTACATAAGCTGTCCGAAAATCCAGCCAACTCTAGTTACAAACCAACTTTGAAAATTCCTAGCTCAAACCACCTAGAGCACTCCTTAATAATTCAACTACCCTAGCTGCACAAAACCAGAATTTCTATCACCCAAAAATTACTGATTTTCGGCAGCTTGGAAGCCAGAAAATTCGGCCAGCTTGCACAGAAATTTTCATCCAGCTGTGCACTCCAAAACCCACGAAATTTTGAACTCCAAAACCTACCAAAACTCCTTGTTGATTAAGCCAATTTCAGCGCCTAAAACCCTCACCTTTTCCCTGGAAATTCCGGCAGAATACAGCTTGAACAATCCAGAATTTATTCTCCTCTTGTTCAGCGATTTTCACAGCACATGCACAGGATTTTCAGTCATCAAAACTCACTCAAACTCTTCCTTGTTTGGCCCAAAATTCTGAACACATTCAGCCCTTCCTTTGAGCAGTGTTTCGGCCAGCTTAGAGGAGCAAATTGCAGAATTTTTCATCCATAAAACTCCCCTAAAATCGGCAGTAAGGAGGCACGCGCAAGCTGAAATTTTGCTCTTGCTGTCCAAGAAACCTAAAGCCATTAGGAGTCTATCTAAACATCACCATCTAACCCTAAACCAATCTTCTCCAACTTTAAATCATAACCACCGTTTACCCTCTCCATTCTACACGAAAATTTCAGCAACTTCTCTCTGCAAATTTTCGAAAATACTAGAGTTGTTCCAAGCAAAAATCGAACACACCTTAAGGTAAGCACAAATCCTTTCAACCTCTTGATGCCGTTTTCTCTAATGATTCTTTTCTCTTTCTTCTACCCTTAAATCACGCCCTATAGAGGCTGATTTCCTCTTCTTCCTTAATTTTTGGACAAGTGAAGCAAAGGAGGTAGCTTCTCTCTTCTTCTCAAGCGAACTCGGGACGATCACCATAGGAGCATCGAAACCTCATTACCCGGTAGTTACAAGGTAAGGGAATACCCTCCCTTGATGTCGAAAGTAAAGTGTAATGGTGTTTATTAGCGAGATAAACATGTGGTCGTAGTATTTGATCTTTGGGGATTGAATAGTTTACTTGGAATTAAATAGGAGATTGTGAATTGTTATGGAAATAAATGGGATTAGAGCATGTTTGAATTAATTGAGACCCTGATCATAATATTATATGGTTTAGATCAGGTGGATAATTGAGGAAAGCCAGCGGTGATTTTTATCGCATTTATCTGAGGCATATCAAGTAAGTCCTTGCATAAACTCTTTTATTAAACGTTGTGATGGTAAGTCCTTTTATAAACTGTTTTGTTAAATGTTGTGCTGGCAAGTCCATGTTGTGAAGCTTTGTAAAGCTATTTTTAAACTGTGTTTGCCTGGGTTGTAAACGTGGATATTTATTCTTTAAACGATTTTGTCAAACTAACAGTTTTTAGCAAGAAAACTATTCTTTTCCTTGCATTTTTAGAAATCTCTTTTAAAGAAAATCACGTTTTGCAAAGCCAAGGTTTGAAAATATTTTGAATTAGGAATTGACGGATATGTTCGTTGAGTACTCAATAAGGGTAGGCTAACAATATTAGTCTTGGAGGGCTAGCGTAAGTCTTCTGGCAGGAGGCCACCTCCAGAAGATGAACTCTGCTTGAAAAGGCGACAGTGTTGGTTGGTCAGGCCAATCCGAGCTAGCATTATACCTGAAAGGTAATATTTATATTCCCGGCATGGACACCCGGATGGTTTTGTTGGGTGTAGAGATAGATGAGTATCTCACCCGGTGGGTTGTACACTCACCTTGATCAGAACGCCTAACGTGTGGTAATCTAGTCCGGACAAGGTGCACAAAGTGTGGTGCCTTGGCCAATTTGTTCTCATGGAGCCCAACGTGTGGTGACATGATTTTTATCCGAGTGGAGGATTTATTTTGTACAAAGTATGACAATGAGAAAAACCCACTCCTTGCGAAAAGAGATTGTTTATGACTTGCCAAATTATTTTTACAAATGTTTTACACTTTGCATACACGAACTATTTAAAAACACCATGTGCACACACATGACTTACTGAGATTTATTCTCACACTGTTTTACATCATGTTTTCAGGGGATAGACTGTGCTGAGTCAGCGGGGCATGTAATAGTTGAAGCTTTTGCTATTTTCTCTATCCGTTCTAGGAGACATTTATTGCTTATGCTTCTAAACAATATTTTGTTTCATTCCGTTTTGCTCCAAGTTGAGCCTGATGTAATAAGAATATTTCTTTATTTATCTAAGTTGATCCTTGTGGTGATTGCCTTTATATTTTATACCTCGTTCTAAAGACCCCTTGTCCTACGGGACGGGGCGACATCCGCACCCTTTTAGGGTACGTAGTCGTGGGGTGTTACATGGAATAGCCCGTAAGTCCTGATTAATTTTGGGTTAAGGAATTGGTCTCAGTTCAAGAGGATTTTATTTTATTTTATTTTATTCAGGATGTCTAATTTATTATTTGACTATAATAAAATAAATAAATAAAATAAAATAAAATTAGAAGTTGAGAGAAATCAATTCTCTGGTTTATTTGGTTGATTAATTATTTAGGGCCTAAGTCCAGTTTGAATAATTAGGAAATTAACTTGGGCTTAAACTAAGGGGAAATAATTAATGATTAATTATTTATTGGGTTATTTATATAAGCTCAAGAAATAAATAAATAAAAATTAATTATTTTTGTTCATTTGGGCTCATTAATTATTTATTGGGTTATTTATATAAGCCCAGGAAATAAATAATTAAAGATTAATTATTTTGGTTCATTTGGGCTTATTAATTATTTATTGGGTTATTTTTGTAAACCCAGAAAATAAATAATTAGTGTTTATTATTTTGGGCCTTTTGGGTCCAAGAAAAATAACAAATATTATTTCGGCCTAATAACATGGACCGTAGGGTTTTCAGATACGGTTCAGATGAGTTTAGGGTTAAGCCAAACTTATTCTCATGATAACATCTGGGCGTTTGAAATATGATATCTCAGGAATATGTTTATCAGATATTAGAGACCTAGTTTTGGCTAACAATAAAACAAGACTCTGGTAGATAAAAAATCCTAATTTTCCCTAACTTTTCTCTCTAGCCTCACGTAGGACTCCCAGAGGTCTCTCTGTTGACAAAAGCTCTCTCTTTCGTGAGTTTTGTGCAACCTCTTGTTCTTATTTCTTTGCTAACTAATAGCAAGAGAACCAAGGAGATTTAAGACCATTCTTCTTCACTATTGTGTTCACCGACTAGAAGTTGGGCAGTGGCATATTCTGATAGCTGAAAAACTTGGCGTTCCTGCAAATAAGGCGAAGTAGGAGGGTAGCGGGTTATCAACTGGAAGCTTCTTCAAGTGGGCAAGGCGAAGCTATTCCTGTCATTCAATCCACTCCTACTCAACCTAGTAGGTTTAAAGCGCACAAAAGTATGATCTTAACACTTCCGTGCAGCCATTAAGGCTTGTGTTTTTTTTTCTCTCTGTTTTTTTTTCCGTGAAGTGCTCCCCTGTTTTTCCTTACCTTCAGTAAAAGGTCACTATTGCAAGCCAAACACGAAATATGTGAACACTTATTTTGTAAAGGCAATTAAGGACTGTTTTCTTTCTTGTTTCAGTCAAACAAATTATTTGAAAATCAACAAGTTTTTCTTAAATACCAAACTGTTTCTAAAACCAATTTTGACACAGACTTTAAAAACCCTTAATTGCCATTTCCAACTAAAGCTATGCTTTATCGGTTTTCTCCCAAGTGGGACAATCACGTTGAGTACTCAATAAGGATAAACTAATAGTACTAGTTTTGAAGAGTAAGAGTGAGTTTTTTGCCAGAAAGCCACCTCCAAAAGATGAAATCAACTTGGAAAAGCGACAATACTACTTAGTCATTCTGGTCCGAGCTAGCAAGTTTCAGTCATATGGACTGTGCGTTGCCGGAGTGGACAACCGATTTTGTTTGGGTGTAGAGAAAAAGGAGTATCTTACCAGGTAGGCCGATCACCAACCTTTTATCAGTCTGCACAAAGTGTGGCATTCTGACCGTTGTATGGACGTGAGGCCCAACGTGTGGTACCCATGGCCGCCTATTTGAATGGTTATATTTATTGTGCACTTGTATGATTTGAAAAGAGAAAAATGCCACTCTTTATTTTAAATTTATTTATTGCTTGCCAGCATTTTCCCTTATGAAATGAATCAATTTGCATACATGAACTGTTTTACCTGAACACTCAAAGCACACACAGACTTATTGCGATTTATATCTCATCACCCTTTTTACCATGATTTTAGATCGATCCTACTGTAGGGATGAGTAGCTAGTTGTTGCATGCTTTGGAAGATATTATGTTATTTCTTTTATGTAATGCTTTGAGAGATGAGAGTGAACAATTTATTTTGGATTCATTCTGGAATTTTTGGGTTGTAATAAGTTTTAATTTTAGAGTATTGTTTCATTTTTGTTGTGTGACCTAGTTATAAAGACTCCTTGTCCTTTGGACGGGGCGACATCCCCGGCCCTATTGGGCCTAGGTTGTGGGGTGTTACAGTTCACCTAAAAGGCTAATAGAACTAAGGAGATATTGGGCCTTGTTCATTTTGATGTGTATGGTCTTTTATCTACACAAGCTAGAGAGGGTTTTGAGTACTGCATCACTTTCATTGATGATTGTACAAGGTTTGGTTATGTCTACTTGATGAGGTGCAAGTCTAACTCTTTTGACAAATTCAAAGAGTATAAGGCTGAAGTGGAGCATCGGATAGGTAAACTGATCAAAACCTTACGATCGGATCGTGTTAGAGCCTCCTTGGTAAGTTCAAGAATTACGTGATACATCATGGAATAGTATCCCAACTCTCTGCGCTAAGTACACCCCAGCAGAATGGAGTAGTTGAGAGAAGGACAGGACATTAATGGAAATGGTATGAAACATGATGTCTCATGATACTCTTCTGGTCTCTTTTTAGGCATATGCCTTGAAAATAGCAGCATATAATCTGAACTTGGTATCTTCTAAGTCAGTACCTAAGATGCCCTACGAGATGTGGCTGGGTATAAGTCAAGTCTAAATCATCTCAGGATATGTGGTTGTCCAGCTTATATACTGATTAAGAGAGACTGGCTAGAACCAATATCAAAATTATGCTACTTTGTTGAGTCTCCAAAAGGGACAAAAGGAGGTTACTTTTATCATCCCAGTGAGCAAAAAGTACTGGTAAGTACTAATGCTAGATACATGGAAGATGATTAAAGTACTTCCACTAAAGGTTCAACAAAGTTGGAACTCGAGGAAAAGTTATCTTCGGAATCAATTTTTTCAGACCCGATTATAGAACAAGAGGCACAGTCTCAAGAACCTGTATAAACGGAGCTTCGTCGTAGTGGGAGGGTTTCTATATTTCCAGAAAAATGGATAGGAGAGGCTTTCGAGCTACTCTTTGACCATCAGGAACAAGATCCCACTAGATATGAGAAAGCTATTGCTGATGTCGATGTAAATCTATTACATGAAGCAATGAAAGCCGAGATTAAGTCTATGTACTTCAATCATATTTGGGATCTTGTGGTTTCACCTGAAAAGATAAAATCTATTGGGTATAAGTGGCTATACAAGAAGAAGAGGAGAACGGATAGGAAGGTGAAAACCTTCAAAGCTTGGCCTGTAGCAAAAGGGTATACTTAAAAAGAGGGAATTGATTATGAGAAAACCTTTTTTCCGGTAGCCATACTTAAGTCCATTCGTATCCTCCTTGCCATTGCATGTCATTTCAACTATGAGATATGACAAATGGATGTCAAGATAGCATTTCTTAATAGCCATCTTAATGAAGACATCTATATGTCCCAACCGAAAGCTTAATGGCCATGGGTTGCTAAAGGCCAGGAACATATGGTTTGCAAGCCTAAGACACTTAGACACCATAGGGGTGGGCACCTACGGGCTTTCTTAGTCTTAGAGTACAAGTAAGAGATTATTGGAATATATACCCTCTAGACTAGTTTTCTAATATAATTATCGAATTTGTTAATAAAAAATTTATTCACAAAATTTTTTATGAATTTACATTTTATTTGTGCACGATTTACATTTGGAAATGACCCTTTATGTTTAAGTAAGTGATCCATGTGAATGGTGGTCTTTCACAGTAAGGTATGGAGCACGGGTTACTTAACACATAAATGTTTGTTCTTAACCGATTGATAAGAATGGGTGTAACACCCCACTACTTAAGCCCGCCAGGGGTGGGGATGTCGCTCTGTCCAAAGGACAAGAGGTCTTTATAACTAGGTCACACAAATAAAAATTACGGAATAAAAATAATACTTGAACTTAAAATTTATTACATCCCAAAAACAAATCCAATAAATCCACGAATAAATTCAAGAATACCCAAAATAAATCCATAATAACATTCATCCACCCTCATCTTCCCCGAAACATTACACAAAATAAATTATCAGAAAATCTTCCAAAGCAAGCAATATCAAGCTACCCACCCCCACAGTAGGACCGACCTGAAATTATGGTAAAAATGGTGGTGAAACAGAAATCTCAGTAAGTCTGTGTGTGTTTAAGTGTCGGGTGAAAACAGTTCGTGAATGTAAAGTATAAAATTCTTTATAAGAAATCACTGGCAAGCAATAAACATCCGTCAAAAGCAAGAGTGGTGTTTTAGCTTTTCCAGCCATACATAATTTAGAAAATCAACCACTAAAAAAAAGGATTACAGGTTACCACACGTTGGGCCCCATAACCGAATGGTCAGCATGCCACACTTTGTGCATACCGTCGATCAAAATGCCACACTTTGTGCAGACTGAAAAAAGTAGGTGATCGGCCTACTGGGCAAGATACTCCTCCTTCTCTATACCCAAACAACAACCGGGTGTCCATTCTGGCAAAATACAGTCACTTGACTGAAAAGAACACTGCTAGCTCGGACTGGCACGACCTACTGGACTAACGTCCTATCCGGGAAGGACTCATCCCTCAGAGGTGGCCACCTACTGAGAGACTTACCCTAACCCCTCAAAGACTAGCCCTACTAGTCCACCCTTATTGAGTACTCAACGTAACGTATCCCACTTGGGAAAAATGAACAAACACAGTTCCACTTGAACATGGCAATTAAGGGTTTCCAAAATCTTTGTCAAAAACAGTTGCAGAAAGAGTTCTGAGTTTGAGTAAATCTGCTTATTAAATGTCAAATAACTCATCTGATGGAAATAAAACAGGAGACAACCCTCAATTGCCTTTACAAAACTGAGTGTCCATGCACTCTACATTTGGCTTGCCATAATTAAATATTTTTCAACAATCAGGTTTTTATGCAGGAGCTTACCTAATTCTTGCTCACAATAAAGAGGTTCCCAATAGCTGACCTAACCCCACATGGAAAATACAAATCACAATCAATTTCAAGCCACAATCCACTTCCTCAATTTTAAATCAACTCAACTTGCTACTATCATGATCCTAGTGTCCCAAGCTTTAAGGCCAAACAGTAAATAAATAGGTTTATAGGTTGAGCCTAATCTGATATTTAAAATAACTAATGGTTTGGGAAATAAATTCCAAGATGTTGAAAGTTTAAATATTGCTAAGAAAAATTTAGAGTTTATTTGATCAAGAGTCCCAAGTGGTTATTAGGGAAAATAATGAGTTATTAATAATTTAGTTGTTAGAAAATAACTGATAACCAAAGTTAGTTGAAAATGAATTTTAATCAGTCTTGCTTGAAAAATAATAAATAAGTTTTAATAGGCTTTGATTAAAAGATAATAATTAAATTTATAATAATAAGTATTTTACTAATCATGATTATTTCCATAAAAGGCTTTAGTTGATTTCATTATTTTATAAAATATCTATATATTTTATTTTTCTATTAAAACTATTATTTATTTGACTAAATTATCCTTTATATAAATATAATGTTCCAAATCCACCCTTCCTAGGGTTTTTCGAAATCACTAGCAAAATTATATTATTAAATATTTTATTCATGAAATAAAAATTTGCTTAGGGACAACTAGATCATGATCATATTTCCATGGTTATTCACAATCATAAACATATACAACCCTTCAACTCATCAAATCATCCAAATCATGCATACAAGCATAGATATCAATTTATCAAGACATGATCTAACCCCTACTAGCATAAATATGATCATGGCTTCAAAAATCCAACATGCATATAAATCCTATTCATCAAATGTGGCATAATTTCTAGCATACTTCATCACAAATACCTCCTATGACATGCATCAAACCTCAAATCATCATACTATCAACCAAGATAATCCTTCCATGCATAAATCCCATCTCCTTCACAATCATACATATATTCATGCTTCAATCTCAACAATACATACTCAAACCCTATCATAATCCACCTTCTAACAACAATATCCTAGAGACATGAATCTAGGATTTAAAAGAAAGATTGAAGGCACTTACTTGGTTGATGAATGCTTTGAAGGAGTTTAGAACGGATCTCAACTCCTAGATGCCTAAATTTATCCAAGAAAGATGGAGATAGCATGACCATGGAAGATGAAGGCATCCGGCCAAGACAGAGAGTTTCGGCCATGAGAGAGAGAGAGAGAGAGAGAGAGAGAGAGAGAGAGAGAGAGAGAGAGAGAGAAAGAGACCATTAGCATGTTTATTCACATATATTCTCACTTGAGATCAAAATTGGAGAAGATGAAGTTGTTAGAACAATCCTACCTTGAAGGTGTTCTTGAACCTTCACAGAATTTTCTGGTTTTGATCCGAAGTAGCGAGTTGATTTGTGGAGTTTGATGTTAAGAATGGTGTTGATGGACTCACGGCAGTGAGTAGTTCAAATCTGGAGATTTTAGAGAAGGTTTGAAGTGGTTTGGAGGGGTATTAGGTGAAAGAAAGAAGTAGGTGTTCTTGGTGTAGTGTGTGTGTTCTTGAAGGTTGAAGGAATTTGAGAGATTGTGTTGTGCAGCTGCCGAAATTCTGAGAGAAATAGGGCTGCCAAATTTTCTGTAGGGTTTAGGAGGTTGGTTCTTTGATTTGGAAGGGAAAAGGAAAGGCTAGTTGTTAAAATCCTTGAAGAATATTTTTAGGAAGTAAATTTGGAAACTAAATATCCTAGAATATCTTGATTGTTGGAGAGCTTTAGAAGTCTGCCATGGCCGACTGCTTTGAGTAGAATTTTAGTGGAATTAATGCTGGTTTAAGGAAGCTTATGGTGGCTGAAAATAGAGAGCATAATGGTGAAGAAGAAGTCTGGTTATTTGAGGGATACATTATGGAAAGTTGCTACACTATGATGGCTGGAATTTTGGAAATCCATCAAGCATAATTGTAGGGATTTGTTGGAGAAATTTTCGGGCAGCCATGTCTGAATTTCGTGCAGAAGCTTAAGAGGAATAATGGAGCTCTGTTACTAAAGGTTTAAGGAAGGTTTATGCAGAACAATGATGGTGTTTCGGTTTGAGGAAAAATAGGAAACAAAGCTAGACAATTGGACTGCACAGAATTTCGCTAGGCTGGAATTTCTGGATAGCTTTTTCAGCTGCCATTTTCCAGCCATCTTGCAGCGAGTTTGAAGGGGAATTTTAGGGGTGTTAAAGGCTGGTTTCCAGCCTTCTTCATTGAGGAAAAACTTGGCTAAAGTTCTCAACAAAATCTGGAAGAAAACAGTTTGGTTTTAGACTCTCAAAGTTGCGATTTGTACAAGAATTTTTCCTGGTTTTGCTCCAGCTTTGAGCAGTCCGGAAATGGCTAAAGAATTCAGGTTGCAAACTGATCCAAAAGACCATTTTTATAGCAGCATTTGGGAGGGAATGCTAGCTAAGAAACTCGACACCTTAAAGGTACAATAAGCTGGAAAATTTCAGTTCATCCCAAGAAGGAAGATGAACTAGCTAGAGTGAACTTTTAGCAAGCTCACTAGAGGATTTTTTCCTCTTGGAATCTCCCACAACTCTTCCACATTTTCAGGCCATAAGAAGTCTTTTACTAAGACATTTTGATCCTACAAGACCACAGCACTTTACTGAAATTTCTGGAAAGAAAATGACTAGAACAACTTGATCACACTAATGAGTTGAGAACTAAGGAAAAATTAAAGATCATGGAAAAATGAATTCCTCTTAGGAAATTCAAGTAGGGCAAGGGAGTAGAATGAGGATACTCCTAACATGTCTCTCTTTGGACATCATCACTCCCCTACTCTAAGCACTTAAGGCCGAAATTATTACTTCCTAAGCAAAAATAAAATTTAACCAAGCTAAAGCTCCTATGATGGAATTGGAACCTAAGACCTCAAGAATTAATTTCCAAAGCTCTAATCACTACACCACAACAACTCTTGTTGTTATTTTCACTAGAAAATCCTATCTAATCCTCATGCTATCTTCCTATTTTCACCTCAAGCAAAAATTACCATTTTGCCCTTCTCTCTCAATATTCACCAACAAGCCTCTAAGACATTAAAACTCAAATCCAAGGCACATAAAATCATATAAAAATATATATTTAATCATGCAATAAAGTATGATATGCATCCCAACCCCCTTACTCTAAGGTTAGTTTTGACTGGGGTTTCACAATGGGAATCTCATCATGTTTTTGTTGTTGTGTTATGAATTTCAAATGGAGAATGGCTTACCATTAGCCGGTGAGTAGTCCACTAACTTCATAGCATGAACGTATTTCGAATATATAGAATAGGACCGTAATAGTGGTTTCTAAAAGTACTATCTAGAAGAAACCCAGACTATTACTACTATAGCGTGGAGTAATACTCTACTGCTTGAGTATGAATTGGTGGTCTGACGAAGTTGGAAACATGTACTTGGATATGCTGTCGTTGAGGTTCTTTTGTAGAGTCGATATACTTGTATGTTAGGTATATGTGACTAGTTAATTAAAATAGACTTGTACAAGATAGCTTCTGGTCTATATCGCCATTTGTGACTATTTAACTGATCAAAATATCTGGAGCCCTGGGAACATAACTTGGATGTTTACTTTAGGATAGCTCCCTTGGATGGTGAAAACATTTCAGGAGTCGTGGACATTGGACTAGAGGTCTAAGGATGGTAAATGTCTATTAGAAAGGTGTTAGTACACTCTTCCTCTCGAAATGCACAGTGATGCGTAGAGGGGTATTTTGGTCATTATACCTATAGGTCGAAGACTTTACTAAAGCGGCATTGTCCATGGGGATAATATTTTCTTATGGTGATATTATGAAATATTTAAAATGTAAAATATAGCTATTTATATAGAAGGGGTATTTTGGTCATTTTAATAGCCAAGATTATGTGTCTTTTAGTCCCTAGAATAACCCTTAATTCCTAACAGATTTGGATTAAAGAATTGGTCTTGATAATTATAGGTTTTATTTAATTTAAGTAGTCTAATTTATTAGTGGACTAGAATAAAATAAAAGTCCCAAGAGAGAGTATATATTTTCTCTAATTTAATTGGTCAATTAATTATTCAGGGTCCAAAGCCTAGATTGAATAATTCAAAAATTAGTCTAGGTATAAACTAGATAAAATGTCTGATATTTTATATTGGTCTATTTGAGCTTATTAATTATTTATTGGGTTGTTTTATGAAGCCCAGAAAATAGATATTTGAAACTTATTATTTATGGGTATTCAAGCTCAAGAGTAAATAATTTTATCTGGTCCAAAGAAAAAGACCAATGGTAAAATAATTTTATTTGGCCCTGGAAACATCACCCCACCATACAGTGCAAGGTGGAATGTTCATCTACAATTAAAATGAATACCCATGCACGTACTGGTTATCTATAGTGATATGATCTTGTGTGGGCTTTTTCTTGGTATTGTGAGTGGTTTAATTAGCTATGTGTTCATCTTAACCAATGGAACCAAAATAGAGATTCTTCTAGAGACAAAAAGGAGAAAATAAAATAACAACCTACCCTCTATCAAACCCTTGAAGAACTAAGCTTCAAAGATCCTCAAGAATAGTAGAAAGTTCTACTATAATTTCACCCCAATATCCTTAAAGTAACAAAGGCAAACAAAAACAAATAGAATAGATAAAATAGGAACTCAAGTAATGGAATTCAAACAAACCTTAGAAGAACAAAGTAACTAAGACACATTCAAAGAAACCACATTGGATTATCCATAAGATTTATAGACTCATTCATAAGGAGGACTAACCATTAAGCATGGTCTTCAACAAGATGAACAAGGAGGCTACGGCCTCTCAAGATTCTCTCTCAAATTTGAATTAAAGTGTGTGAATTGTGTTGTCAAATCACTAAAGGTTCTATTTATACTACCCTAACCCTAGCTAAGTAATCCCTGAGGTTCTATTACAGTTTAAGGTCTTAATAAGTTTTTACAAACACTTAAAATTGGAGAAAACCAGAGAAAACATAAAAAACGCAGGGCAGCCGGTGGCTACCCAGGATGGAGACAGCGTCGGTTTGGACATTACAGCCGGCGCCGATTACAATCTGTCTCGAGCAGTTGAATGCCAGAATAAAGCTGTTGTTAGGTAGATTGAAATTGGTGCCAGCTGTCCGCTGGAAGGCTTCCCATGGTCAAGTTTCGTCCGCCTTTGTTGCCGGCTTGAGTTCTTGTTGAGGTCCTTCTTGGATAGTCATCAAAATGAACTCTTGGCTAGCTTCATCAACCTTCCAACCCTCTTCCATCCTCAAGCATGATTTAATGAGCAATTGAAAATCCTCTTGAAGCTTCTTGGACCTAGATCTTGTCATCAGTCCTTGTCCTTGCATGGTCACACCTCCCCCTCCTTGATCTTGACCTCCATGATAAAGCAGAGTCTCATCATCTCCCCCTTCTTGGAAAGGATTCGTCTTTGAATCATTACCATCGTCTACATTAAAATGCAAGAGGTCACTAACATTAAAAGTAGCACTAATATGATACTCACTGGGTAAATCTATCTTATAAGCGTTATCTCCAACTTTGGCGAGAACATGAAATGGACCATCCCCCCTTGGATCTAGTTTGCTCGTTGCGTGGGAAATCTCTCCTTGCGAAGGTGCACCCATACCCAATCACCCGGCTCAAATGATACCTTTTTCCTTCCTTGATTGCGCTTATGGGTGATTTCTTCATTGCATTTTGCAATGGTTGCTTTCACCTTCTCATGGAGTGCCTTCATTATTTCCGCCTTCTTAGCTCCATCGAGGTTCAACCGTTCACCTATAAGCAAATGAACCAAATCTAAAGGAGTTAGAGGATTAGACAATCCAAAGGGCATGACAAGTCACTCATACAGCCCTTGTTTGGTTTTAAAAGTCGTTTTCCATTCATTCCATTCTCTTATTCTAATTTGGTGATAATCGGATTTCAAATTAATTTTAGAGAAAATGCATACACCAAATAGTTCATCAAGCAAGTTATCTAGCCTAGGAATGGGATAGTGGTATTTTACCGTGATGTTGTTGATAGCGCAACAATCCACGCACATACGCCATGTCCCATCTTTTTTGGGCATCAAGAGAACCGAAACCGCACACGAGCTTAGGCTCTCTCTCATATGTCCCTTCTCAAGCAATGCTTCTACTTGCTTTTGCAACTCCTTGGACTCCTTCGGATTGCTTCTATATGCCGATCAGTTAGGGATCACAGCTCTGGGCACAAAGTCGATTTGATGCTCAATCCCTCTTATGGCTGGTAGTCCTCCGGGCACCTCTTTTGGAAAAACGTCTTCAAATTCTTGAAGAATAGCTACAATTTCATTAGGCAAAGACAATGTAGAATTATTAGTAGAAACATAAGAACCTTTACATAAAAGAAGAATAATCGGTTCCTTAGCTTCTATAGACTCTATGGTCTCTCTTTCTTTTGCAAAGAAATTCACTCTTCTTTTACCTCCCCTCTCTTATCCTTGCTCACTCCTATCCTTGATTGTCAAAGGTACTTATTTGTCCATCCTCTCTCTCAACTCTTTCTCTTACCTCTCTTTTTCTTTCCTCTCAATTTCTTATTTTTGCTTAATATCTTGCGCTCCCTTCTTCTTTTCTTTCTCTTTCATGATTCTTTGATCTTTGTTCACCTCACCAGGGGCCATGGGGGTGAGGGTAAACTTAGTTCCCTCCTTGAGTAGGGAATAAGTATTCTTCCTCCCATCATGCTTTGCATGCCTATCATATTGCCAAGGCTTCCCAAGGAGCAAGTAACCCGCTTGCATGGGTACCACATCACATAGCACATCATCCTTGTATTTTCCCATCTCAAAAGACACCAAAACTTGTTTGTTTACTCGCATTTCCCCGCTATGGTTTAACCGTTGTAATTTGTAGGGTTTGGAGTATTTAATCCAACTCATGTACAATTCTTCAACAAAGTTTGTACTAATCTCGTTAGTGCAACTCCCACTATCCACAATGACGCTACATGGGATCTTGTTGATTAGACACCTAGTGTAGAAAATGTTCTCTCTTTGTTAGTGATCTTAATCCTCAATAGCTTGTGAATTTAATGACCTTCTTGTGACTCCCACGAAAGAGTATTCTTGACCAACAACTTTCCCTTCATCACTTTCCTCGTCTCTATTTCCCTCTTGGTCTCCTTGGTATCTTTCTCCCTCTTCTTCTTTATCGATAGAAACCTCACTATAAGGATTAGTATACATCGTTCTCTTACTTAGGCACTCATGGAAAGTATGTCCATATTCAAGGCACTTAAAACACTTGATATCCCTATTCCTTTATGGCCTTTCCATGGCTATTCCCTTCTCATTGTTCCATCCTTCCCTAGGTTTCCAATCCTCCCTAAACTTCCAATCATCTCTAGGTTTCCAAGCCTCGCCTCCCTTGGTTTGTTAAAGTCCCTTTGGAATGGCTTAGGGGCTTCATCCTTCTTAAATAGTACCTTGCTAATAGTGTTAGGGTTTAGAAGTGGTGGTCTGGTAAATACCCTCCTTTTTAATTGCCTCTCAATCTTCATAGCGGCATGTACCATTTCCTCCAATCGATCATAGGGGTGCAATTCTACCAAATTGGTAACCTCCCTATTTAATCCTCCCAAGAACCTTGCCCTTGTTACTCTAGGATCCACATTGATTTGGGCTCTCATCAACATTACTTCTATCTCTTTATGGTAATCTTCTACACTCTTGCTCCCTTGCTTGAGTGATTGGAGTCTTTGATAAAGATCATTGTAGTAATGATGTGGTATAAACCTTGCCCTCATTATATCTTTCAATAAATTCCAACTAACCACGGTTTTCACTCCCATTTGTCTCCTTTGTGCACTAACTTACTCCCACCAAACCAAAGCATACTCCGAAAATCCCAAAATAGCCAACCTCACTTTTGACCTCTCACTGTAGGTATGACTCTCTAGGAATATCTCCATCTTGCTTTCCCACTCGAAATATACTTCGAGGTCACTCTTGCCATAGAACGTGGGTACTTTCAATTTGATATAATTCAACTCCTTCTCCTCATCATTTCCTTCTCTCCTACCTCTTCTATTGCCCCATCCTCTATTGTGTTCCCCAAAGGCTTCAACTTGTTTCCTCTCATATCATTCATCAACTCCCTCAAACTCTCTTTCTAACCCCCTTAAGTTGTTCCCACCATTCCTTCCTTGGCCTCTACCTCGTCCTCCTCTCATACTATATCTTCCCCCTCTCATAGGAGCTTGTTGGAATCCTCTAATAGAGTGCTCATCCCACTCTTCCCCTTGTTGGGCATTTAACGGAGGAGTATGAGCATTACCATCCCTCATCTTAGAGCTAGGTACTTCAAATAGCTCATGGCCTCTCCTTTGTGCAATGGTAGAAGATTGTCCAGATAATTTATCAACTCTCTTGTCATGTTTTGAAATTCACTTTACATAGTCCTTATCATAGCTTGCAAGTTATCATGCAAAACCCTAGCATCAATTTATTCTTCTTGATGTCTACTAGGTGCACTTGGGTTAGGCCTAGAAATTTCTTGTTTATGGGCCATAGTGATGGAATATTTACTTACTTATACCTACAAAACAAAAGAGATTAGGAAGAAAAAAAAATAGTTCTTCACTTCGCTTTGTTGCGTGTTGGCTCACAAGGATTGATCACTCCACGCTCGTGTTTGCTCTCTTAAACTCTTTTAGTAATAGGCTCACCCTCTTGCCTTTTTCTCAATTCTCAAGCCTTCTTGTTCAATCCCAATTCTCCCCAATGGCTAAAGTTTTAGTCCAACTTAGTGAATCACACAAATCAAAAGAATTTTCCCAATTTGGGGGTTTTAGGGGAATTTCAACAAACACTTGTTGAGCACCTCAAGAAAACAAGTTTTAATCAAGAATTTCAATAAATGTAGACTCAATCAATGCAAGAACAAACACTTAGACGCATAAGGAAACACTTCTAACCAAGAAACAAACAAGAATTAGCAAGAATAAAGAAACAAGAACAACTAGAACTAGGATTATAAATAACAAGATTATCACAAGTGTACACTAGTAAAATTGAGTTCAATGAACATGGAATTTAACAATAGAGTGATACACTAAGTCCCAATATCCCAAGGAATGAAAATTAAGAATCAAAGTTTCCAACTATAGCAAAAAACATTCTCATGGAACATTTATCAAACACCTTGGTTACAATCTTGTCACTTAATAACAACAAACATTTTCACTCATATTCAAGCCAATTTTTGACACAAACTCAAGAAAAATTTGTTCCCAAGGATTATATTAACATTAAGGAGTAATTTTCCAATAAAATTAACAAGATATAACAAAGATTTCATGACCTTTTTGGAGCATATTTTTGAGTTACGGGATTTTCTTTGTTTTCTTTTTCTTCAACTTTGTAGGGCTCATTTTCTTGCTTTTTAGCTTTGATGGGAATCAAAGCTTTCCTTGCTCTAATACCAAACTCTTTGATATGATCTTGTATGGGCTTTTTCTTGATGTTGTGAGTGGTTTAGTTGGTTATGTGTTTAGCTCAACCATTGGAACCAAAATAGAGATTCTTGTAGAGACAAAAAGGAGAAAATGAAATAACAACTTACGTTCTATTAAACCCTTGAAGAACTAAGCTTCAAAGACCCTCAAGAATAGTTGAAAGTTCAATTATAATCTCACCCCAATATCCTTGAAGCAACAAAGGCAAACAAGAACAAATAAAATAGAGAAAATAGGCACCCAAGTAATGGAATTCAAACAAACCTTAGAAGAACAAAGCAACTAAGACCCATTCAAAGAAACCACATTGGATTATCTATAAAATTTATAAACTCATTCATAAGGAGGACTAACCCTTAAGCATGGTCTTCAACAAGATGAACAAGGAGGCTACGGCCTCTCAAGATTCTCTCTCAAATTTGAATTAAAGTGTGTGAATTGTGTTGTCAAATCACGAAAGGTTCTATTTATACTACCCTAACCCTAGCTAAGTAATCTCTGAGGTTCTATTATAGTTTAGGGCCTTAATAAGTCTTTACAAACACTTAAAATTGGAGAAAGTTAGAGAAAATATAAAAAACACAATGGATGCCCAGAAGGGAGCCGGTGCCGATTTGGACACTATAGTCGGTGCCAGTTGCGATCTGTCTCAGGCGATCGAATGCCAAAATAAAGCTGTTGTTGGGCAGATTGAAGCCGGCGCCGGTTTGGCTGCTTGGGGCCAACGCCGACTATCCGTTGGAAGGCTTCCCATGGTCAAGTTTCGTCTGCCTTTGTTACCGGCTTGAGTTCTTGTTGGAGTCCTTCTTGAATAATCATCAAAATGAACTCTTGGCTACCTTCCTCAACCTTCCAATCCTCTTCCATCCTCAAGCATGGTTTGATGAGCAATTGAAAATCCTCTTGAAGCTTCTTGGACCTAGATCTTGTCATCGGTCCTTGTCCTTCCATGGTCACGCCTCCCCCTCCTTGATCTTGACCTCCATGATGAAGCAGAGTCTCATCATATAGGGACCAGTTGGACTTTATGCATGAGTCCCATGAAAGTAATCGCAATAGTGTCCCTGTTTGGAAATAATTTTTTGTATCGCCTTCTAACTTTAAGATTCATTTCTTAAATTTTCTCATTTCATCTGGCGCTCTAATTCCAAGACTACATTGGAGTTTTTACCTGCTTGACATATTGAGCGGTTCGATATTTAGCTCGCTAGGACCACATGATTTGTTGGGATGTCATGGAGTTCCACCATCCAAATCGCGTACTTTGATAGTTTAGTATAGTATAGCCCATTTTAGTTTACTATGATTACCGTGCTGAGTTGCATGCAACGGGGACAAGGGGGAACCACCCGACTAATTGGTCACATCATCATCCTATCTATCTAGAGATATGGGGTTCATGCCGCGAGATAATCATTCCAAGAATGCATAGAGATAGAGTAGAGGCAGGGTAAATGTTCTAATTTTAACTCGAGACTCAGTAGCAGATTGGTAATCTGTTACCACGAGATGGACAACCAGTAGGCTGCCAAGAAGTTGATTCAAGAGCCTCAGTCTTAGTTAGTTTTATGATTTTCCTAATTTCGTGTTTATATAATCATCCCCAAATTTTATAAGCTGATTTAATTTTATTTTGTATGATTGTAGATTGGGATGTTGTTCATTGAGTTATCACTATTATGACTACAACTATTTTGGAGGCTGACTTACGTTCTCGTGCAGCATTCGAGTTGATTTGAGACATATGTGCTTGCGATCTTAGTGCAAATGGGATGTACCCTACCCGCGTCGAGAGTTATCCTATTCCATAGGCCACTATTCCTGCAGCATCCAAGCAGCCTACCTGGTGAGGTCCACGAGTATGGGTTGAGGGACGAGCTATCCCAAGATAGCATTAGGAAGGTAGATGTCCTCATGTTGCCCAAGGTGTTGCACCAAATGATGTCCCAGTTGATCCCCAGGCTAATAACCCTATTGTACTACTACTCCCTAACACGGTCGAGCATCGAGTTTGATGTTTGACAGCTTGGCGAGGCAGTAGTCTAGATGCCAGAGGATTTACTCATTGACAGTAGCTGCTTGCCACCTTTGAGTGAGAAGGAGTTCGGTGACCTAGCAGCTGTGCACTTGGAGGGACTGACACTGGCATTTGTTTGATCTTTCGAGAGCCAGGCTTGACATTGCTTGGCAAAAGAGATGACCACGATATCATTGTCTAGCTATACCAGATCTTGCTCTGTCAGAGGGTGCCGAACTATCCCATGTGACAGTGGCTGGCCGAGGTAGAAGCACACTATTCGCCCTAGACAACAGGACTTAGATTGTTGGCCAAGATATGTTTTTTTTTCCGCTATCACTAATGTACATTATATTATTACTCATTGTGTATTTTTTAGTTACTATGTACGATACATTTCTTCACTATTATATTGCCCTGCCTACAGTCTTCTTCTTATTGCTTTAATTAAGTAAGTTCTTATGCAACGCATGTATTACTCAATTGAACCTCAAATGCTTGAAGATATACTCTTCGTGACTAGAGCTATCATTTCCAACATGAATAGTTAATAGGACCAACATAGCCCAAATAATATGTGCAACATAACACGCAAAAAAAAAAAAAAACTAAGACCACAATGTAGCCCAAAAAAATATTATGCCCAACAAATTGGTGTTTTAAAAAGTCCCAATTTTAAGTTGGCAAACAATTTTTTGTACTAAAAAAAAAGAACTTAAAATTGAGATTCCTTGGAAAGACTTTTGTCCGTTTAGAATCAAGTTTCGATTTTTTTGAAAATTGCTAACTATATTTGATGAAAAACCACTACAGGAAAAGTGTCCCTTAGTGACAATGTAATGTTGTCACTAAAGAACTTTAGTGCCGAAAAATTTGTTGTCACTTGAATGTCACTAAATCTATGTCGCTAAAGGTATGGAGTGACAACAATTTATTTTTGTCACTGAAGCTTAACTTTTAGTAACAAAATTCCATTGTCACTGATGTAATCAACCAACAGTGACAACATTTTCGTCACTAATTCATTACAAATGTTGTCACTATTACCTATATCTTGTCACTAATGATCATTCATTAGTGACAACATCCACATATATTAGTGACAACCAAATTTCTTGTCACTAATTTAATTTCTAGCCAAAATTTTTTAAAAATTATAACTTAGCATGGTCCACGTGAACCCGTCGTGCCGGATCAGAGCTCCCTTACTGAATTTTTTAAAATTTTTTATCTAGCACAGTCCACGTGACCCGCCACACCAGATCGCAACTTCTCTAGAGCATGGTCCACGTGAACCCAACACAATGGATCTCAACTCCAAATTAACTTGAAATTGAGAGTTAAGTGAGGTAACGAAGATTCGATACCGCGACCTCATGCATAGAGACCTTATGTCTCAGTCGCTGGGCCAAGCCACTTTGTGTGCTATAATCATTTTTTATTTATTTAAACTATTCGTAATAACTTTCAAATTTTTAAAACAATAATATAATATAAAAATATAATAATTATATTAAACTTTTTTTATGAAACAACGTAATTCAATATTACAAAATATTTTTATATTTATATAAATTTAAAAAATTATATACTGTTAATTAAAGTATTATTTTTATTAAATGATTTTAAACATATAGATTTATTAAAAAAACTAATACATATATATATATACAATACAAACATATATATAATTATATATATACACAAACATATATATATATATATATGACTACACACATATATACACCATATATATACATACAAATATATATATGTATCTATATACACACACACATACATACCACATAATATGGATATACATACTACATAAATATATGTCTATATATGCACACATATATATGTTTGTATGTATACGTATCAATATATATATATATATGCCTATATATATACCTATATGTCATACACATATGTGTGTCACAATATATGACACACGCATATATATACACCATATATATATATATATATATATATATATAGATATATAGATATATAGATATACATATACACACACATACCATATACTATGTATATACATATTACATAACTATATATCTACATATACATATATATATATATGTGTGTGTGTGTGTGTACCTATATATATACATATATATGTATATATATATACATATACATAGATATATAAACATATATAGATACATATAAATACATATAAACCACATATATACATATATATACATACATATGTACAAGCCAAATATATATATATATATATATAGACACACACACATATATATATATACATACCACATACTATGTTTACATATACTACATAAATATATATTTATATTTATGCAAGAATATATCGGTATATATATGTATCTATATATACATACCTATATACATACATACATATACAAAAATATATAGGTACATATATATATATATCTATATTTAAATATCACATACATACATATATATATATATAGACACATGTATATATCTATATATATACGTATCTACATATATACATACCTGTATATACACATACATATATATAAATATATAGGTATACATATATACCTATATCTAAATACCATATACATATATATATATATATATATATATACACATGTGTATATATATCTATACATGCGCATGTATATCTCTGTATGTATATGTATCTACATATATAGATACCTATATACAAATATATAGGTATACATATATACCTATGTATAAATACCACATAGATTCATATATATATATATAGACACACACACACACATACAACAAGTATATATATATATATGCATATATACATATATCTATATACCATATATATAAATAAATATTTATTTATTAATATACAACTCTATCTCTCTCTCTTTCTTTCTTTCTCTCTCTCTCTCCTCATTCTCTTTTTATATATCTCTCTCATTCTCTTCTGCCATTCTCCCCTTCTCTCCTATTCTCTCACCCATTTTCTCCTCCCTTTCTCACCCTCTCGATATCTCTTTCTCCCTTTTTCTCATTCTTCCTCTTCATCTTTTTCTTTTCCTCCTTTTATCTCCCTTCCTCTTTGTTTTAGTATTCTTTCTCTCCATATATCTCTCCTTTTCTTTTTCTCTCCCTCTATCTCTTATGTACTCTCTCTCTCTCTCTCTCTCTCTCTCTCTCTCTCTCTCTCTCTCTCTCTCTCTCTTTTTATATATCTCTCTCTTTCTCTTCTACCTTTCTCCCCCTTTCTCCTATTCTCTCACCCATTTTCTCCTCCCTTCTCTCACCTTTTCGATCTCTCTTTCTCCATTTTTCTCATTCTTCCTCTTGCTCTTTTTCTTTTCCTCCTTTTTTTCTCTCTTCCCCTTTGTTTTAGTTCTCTTTCTCTCCATATATCTCTCTTTTTCTTTCTTTTTATTTTTCTCTCTCTTCATCTCTTACACACTCTATCTCTCTCCCCCATTTTCTCTCTCTCACTTTCTCTCCTTCTCTCTCCCTTTCTCTTTCTTTCTTTCTCTCTCTCTCTCTCTCTCTCTCTCTCTCTATATATATATATATATATATATATATATCTATCTCCTACCCTTCTCCCCATTTCTCCTATTCTCTCACCCATTTTCTCCTTCCTTTCTCACCCTCTCGATCTTTCATTCTCCCTTTTCCTCTTTTTATCTCTCTTCCCCTTTGTTTTAATACTCTTTCTCTCCATATATCTCTCTTTTTCTTTCTTTTTCTTTTTCTCTCTCTCCCTCTCTTACAAACTCTCTCTCTCTCTCTCTCCCCTTTTTTCTCTCTCATTTTCTCTCTCTCTCACTCTCTCCCCTATGTATATACATGTCCACATTTATTTATATTACCCCTCTGCTCTCTATATAAGTAAAATTATATGAATTAAAATGCACATAATAGTATTTCTAATTAATAAAACGCGCACACATACACAATAGTGACAACATTTTTCGTCGCTAAATTCACATAAATAGTAACAAGAAAAATATTGCCACTATAAGTACACAATTTAGTGACAAGAAAATTGTTATCACTATATGTGCACTATGTAGTGACAAAGCTTCTTTTTAGTGACAACAATTTTGGAGTTGTCACTAAAGAGATTTCCCACTTTCAAATGAGATTGGCAGGAAAGCCTTTAGTGACAAAAAACAGTGATAGCATTTTCTCTTGTCACTAAAAGTTATCATTTAGTGGCAAATTTTTTTATTGTCACTAAAAGTTTGACCTTTACTGATAACTTAAAATGTTGTCGCTAATTCTACTATTTAGTGACAAAAATTTTGTTGTCACTAAAGCCCATTTCTCCCATAGTGCAGCAAGTCGTGAATATTGAGAAAAGCATAAGACAACAAATGCACATAAAGAAATCCTATCTCCTTTCATTTTATATAGATTTGGGAACACACCAAATAGAACTAATTAATTAATTAATCAATTAAAATGAATAAAATGAAGAAAGAACAATTTAATTTAATTTAGTATCACTATCACAGGACGACATGCAAAGAACAACATTATAGAATCAGTGGCCATAATAACTGAATTACCCAACAGCTTATCTAAATCAATTTACTCATCATCTAACATAAGAAGTGATTGCTGGCCCTGTGCTAATGCCGCTAACAAGATTGATGTAGGACCATCAGAGCTATCAATAATTAATAGGGCAGTCGTCTAGACTGATTAGGACCAACTTTTGACATCGATGGATATCCCATTTCCGACAGAGATTATAGGTTCGATCGCTGAAGCCGCAGATGATGGTGATAGCGGCAGTAGTAGTGTGATAGTGACCACGATGATTAAGGCCTGTAGCACTTGACTGGATGGGCTTCACCAGAACTAGTGCAACATATACCAGTCCAGGGTATGGGTATGCATTCCTGTGGCATTTTTCAAGATATCGACATAGATGCACCTGAGGGTGATGTTTTCTATGCAGGAGATGACCTGTGTGTTGATGAATGGTCGGAAGAGAATTAGAAGCTAAGGTATAAAATACGTTTCACGGATAAAGCACAGGCAATTTCTGCCATGAGATTGTGGCATGTAAGGAAAGGATGCGAGTTCACGGTTATCAAGAGCAAGAGCACAGTTTGGGCTGTCTCTTGCAAGATTAACACTGATCAATATCCATGTGCTTGGTATACACGAATCATTAAGAAAGCTAGTACTGGATAGTGAGAAATATCAGTTTAGAATGACAATCACATGTGTCTCTAGAGAGTCATAAGCAATAATAGAAATCTATCCCATAAATTTATTGCGCAGCACATACTGCATCTCATCAAAGACGATGCCAAGACACAAGTCAGCACCATAGTTCAGGTTGTTCATGACAAATTCCAGGCTAGATGTTCGTATAGGAAAGGCTAGTATGCTAGGAAAGTGGGTATTGAGTTTCTATATGGTACAGCATGTTCAACTTTCAGAGTACTGCCCAGCTACATGTTGGCATTACAGGATTCAAATCCCTATACAATAGTGCAATGGAAACACCATGACATCAGTGCCAGAGATACCAACATATTTAGGTTCATATTTTGGGCTTTCAAACCATCGGTCAACAGATTTATTCATTGTCATCCTATGATTTCAATTGATGGCACCAATTTAAGGGGGGCTTATATAGGTGTTCTGTTGATCGCAAGCATTTGGGATGCCAACAACCATGTCATTTCCATGGCATTTGCAGTCGTCAATTTTGAATTAGTATAAAGTTAGGGATGATTTGTTAGACTATTCCAGAGACACATGATGCGCGAAAGGCATGTTTGTATTGTGTTCGATAGGAATGCTGACATCTTATCTATTATGAGGACACAACTTGGATGGATTGAGTCGATGGGAGTCCACAAGTACTTGTCTACGTCATCTTCGTATCAATTTTAATATTCAATTCAAGAATAGTAAGTTGAAGCGACTAATGTACCAAGCCGAAACAAAGAGAAAGAAACCCAAGTTTGAATATATAATGAATGAAATAAGAGAACACAATCAAGAAGCATACAACTGGTTGATGCAGATTAATCCCGACTAGTGGTCACTTTCACATGATGGTGGAAATCGATATCATTGTATGACGACGAATTTGTCCAAATCATTGAATAGTATTCTTAAAAAAACATGGGCATTACCATTTAAAGCACTGGTTGATGCAATGTTTACAAAGATTGTCGAATACTTTAATCTGCATCAGTTCGAGGCTATTCACTATAACAAATCATTTCCTCCTCTAATATGGCAGGCATTCTCGACAGCTTCACAGAAGGCTAGAACTTACAAGGTTGTGCAGTACAATGAGAGGGTTGGAATTTTCAGTGTAAGGACACCTACAAGAGCTGGAGGGAAAAGTGACAATGTTTATACAGTATGAATGTCTTCACAAGACTGTACCTGAACAAAATGAAATATATTAGGATTACTGTGAGTGCATGTGTTCGCAGTCTGTTGACAACGTGGCTGGCAATCTTCTGATTTTGTTTTGCTTATTAACTCCACGGAGAAGTACGTTGCGATATACCATCTTGACTTCTACCCTGTCATCAACGAAAATTGCTGGCATAATGCTGACTATTTATTGGAGGGATACACACCAGCACTTAAAGGTAATAGACTCAGACTAAGACGTACCACATGTTTTCAAGGCGAGATGGACTATCAAAATGAATGGCCTCCTCCGAGGTGTGGAAATTGTCATCAAGCGGGTCATAACTAACGAAATTACAACAATGCTCACTTTGAACCTACACAATAAATTGTAAAATTATGCACACTTGTGCTGTACAAATTTTATTTATTGAGAAATAATTCATTTCACAATGACTTGGTTCTGTTTCAACCATTTTCACACTTAACTATAAAGGTAAATGAAATATCTTTCTTTTCTATTATATTTTTTAAACTTAAAAAAAAAATAACATTCGATATGTCAATCAAGGGTATTGGTAAATCCAAAAAGAAAGTACTTTGTAAATTGAAGCTTAACACACCAATTTGTCATTGACGATGACAACATATATATATATATATATATATATATATATATATATATATATTATCATAGAACGCATTCAAATAATGCGTTTTGAGGACACATTCTCTTTTTTAAGACTTATTCACTAAATGCATCCTATTCTCACAGTAAAATGGTTGGGGCTGTCATGCCGTTAGGAGTGAATGCATCCTATTTTAGTTAAGACACATTCGATGAATGCATTAAGGCAATTTTAAGCAATCCTTAACCACGCGGGCCAGTTGAAGAGGAATGGCAGGCCATTCTTATCAAAAACCCATGCAATCTGATGGCAAGAGGAGAGATAGCAATATCAAGGGATTTATTTTTATGGGAATTGTTCGTTTCAATATTTATGCATTTAAAGAATTGTTCTAAGAATCATGGATGAATAAATGTTTTCTATTTCTGCGGCACTAGTCAGGTGTTTCCTTTTCTTTAGGATGATTTATTAGTTAGTTGTTTCCTTTTGTGTTGGAGGATTTGTTCACTCTTGCATGTATTTGAACTACCAGAACTTAAAACGAAACACTAGAGAGGATCCAGTAAAATAATTTTGTTAATACTCGCCATAAGCAGAATACTAACTTAGTCTACCTTTGACTGGGACCAATCAATTTTGTATCAAAACTAGGTTAAAACGACTACTAACAAATAGATAATTAAAATATTAGGGGTCTGTTTTGGGGAGCTTAAAGTTAATCTTAGAAGAATATAAGTGGTTGTTGTGGACAAACTTTAGCAAGTGGAAGCAGCCATCACTAAGACTTTGACCAGTTACTGCCACAGCATGACACACCACCCAGCTACCTTAAGGACCATGGTGGTCAGTCCTCAAATGGGTTCTCTCGTGACAGTCTGGAAGGAAAAAGCCCTGTGTTTTCCTCTAAACTAGCCCAGCTAGAATTTCCAAGATACGCCAGTGACAACTCGATGTAATGGTTAACCAGTGTCAACCAATTCTTTGAATACCAGAACACCAGGGAAACCCAAGGCGTCACAATTGCATCATTTCATTTGGAAGGAGAAGCAAATCAATACTTGCAGTGGCTACAAAAGGCTTCTCCAGAGGACGGAAGGGATGTAGCAGAGAACATCTTCAAGGAAGAGCAATGTTCTTGATTTGGTACCAATGACTGTGAGGACTTTGATGAATCTTTGTCAAAAATAAGGCAGACAGGATCATCATGAGAATTCAAGAATAAGGCAGACAAGATCATTATGAGAATACTAGAAAGAGTTTGAGCGACAGGGCAGTATGGTACATGGGTGGACTCAGAATGCTTTGGTGGGCACTTTCATGGGAGGATTCAAAACTAAAATCGCTGATGGGATTCGTCTGTTCAAGCCTAAATCTCTAAAGGAAATCGTCAGCTTGGCCACAATTCGGGACGAACAGTTGGTTCATCAATGAAGGTTCTCTCATCAATTCAGCCAACCCATGCTCGACTCTTCTCCTACCAAACCGAAGCCTGCAACTCCAATCAAACAATCATCATGGAAGAGATGCAAAAGAGGCGAGCTCAAGGCCTTTTATTTTAAGTGTGATGCTAAATTTTTTCTAGGTCACAAATGCAAGGGGCCACAACTACTATTGCTTGAGGGAAATTATGAAGACTGTGGAATCAACAATGACGATGGAACTTACACTGATCAACACGATGAACGCGATAGTTCATGCAAATATTGGTTAGACAATAATATTATAACTTAGTCAAAAAAAAAAAATAAATAAATGTCGAAGGATAAAATTTTAAAAAGTCTTTGAAAAATATTTTAAATTTTTTAAGAAAAAATTGTAATTTTAATCTGCCCTGTTGGTTCCGTCCTTGATAGTAGTGTATATAAAATATAATCACAAATACATGAAAATAAAATGATTGAGTTAGAGCACTTATTATCGATGATAGTTTCCATCCCAAGTATCCGGAAACATAATCAAATGATTTGAAAACTACACTAATTAGATCATATGTGCTATCCACATGCATTTATCTTTCGCTCCAACTCTAGCAAACAAATTTGATTTTCACGGTTGCAATCTCGCACCAAAGAAAAATATGTTAGTTATACAATAAATCATGTTAAAATTTTTGTTTCTATCAATAATTTAGAAACTAAACTATATACGAAATAATATTTAATAATTACAAAAATATATAATTTATATTACGTGATAAATATTAAAATGATAGATAAAAATAAAATAGCGTAGAAGTGAAATGAAAATATCCCTTCCCTTATTGTGATTCACGTCATTGCCACTGCATAGCATGAATAATTTAGGGGGTGTATGAGTCGCTGGTCGTGTATTGCTTGGAGAGTTAAACTTTAACCACCATTCCCTTCTTTTATACCTAATATTATGTATACGCTGTGTAAAAATAAGACACTCTTCACTACTACAAACCACAATACATACAGGTTAATTAATAGCTTTAAAATGGATGGTTAAGAGCTATAGAGATTATAACTGCCAAATAACAAATGTAGTAACCCCAACTTATATAAAAATTTAAAGGGAAATTAGGTTATTCGATCTCTAAAGTTTGGTGTTTGTAACGTTTTCATTTTTTATTTTTTTTATTATTAAAGTCCCTAATGATTTTTTTCTGGTATTATAATTCCTAATTTTTGGCTTTTATGGACCATAATAGATGATTTTTTAAGTTAAAAAAATAAAATACTAGGGATCATAATAGTAGAAAAAAATCATTAAGAACTATAACAACAGAAAAAATATTAAGAATGAAAATATTATAAACATTAAATTTTAGGGACCAAATAATTTAATTTTTCATATTTAAAATATAAAACTGCATAAAATATTTTTGTGACTTCCAAATTAATGAATATTATTTATTCTATTAAAATGATCCGACATTACCTCACCACACCAATCTTACCTTTTTCATCAAACAACAAATTATACAAACGAAATATATATCCAAAAAGTATGACAATCGATTTATTAGTAATTTGAATGCAGAGGGAAAGGGACATCAACATCAGTGTTTTCCAAGAAAATTCAGAAGGGTTGTTATTCACCTCATCAGCGAGTAGTCCTACATTTTTCTCATCACGGTTTCATGGCTCTACGCGTTTCGTACAGCCAGAGACTTGGAATATTTCTTGAAATTTCCTACGAGCTATAAACCTTCCATTTCCCCATTTGATGTCTAAATGCGGGCAGACTGGAAAATTAAACATACTGCAGAAGGAGAAAACAAGAAAATCACGCTCAGTATAAATAAAAGCATAATCAAGACCAGAGCTGTAACACAATTAAATTATTTTTCTAGGTTAATTACTAAAACACTTTATCTCAGTTCGATACTTCTGAAAATCTGCTTTCAATAAAATCCCAAACATTTCTAAATTGACTAAGGTCTACTCATCAGTTGTTCAAATGATTAAAACTTCTTTAACCAACAAATAGGATTTAGGTTCGATTTATATCACAGTATTCTAATATATAAAATAATAGTTAAAAAAAAAATACAAACTCGTATAGGTTTCAGCACCATAACTTCATCCTGGAAGCATAGGATCTTCTTTTTCCATTGAAGCCTACTGCAATTTTTTCAGAATGTTTCGTGGATCACTAGTTTTAAATTTTATGTTATGCCGCATTTTTTATAAGACTGGCCCTTTTTGGGCCCAAAGATATCAATTGGCCCGTCATTAAGAATTGTTTTTAAATGGCCTGATTGTATTTTAATAATATATTCTAAATAAGGACGCGGCTTATATCAATTCTTCTTTTCTAATCTCGCGATTCCTCAAGCATTGCAATTCTTCTTCTATCCATCATCTCCTTTGCCCGTGATCTTCTTCCTACTACTGCAAGCCTTTAGCAATTTTTCTAATCACTTTTAGTTTGTATTCTTCATCATCTTCAAGTCCTCATCTCTCCTCTGTGATTTTTCGTCTGTAATTTTTTCCTGCCATCTTCGAGTTCTCATCTTCCGCTGTGTCTGCATCAAAGTGGGCACAGAAAGAAGCATTTGCCATATGCGTTCTTATTAAGATAGAATTAAGATAAAACGTAATTTGAAGATCTGTTGACATCACTTGAGAACCACGTTTAAAGATGGGGCAAGTTGATGAGGAAAAACACCAAAAGAGTCTATTCTGATCAATTAACTTTTGTTCTCATATGTTTCTATTCCGTATCTATAGCAAATTCATGTTATTTTCTCAATTTTCCAATCCCTTTCCCATGGTAATCTCCAGGATACTTCATCCATTCTACGACCGCGCAAGAAAGATCCTTCTTCTTACGCAACTCGGCAGACCATCGGAAGTCACAACCACACAGAAACACACACTTCCACGCCATTCTAGACCTTGGCCCCCCCGCACCACACACAGAGAGACACAAACACACACAGTGATCAGAGATAGAAGCAGCAAAAAAACTTACATGAACAGAAGTCGCGACCACGCAAAAAGATCCTGCTTCTCACCCAACTCGGCTGACCATCGGAAGTCACAACCACACATAAACAAACTCTTCCACACTCCCGTAGACGTTGCCTCCCATCACAAACCCCCCCCCCCTCACCACCCACAGCACAGAGGCGCAACAACACAGTAAATGAGGAGAGATGGAACCAGCAAACAAACTTACAAGAACGGAGCGCGTACAAACTGAACAAGAACTGACGGGAAAGAACACAGAAAAGTACCAATTTTCCCCCGAATAAAACAATATAAATAGGCCTCAACCCCATGGCTTCGGACACAAAACCAAAATATTCAATCAATCACACAATAGCAGAACAACAAGAAAGAGAAAATTTTGATCAGAAATGGCTGACCAGAATAACAATGGCGATGAAACCCCAAGGCGCTTTCAAGACAACTTAGACAAGGGTGGAAGCATATTTCCAGCAAAAAAGAAGACCGTCAAAAAAATGATGGCAGAGAAGATAATTGAAGGCACGTCCAAGCTTATAAAAAAGAGAAAGATCAAACCAGAAGATGATGATTAATCTGATTCAATTCTTTTCATGCACAACGTATTATTGCTCGTTCTTCATGTTCCTAGGATTCCACTATATTGCATTTTCTTTCTTTGTCTTTTTGGCTTTTGCTTTTTTCTTTCACTGCTGATCGTCTTTTGTGTTGTAATAAAGAAAAACGTCTTCAGAGAAATCATTGAAAGAATTTATGTTGTTGTATTGTAATGAAGCCAAAGAATTCTGATTATTTCTTTATAAAATAATTATTAATATTTTATTAAATATGAACTGCCTCTCGAGATCAGGCTTGTCAAATGTTCTATAATTAGTTTTTTTTATCTGTAATTGAATGTAATTGCACTAATTAGAAACTGATCGTGGTCAGCTTTCTTTATTTGTATTCTTCTTGGCCTCTGTTTAACTTTGATTACTGCTTTTTGGACCACTTTTTTGGGACTTTGGATGTGGTCTAGTTTTGTACAAATTTGCTTTTCTCGTGCTAACTTCATTGCGTCATAACGTCTAGTCCAGAGTGTTTGATTTGATATTTCAAATCGAGGCCTCATTACTGGGCATCGGTCAATGGCCGGGCCAATTATAGCAAACTTTTCACTGAATGATTATTGGCCTAAATACACGAGAAACCAAGGGTGAGATATAGACTATAATCTTTAAAGACTGTACGTTTTAATATATATATATATATATATATATATATATATATATATATAGTTGCAAACGTAGCTATTCGGGAAGAAAATTCTTTGCATTTCATTTTACCAATTCACCTTCTAATTCCGTTAAGCCATTGTCTTTGTATAAAGGACAGCCTACTTATCTATTTTCTAAATCGGAAATTGAGATGTTGGCAGCTCCTTTCCGATTCATTTTGGTGGGTAAGTTTGCACGAGACAGGTCGTCGATGAGTATTCTCAGGAAGGAATTTCGTGCTGTTGGGCTTGCGGAGGATGTGAGAATAGGCGAGCTTGATGCTAAGCACATCCTCATTCGACTTGTTTTGGAGAAATAGTATCACCGTTTATGGATGACGGGACTCTGGTATATTTAATGCTTCGCGATGCGAATAACCAAATGGACTCCGGATTTTTGAGTCATATAAAGATCCTTCTGTCGTTCCTTTCGATGTTTCTGTTGACTATCTCCCACTGTTGTTTTGTGGCAAATCAATTCCATTGTCTCTAGCTATTGCAGGAAGCCATCCACTGAAAATTAATGAGACTACAACAAACCTCAAAAGGCCTAGTACTGGTCGTGTCTGTGTTGAGGTTGATCTAAAGAAACATCTGCTCAAACGATTATAGATTGGTATGAAAGATTTAGGGTTTTTGTGACACCCCAATCTCACATAAAATTTGGATGGGAGGTGTGAACAGTACATAAAGATGGAGCTAACTACCCATGATAAACTTGGGATATTCATTTTGACCGTGGGTACTACAAAGCCAATAGTCGCACTTCCGAGCTTGTAGTCACAAGGCATGACATTTAATGTCAGAGTAGATAACTAACTCCTGATATGAGAACTAAATTCTACACCATGTACAATGGGAGCCACCTCTAAAATCCCACGTCACCTAATTCGTCTTGGGTTTGGCCCCTAAGTGTAGAGCCAACGAAAATGCTTGGGCCTAAAGGAGGGATAAATGTGACACCCCAATCCCAGATGGGATTATGATGACAAGTGTGAATGATATATAAAGATAGTGTAACACCCCACTTACCTAATTAACCCTAAATGAGTTAAAATGTCGCCTTATCCCCTGGACAAGTGGTCTTTATAATGAAATACAATAGAAAAATCAAATATTAAAAGAAAGTCAAGTCTAAAATTATTACAAGGTTAAAAAATTTATCCAAAGTCTTCAACAAACATAAATAATCAAAACTAAGAGTCCATAGGATAAACTTTGGAGAATCACATAACATAAATTTTAAACTATTGGACTTTGAGCCTCATCAAGCTCTGTATCCCCTTGAAATAATGGTTTAAAAGGGTGTGAGATAATATATCTCACTAAACCCTATATATGCCAGGTTAAGTGAAACTTATTCATGTTTCATGCAAAAGAGAAATTTCAAACGTTACAAGTGAATGAAACATGCCTTCCTTAAGCTTATATTCTTGCATATTGAAAGGTCCTTACGAGTATTCATGAGGTGAAGTGTATGCAAAACATTTTGTTTGGAAAGAATTTAACAACCAACGATTACATTGAACTTCAAATAAAATTTCAAAGATGCACTTGGAAAACCCTATCAAAACCAATTCAAGAGATTCACAGATATCAGATTTCAAAAGTTACTACTTATGTTCGAAGAGTATCAATATTCCAATATACTTGAAATGAATGGGTACAAAGTTAACTCCTACCCCAGATTTCAAAAGTTACTACTTATGTTCGAAGAGTATCAATATTCCAATATACTTGAAATGAATGGGTACAAAGTTAACTCCTACCCCAAAGGTGTAACACATGCAATTTCAAACTATCAAGTAGGTGTATATCCTACCTAGTGAGATTTTTCTCCTTCTCTCACTTAATCCTAATCGGGCTATTCCACGTCCAACCATCAGTTCCTCTAGAATCCCCTTGCTAGCTAAGGACCGACTCAATACCAAGCACTAGCACCCTGTTTGGAAATGGGTAGCCTTCCAGAGTCAGCCAATCTACCATAAGTTGCTCACAATATAACACGAGTTAGTGCATGTGGCCTTACCCCCTATTGAGCACTTAACACCATCATTTTTACATATCACAAAAGCTCCAACATCAGATTTCCTACAAGGTTAGCTCAATGCATTTCCAAATAATATGTTTCAAATTACATAAAAGATTTCCAAAAGGGATGGTATTCAAAATCATCATTTATAGCGTAAGAGTTCATAATTAAAGAAGCCGAAAGTGTATGAGCCAAGCTATGATTTTCATAAATACATAAATGGATATAAATTCATAACTTGAATGTACAAAATAAATCACAAAGTTTGACACTTGATTCCTAATCTACGCTTGGAAAATTTAAAAAGTTTTCAAATTTAGAAAATTTCCAAAAATAACTCGATCAATATTTCAGGAATTCAAGGGAAACTTCCCTTATTTCAAACCTAGCGTAATTCTAGTTTAATGAATTCGTCCTTGCTCTTGGAATCCTCTAACGTCTAGTAGGAAGATTACATAAGTAAATCTCAAATACTATCCTACTCATCCAAAAATATTGATATATAAACTCAAATTCCTAACTTTTCCAAATATAGAACATACATTGACATTGCTATCTTGTAATAGATAGATAACTCCTAAAGTAGCAAGAGTATACTCAAATATTTAGTCCTAGTAACCTGCCAACATTCTCAATTAAGTATACAACTATGCAAAAATATAGAAGTATAGAAACTCTACAAGTAGACATCAAGCTATTCATAAAATTCCAGCATACATTGACTATGGTTTTTAAGGCAAAACCCTTACTTTACACCTACCCAAAAAAATCTCAAATTTTGTAGCCATGAAGCTAAACATGAAAGGGATGGAATATAATAAGAAAATCCAACAAATAATGTCCACACAAATTGCAAAATTTTGAGTTTTCACACTGCTCAAATTTTGTCTCAAAATAGCACCAATATTAGTGTTCCAAGAACTTTAGTTCTTGAACTCAGATTTACCCCAAACCTTCCAGTATACAAGAGCATACAACCTACTGTATTAACACTCTTACTGAAGGTGTGGAAAGTGGGAAACACGGAGCACGCAGCAAAAGTGAACATAAAAAAAAAAACTGGAAAAACAAGAACAGGGATTCCAGAGTAGGGCCAGCACCGGCTCTGGCAGCCCTAGCCGGTGCCCATTGCTCCCTGTCCCAATCCTGAGGTTTTAAAAATTTTATCTCTCTTTCTGGTTCTCAAAGGTGGCAGGACTGGAACGTGCGCAACTGGGGTAGGTGTGCTGGTAGAAGCCTCTAGTGCGATTCTTGCAAACCTCCTACTCCGCCTTTGCATGTATGTGAACGCCTAACTCTCGGTCTTCCAATATATAGCTTGCCTAACTACCGTTTGGTGAACAACTGACAGGCTAGGGAATTTTTCTAGAGAGAGAGAGAGAGAGAGAGAGAGACGCTTGGCTATTCCACAGAGAAGAAGCCGTCTCTCTTGTGTGTCTAATTTACAACCACGTTATTTTCAATCCTCCTGTTTAACCTAAAAAAAAAATCATAGGTTAAATTGGACTGGGCTATTGGACTCTTGGTTTAATCTATTGGGCTTAATTAATTATTCTAGTTAGAACTAACTCAATGGCCTAACAAATAATTAATTTTTCAGCCCAAATAAACCAGTCCAATTAAAAAAGTCTAAATCAGTTTAGTCCCAGGTTAATCCCTAATTATTCAACTGGGTCAAAGCTCTGAATAATTAATTAACCCACCAAACTAATTTAATTAATTCTCTCTCCATGGACCTTTATTTTATTCTAACCAAATAATTAAATAAAGCTATTTAAATAAAATAAATTCTATTTAATTTAACATCAATTCCTTAGCCTGTATTTAATTAGGACTCACGGTCTATACTGGGGACTAAAAGACACACCGCATTGGCTACTAAAATGACCAAAATACCATTGCCATATAAATAGATGTATTTTACATTTTAAATATTTCCTAATATCACCATATGGAAATATTGACCCCAAGGACAATGTTGCGTTAACAAAATCTCCGACCTACAAGTGTAATGACTAAAATACCCCTCTACATATCACCGTACATTCAGAGAGGGAGAAGTGTACTAACACCTCTCTAAATGACATCTACCATCCTTAGGCCTCTAGTCTAATGATCCACGACTTCCTGGATTATTTTTACTTTCCAAGGGAGCTACCCTAAAGCAAACTTCTAAGTCATATTTCTCAGGGCCTTAGATATTTAGATCATTCAGACAACCACAAGAGGCGATATAGTATAGAAACTATTTTGTACAAGTCTGTCTTAACTAACTAGTCACACATACCCAACATGCAAGTATATTGGCCCTACGATAGAACCTCAACTATAGCATATCAAAGTATATGCTTCCAACTTCGTCAGGCCACCAACTCATACTCCAGTCGTAGGGTACTATTCCACGCTGTAACGGTAGTAGTCTAGGTTTCTACCATATAGTACTTTTAGAAACCACTACTACAGGTCTTGTTCTACGTATTCGAAATACGCTTATGTCATGAAGTGAGTGGACTACTCACTGGCTAAAGGTAAGCCATTCCCAATTTAGAATTCAAAACATAATAACCTAGACATGATGAGATTCTCATTCTCATCAATCGGTTAAGAACAAAAGTTTGTGTGTTAAGTAACCCGTGATCCATACCTTACTGTGAAAGACCGCTATTCACATGGACCACTTATTTAAACACAATGGGTCTTTTCCAAACGTAATTATTCATAAATAAAATTGTAAATTCACAAAAAAATTCTAAAAATAATTTCTTTTATTAAAATATTCGATTTTTACATCAGAAATCTAGTCTAAGAGGGCATACATCCCAACACTTACAACCCCTCAAAACTGTGAGCAAAACAGATCATAGAGCAGACTTAAGACAGAACGCAACAACACCGAAAAATCAGTCCTCCTAATGTCACTATTTTGTAAAATTTTCCACAATTAAACTAAATATTTTCTAGCATATTTTCCTACATGAAAACATCATAAGCATAGGTATATAAACATGCTTCTTATAAATCCTTCAAGAATAAATTAATGTTCTGCAGTTTCTTTAACCCTAATAGTAACATGTCCCATAATAGTAAAATTTTCCAACAATGTACATATAACTTTCCTGCACCAAGAAAGCGTTTCTTGGATCCGTTTTCTCAAGAAAAACAACCTCTATTTTGAGTAAGAGAGAGGTGACATATAGGAAGCTCAATCCCTAGCAAAACACATGTAAGAATTAAACAAGAACATTCATTCAAAGCTGTAACAATTTCCAAATTCAATATTAGTTTTATTTTAGGCCAAATAAGATTTCTTTCCTATAAAATCCCTTGGAAAGACACTTCCTTTTGCACGAACATTATGAAAAGCTCAGCCAATAACTTATACCACCTTTGCGTATGTTAATATGGCAAAAACGAAGGCACCAGAACATGCTACAGAACAAAATAAAAAACAAAGCATCGCATGAAAGCTGTTTACCTCTACGTTTCTTCACTGGTCTAGGGGGTTCCGGCTCCTCAGTCTGAACCGATTTTGGTTCCGAGATCAATTCTTCAGGCTGTTGTCTCGCAAGCCGACGACTTTTCCTGGGCATCAACGCGATTCTCCTTGGCTATCGGAATATAACCCCTCCTGAAATGCGTGGTGAAAATTTATGGATGAAGAGGATGATCTTCTCACTCTAATTGAATGCTATCAAGCATTAATTGGATGAGTTTTTCGTTTGTGTTCTTGTTCTTTTAAAAAAAAAACACACAAAGAATGCACGAGAGAGAGAACTAAAGAAGACATGAAGCTTGAAGGAAGGAAAAACAACATGCTTCAGTGAATCACTATTGTTGCCCTCTGAATCCCAACAACTTTAATCATAGGTTATTATCTGGGCATTCAAAAATCAAACAAAAGCCCTAAGGCCCACGTCATGTTAAGCCATTAAACAAGCATTGGGACCTACGGCCTAGTTTATTGGGTTAAGCCTCTTAATTTATGTTAATTATTCCTGGACTGAAATAAGCTTAAACTAATTAAATAACCCAATGGACTAATATAAACCTCAAGCCTTGGCCTAGTTCATTGGGTTTAGCTTTTAATTTAATTTAATTATTCCTGAACTAATATTAGCCCAATAATTAAATTAATTAAATAACTCAAATGGGCCAATATATAATTCTCTCTCTCTTTGGACCTTTTATTTTATTCTAACTTAATAAATAAATTAAGCTACTCAAATAAAATAAAATCCACTTTACACAAGACCAATCCCTTAATCCAAACCCATAAGGACTTATGGGCTACTCCGAGGATCAAAAGACACATCATATTAGCTACTAAAATGACAAAAATATCTCTACTATAGAAATAGCTGTATTTTACATTTTAAATATTTACTAATATCACCATAAGAAAATATTGACCCTAAGGACAATGCTGCGTTAGCAAAGTCTCCGGCCTACAGGTGTAATGACTAAAATACCCCTCTACGCATCACCGTGCATTTAAAGAGGAAGAGTGTGCTAACACATCTCTAAACAACATCTACCATCCTTAGACTTCTAATCCAATTATCCATGACTCCTGGAATGTTTCTGCTTTCTAATGGAGCTACCCTAAAGCTAACATCCAAGTCATGTTCCCTAGAGCCTTGGATATTTAGATCATTTGAACAGTTACAAGGGGCAATATAGCACATAAGCTATCTTGTACAAATCCATCTTAACGAAGTAGTCATATATACTCAATATACAAGTATATCGGCTCTACAATAGAACCTCAACTATAGCATATCAAAGTACATGCTTCCACCTTCATCAGACCACCAACTTATACTCAAGCAGTAGAGTATTAGTCTACGCTGTAGCAGCAATAGTCTGAATTTCTTCTAAATAGTATTTTTAGAAATCACTATTATAGATCATGTTCTACGTATTCAAAATACGCTCATACTATGAAGTGAGTGGACTACTCACTTGCTAAAGGTAAGCCATTCTCCATTTAGAATTCATAACACAATAACCTAAACATGATGAAATTCTCATTCTCACCAATTAGTTAAGAACAAACGTTTATGTGTTAAGTAACCCGTGATCCATACCTTACTGTGAAAGACCACCATTCACATGGATCACTTACTGAAACACAATGGGTTCTTTCCAAATGTAAATCATGCACAAATAAAATGTAAATTCACAAAAAAAAAAAATTGAGAATAAATTCTTTTATTAATAAATTCGATAATTACATCAGAAACTTAATCTAGAGGGCATACATTCTAATAATCTCCCACTTGCACTCTAGCACTAAGAAAGTCTGTAGGTGCTCACCCCTATGACGTCTAAATGTCTTTTGAAGACTCTCTCAGCCAAAGGCTTGGTGAAGAGATCTACTAGGTTGTTCTCCCAAGCTATCTGTTCAACCACAATTTTCTGTCTCTGGATGAAATTCCAGATCAAGTGGTACTTCCTCCTGATGTGCTTCCCCTTCTTGTGATTTTTGGATTCTTTGGATTGTAAGACTGCTCCAGTGTTATCCCAATACACCACAATCGGTCTGTCCATGTGTGGTATGACTCTAAGTTCTTAAAGAAACTTCCAGAGCCAGACTGCCTCCTTGGATGCCTCCGAAACTGTCACATACTCAGCTTCTATGGTTTAGTTAGGAATGCAAGATTGCTTGCTACTCCTCTATGAAATAGTTCCTCCAGACAAGGTGAAGGCATATCCACTAGTGAATTTTCTCTCATCCTTATTTGACTGGAAGTCTGAGTCTATATATCCAGTAGGAACCAAGTCATCAGTCATGTAAACCAGCATATAATCTCTCGTACCTTTGAGGTACTTAAGAATATACTTTACAGCTTGTCAGTGAACCTCCCCAATGTTTGACTGATATCTAGTAATTAAGCCTATGGTAAAACAGATATTTGGCCTAGTGCACAGAATAACGTATATGAGACTTCCCACAGCCGAAGCGTAGGGAATCCTACTCATTTTACCTTTTCCTTCTTGGGACTTAGGACAGTCTTTTGAATAAAAAGACAACCCATGTATGCAAGGGATTAGAGCTCCCTTACATAAGTCTATGCTGAACTTGGCAAGCATCTTGTCAAAGTATGTCACTTGGAATAATCCTAATATTCTCTGTTTCATATTTCTAGAAAGCTTAATCCCAAGAGTATAATTGACATCTCCCAAGTCCTTCATACGGAATTGACTAGATAGCCAAACCTTAGTAGTTGACAATGTTCCTACATCATTCTCAATGAGTAGAATGTCATCTACATACAGGACAAGAAAAATCACAACATTCCTAATGAGTAGAATGTCATCCTACATCATTCTCAATAAGTAAAATGTCATCATTCCCAAGGCTACTTTTTGCAGTGGCTAAAACACTTGCTAGACTATCGCTAATAGATACTTTTGACGTTACTGCGACATCAATGGACCATAGCTAAATCAAAAGTCACAGACAAAAAATTTGCAATTGCACACAATAGCTGTTGCTACCAGCTAGCTAAGGTGTGATGATCAAATTCAACAATGGAGTGTGATACTCTTGCCACGACTTAGCGATGGCCAGATACAAATGGCCATCGATACACTATCACTAGTTGCTAAGGCTCAGCAATGGTTGTAGAAACTAAAATGGTTTAATTTGAATTAGGATAATATGGCTGTCGCTTCACCCATGTTATATTACGCGTTCTTTGCGATAGCTTTTAAATGATTGTCGCAGTACCTTGGTTAATCTATGACAACATTTTTTTATTATTTGAACTTTTAAGATTAGGAATAAAAAGCCATCACAATTTTATTATTAATTTGCTGGAGTTTTACGATTGCTTTTTATAACTTTGGAATTAATTTAATCGGCCGTTACAAGTCCCTCGCAAATTAACGACGGTACTGCGAATCCCTTGTGGTGGCCATTTAATTGTTCGCACAACGTCATAGACTTTTTTGCGATTGTTTGTTCGCTCGGCTGTCGCTAGGCCATCGCTACTTTGTAACCATTACAACCTAGCTTTAGTTATTTATGTCTATTCCTTGTAACATTTCAATATATTATACTCATCCGTCAAACTAATAAACAAATAGTATACCAAACACAAATATAATTTGAAATCCACGAATTGCATATTTATTAACACCAATAACAAGAACACTAAAAATTAGTACAAAATGGTCCAAAAAACTTATTTACAATAAAAACTAGTATAAAATAGTCTAATAAACATAAAAAACTAATCAAGTAGCAAGTGGAGTAGGAGTAACTCACGTAGGGGGTAGAGGAGGAGGACCACTGCCGCCGCCAAGAGATAGTGGATGATGATCTGGTGGTGATACAGTGAAGTCCTCATTCTCACCATCACCATCATCAGTCTCTCATCAATAATAGGAGGTGGCTATGGCGTGGGCAATTCCATTTTCTCAACCATCACTGTCAACAACCCAGTCATGTAGTTATCATGTTGTTTGTATGTTTTTATTTGTCTATTGTATTCATGCTAGATCTACTGAGCAACCTCCGAGACCTTGATATCCATTCTCTTATCAAGGTTATAGGCGAAAACTGTAGTTGAAGAGCATGAGGGCAGCTGATTGTGATGCAATCGTCACTACAAGAAAACTGTTAATTTGCCACGAAAAATTCGTGGCTAAACTGGAATTTTTCACGGATCTACGACAGACGATGTACACAAGCAACCTCATTCATCACTGAGATATTTTTGTGACGGAACTATATTTCAGTCTCAAATTGTCATGGATTTGCGAGAAAATTTTATATAGTTGGCCATAAAAAATCATGTAAAGGGCAAAAATTTGTGAACGGATTTAGTTGGGATCCGTGATAAATTTGGGACACTTGGATATGGATTTGAGACTGCTATTTTCTTCCCAATTCTTTTTCATGGCAAATTCGTGGAAATCTGCCACGAATAATTTATTTTTTAAATTAATTCCGTGCATCTGCCACGTATTTGCCATATTATTAGTTGTGCAATGCTTTTCTTTGGCAAATCTGTGGCAATCTGCCCCAAATTTTCCATGTATTACTTCTATTACTACCAGCTTATGTGGAAATTTGTCACGGATTTGCTAAGGAAAATAATATGCAAATAATTATCCGTGACAAATCTGTGGCAGATTTTCACATAATTGCCATGGAAGTAATTAGAGAATAAATTATCCGTGGTAGATTTCCACAGATTTGCCACGGATTACTTGTTTCCATAAATTATCCATGGCAAAGCCATGGAAACCGGCCACGGATTTGGCACATAATCAATTAGAAAATATATTATCCATTGCAAATTTATGGCAGATTGCCATGGAATTAGTTAGGAAATAAATTATCCATGGCAATGCTATGGTAATCTGCCGCGGATTTACCACGAAATTATTTAGAAAATAAATTATCTGTGGCAAATCCGTTACAGATTTCTGCGGATTTGCCATGGAATTAGTTAGGATATAAATCATCTGTGGAAAATTTGTGGAAGGATTTGCCCCTGACTTGTTCTTGGGCTACCAGTTTCCATGGCAAATCCATGGCATAGATCTTTCTTTAGTGCATGTTGTTTCCCGTGGCAAATTCGTAGCAGATTGCCACGAATTTGTTAGGGATATGCCCTAGAATCAATTTGTACTTATACTATTGTCGTTATATTTTATATAATAATATGAGGTTTTCCTTTCCATGAATAATGCATTTTGTTTTGTGGTCATCAAGTACGTGTCTTGATAGTAAAACCAACAATAAATACAATGACTATTCTAAAACAGTCCCTAATCAATTATTATTATTAGAACAAATATAAATTAATATTAGTAAGTTTCTGACTAGATAGCTATGTCTTACTGGTCATGGATATTTGTGATATCAAGTCAAAACATAAATAAATGTTAGAGAACATTGTATTAGACATGACCCACTGTGAGTGTACTTCATGGAATATGTCATAAGTACTTTCTAGCTATAATGATATTAAAAGTCCTTCGACCAAAATTCATCATAAGTTTCCTACTTGATAAATTCTATATTTTGACGTTGTCTAAAGTTGTCTTTAACCAAATAATAAATTAGACTATTGTTGGATATAGAATAAATCAATGAGAGGAATATGATTGATAATGAAGGAATTTGTCCCTCTCAATTATGGGAGAGATATCCATGGGCCCCTTGATAAATTAGACTGTTAAAATGCATGGCCATGCTCAAATATATCAATCTAAGTTACTGATATCATTTGTTTGAACAGTCTACTATGAAATCAAGAAATAATTGATTAAACTTAATAAGGATGACATGTTCCATGCCTTATGCTTAATCTGGATATCGTGTGACAAAAGGACTAAATATAAAATTGTGGTTTGGTTCAAAGAGATCACTGATCTTCATTTTACCTGGATAGTTATAATATTTTGCTAGAAACCGCTTATAACTTGTGGGCCATTTGAATATGATTTAGGCATATTGCCAGTATTAAATGAACCTATAGGGTCACACAATAATCGAACGTGTTAGGTTACTTTTTTGGTAGCCAGATTCGATAAATCTGGAAATATGTTTAAGTTAATCGAACCTATAAAATTTACCAGATACAATGAATCTGGAAATATGTCCATATTCGATGTATCTGGATGATGTCCAAATTATAAGAATCTGACTCGGTAAATTAATTAGTTAAATTACTGAGATAATAGCATAATCTTATCATATTAGTTTTTAATTTAATTTGAATTTAAATTAAAATATGATAAGATATTATCAGTTTTGGACTCTAAAGGATTTGGAAGGTTTTAAGAAAACCCTAGCCGTCTTCTCAGCAGTTCAGTTTTGTTAAAAATTTTGTGCCTCTATTCACCAGAAAAAAATCCTCTCAAACCCTAGGCGCTAGCACTCTCGGGGCAACGAGTCAGTTCGCCGTGTGTACCTATAGAGGACGTTCGCACACTGCATCGTCTGGTGATCGTTCAGGTTGCACGTACGACAGCACAAACAGAAATCTTGATTACGCCGAAGAGAGGTAATTCTGTAAACCTAAGGTCTTCTTAATCATTTACTTGGATCCTCGGAGGGGATTCATTGATGTTTTCCACATTTAGCAGTCTACGAATCCTAACAGTGGTATCAGAGCAACTTACTAAACGATTAGGTTGAGTCATCTGTGTTAATCGTATTTTTGAATATATGTATGATATATATATGTGAATTTAAACGGTGTATATTAGCATGTTCACATGATTATGATTTTAGAATACTTAGCATGCAGACTACCTAAATTAGGTTTAATCTGTGCATCTTAGTTGTCTGATCATACTAGATTATTTGCAGATTGTCTGTAAACTGGTCTATTTTAATATGATATGGTATCGTAAGCATGCTATCCGTGGTTCTATATTTGCGAATTGTTTGAATTAATCGGCCATGATAATATGTTATCTATACGAATATGATTAAAAGAGAATGCAGATTGTCTGTAATATGTAAGTTTTATGGCGATGGTTATTAAGGGGTCCGAATGTTAATCTGATTAATATTCGGAAATCGGAAGGTGAAATCTCATTCAATAAGAGAAAAAAAAATTGATTTTCCTTTCGGGGGCGCTACCCCCTTGACCCCTACCCGCTGACCAGCCAGCGGGACCTCTACCGGGGCGCTGCCCCTTAGAACCCCGACTAAGGGGTTCATTAGTGTTTTTTATTGTAGTGTGGATTATTTTGAATAATGCATAGCATGGCCCGTTTTATCCCAATGTGATTGACAGGTTACATTCTGGTTATTTTAAGTTGTAATTTTTAAATACGGCCTGCATGTCATTTTTCATTGTTGTAAAATTTTATTGCTTTCCTAGAATAGGAATTATTTTAATTTTACTATCCAATGTAAAAGAAAATAGCGGCCTACATTTACAACTGAGGAGGAATATGCTCAAGGCATTAGAGAATACTTAAGGAGTTCATATACATAGATTGACCACCTTGATCTTCACTTCGCTCGTGATGATCAACATAGGTTATGGGCCATGCTATGTCACTTTTATTTATGTCTTTGCATGCATATTTGATATGTTTGTTCCATACTTACTACAATCAAATTCTTATTTAAAAAAAATTAAGTGTTAAATGCCTTCCAAAATCAAACACTTGTTATTACTTGAATCATCATATGGTCATTCTTGCTAAAGTAGGATGCTTTAGATTATCTAAGTGAGACAAGATGGAAAAGAGTTTTCCATATGTTTGATATGGTTTGACTTAACTGGGCTATCAAAATAGTTTTGGGCCTAGGGCATTATATGAGATATTTTTAGCCGGGACATTTGATGCCTATCTCATTTAAAAATTTTAGTTTTATTTAATTATAAGATTAAAGCCAAAGCTTACTTATGATTAAAATAAAATATTTATGAATTTTTTTTTACCCACTACGAAACATCAAAATGTTGAAGTTTCAAAATTTTAAATGCTTTTAGTGGGAGTTTTTCATTAAAGCCTCAAAATTAATTACTTTGCATTTTTGTATGTAGATAATGGCAATAAACAGTTGGAATAACTCATTGCGATTTGTACTCGAGAAAGACAAGCTTAGTGGGACTAACTTTCTTGATTGAGCACGAAACTTAAGAATCGTTCTTAAGCAAGAAAAAAAGCTCTATATTCTTGAAAATCCTATTCCGCCTGCTCCAGCAAATAACGCCTCAAAAGCTGAAAAAGATGCTTATAGTAAGCACAAAAATGACTCCAATGATGTTACTTGCCTCATGCTAGTAACCATGAACTCTAAACTTCAAAAACAATTTGAAGAAGCAGAGGCATATGACATGATTGTGCATCTCAAAAAAATGTTCCAAGAGCAAGTACGGCAAGAGAGATTTGAAACTCACAATGCATTAAATGCATGTAAGATGGTTTCTGGCACCTTGGTAAGTGCTCATGTCCTTAAAATGAAGGGCTATCTTGATCATGTTGATAAGCTTGGTGCTCCTGTTAATCATAACATAGCCACAGATTTGATCTTGGGCTCATTACCTCCTGAGTATGACCAGTTTGTCATGAATTTTAACATGCATAATATGGAGGAATCCATCACTGAATTGCATGGGATGCTAAAACAAGTTGAACTGAACATTAAGAAGAATACTGCTAGTATTCTAATGGTTCAAAAAGGGAAAGGAAAAAAGAACGACCAAAAGGGTAAAATCATGGCTAGTAAGGGCAAGGACAAGGCAAAGTCCAAGTTCAAGCCCAAACCTAAGGCCAAGACACCAAATGAGGGAGCTTATCACCATTGTGGAGAACAAGGACATTGGTTAAGAAATTACAAGCTCTATTTGGAAACAAATAAAAAGAAGGATAGTGACACTGCCGCTTTAGGTATTTATGTTATAGAAATTAATTTATCTACTTCTGATTCATGGGTATTGGATACCGGTTGTGGATCTCACATTTGTATAAATGTGCAAGGTCTAAAAAGGAGTAGAGCCTTGGCAAAAGGCGAGGTGGACCTACGAGTTGCGAATGGAGCAAAAGTTGCTGCAGTAGCTGTAGGAATTTTTGAATTAATTTTACCCAGTGGACTTGTTTTAGAACTGAATGATTGTTTTTATATTCCTACTATGAGTAGGAATATTATTTCAGTTTCTTGTTTGGATTCAGAATGTTTTGAATTTGTTATTAGGAATAACATTTGCTCCATTAATAAAAACGGCATTTTTTATGAAGATGCCTCATTGTGAAATGGGCTCTATATTCTCAATCTTCGTGGATCTTCAAACAAGTCTATCTATAATATTAATACTAAGAGATTAAAATCTAATGATTTAAATCAGACTTACTTCTAGCATTGTCATTTGGGCCATATAAATGAGAAACGCATAACAAGGCTTCATAATGATGGGCTTCTAAATTTGTTTGACTTAAAATCTTACGAAATATGTGATTTTTGTTTATTAGGCAAAATGACTAAACTGCCTTTTAAGATACAAAATGAAAGGGCAACTGATTTATTGGGCCTAATACATACTGATATATGTGGACTAATGAATTCACAAGCTAGAGGAGGATTTCAGTACTTTATTACATTTACGGATGATTTCAGTAGATATGGCTACCTGTATCTGATGAAACACAAATCTAAATCGTTCCAGAAATTCAAAGAATTTCAAAATGAAGTACAAAATCAGCTTGGCAAAAGTATCAAAATAATTCCATCAGATCGAGGTGGTGAATACTTAAGTCACAAGTTTGACGAGCATCTTAAAAATTGTGGAATTATCTCCCAATTAATTCCACCTGGAACACCTCAATGGAATGGTATATCTGAATGGAGAAATCAGACTTTATTAGATATGGTTCAATTAATGATGAGTCAAACTGATCTTCCAATCTCCTTTTGGGGTTATGTCCTAGAGACTGCTGCATTCATACTAAATCGAGTTCCATCTAAATCGGTTCAGAAAACGCCATATGAGATATGGATTGGGAGACAACCTAGTTTGTCATTTCTCAGGATTTGGGGTTGTGAAGTTTATGTAAAGCATTTATTATCTGAAAAACTTGCACATAAATCGGACAAATGCATATTTGTAGGGTATCCTAAACAAACTAAAGGATATCAATTTTATCTCCCAAAAGAAAATAGAGTAATTGTTGCTCGAAATGGATTTTTTCTTGAAAAGGAATTTATTTCCAAAAGAATCAGTGGGAGTAAAATACATCTTGATGAGATTCAAGAGCCATAATTAGTACCTGAACCAAATAATGAACCTCGATTAGATATCTCACAAGTCCAAGATGAGCCTACTTCTATAGAACAAGGACCTCGAAGATCTGATATAGTTCATCAACAACTTGAGAGATATGGATTCCTCATCACTGACGATCACAATATGGAGCTTATAGTTAATGATGAGCCCACTTCCTTTCTAGAAGCCATTAAGAGTTCTGATTCTGAAAAATGGTTAGAGGCTATGAAGTTTGAGATGCAATCCATGTATGATAACCGAGTCTGGACTTTGGTTAATCCACCTAAAGGGTCAAAAACCATTGGGTGTAAATGGGTTTTCAAAAAGAAAATAGATATGGAGGGAAATATACATTCTTACAAAGCACGACTAGTAGCAAAAGGTTATAGATAGACTCATGGTATAGACTATGATGAAACATTTTCACCAATTGTAATACATAAATCTATTAGAATTCTTCTTACTATAGCAGCATATTATGATTATGAGATTTGGCAAATGGATGTCAAAACTACGTTTCTCAATGGAAACTTACTCGAGGATGTGTACATGACATAACCTAAGGGTTTTTAATGATCCTTTGAATTCTAATAAAGTATGCAAGCTTCAAAGATCCATTTATGGATTGAAGCAAGCACCTCAAAGCTGGAATCTTCGTTTTGATGAAGCAATTAAAGAATTTAGCTTTATCAAAAATGAAGATGAACCTTGTGTCTATAAGAAAACAAGTGGGAATACTATAGTCTTTTTGGTACTTTATGTTGATGACATCTTACTCATTGGAAACGACGTCCCAACTCTATAAAGTATAAAGACATGGTTGGGAAATTGTTTCACAATGAAAGACTTAGGTGAAGTTGCCTATATTCTAGGCAGAATGATCTATAGAGATAGATCTAGAAAGCTAATTGGACTAAGTTAAAGTGCATATGTTAACAAGGTACTGAAAAGGTTCAATATGCAAGACTCTAAGAAAGGATTCTTACCAATGTCACATGGCATTAAGCTTAGCAAAACTCAAAGTTCTTCTACAAAGGATGAAGAAGAGCGCATGAACAAGATACCATACACTTTCGTTATAGGGTCTATCATGTATGCCATGTTATGTACTCGACCCTATGTATCATATGCATTGAGCATGACGAGTAGGTTCCAATCAAATCCTGGAGAGGCAAACTGGACTGCTGTCAAGAACATACTGAAGTACTTAAGAAGAACTAAAGATATGTTCTTAGTTTATGGAGGACAAGAAGGCGAGCTAGTTGTAAATGGTTACACTGATGCTAGTTTTCAGTCCGACATAGATGATTACAGATCACAATCAGGTTTTCTATTTTGTTTGAATGGAGATGCTGTAAGCTAGAAAAGTTCAAAGCAAGACACCGTGGCCGATTCTACTACAGAAGCTGAGTATGTAGCTGCCTCAGCTACAGCTAAAGAAGTAGTTTGGATTAAAAAGTTCATTAAAAAACTAGATGTAGTTCCTAGTATTGTGAACCCAGTGGATTTCTATTATGACAACAATGGAGTCATTGCACAAGTTAAGGAACCAAGGTCACATCAGCGATCCAAACATATACCTAGACATTTTCATCTCATTCGAGAAATTGTTAATAGAGGAGATGTCAAAGTATGCAATGTATCAACTAATGAAAATGTTGCAGATCCACTGACAAAGCCTCTCCCATCATCTAAACATGATAGTCATACTAGATCAATGGGGTTACGGCTTATGACAAATTGGTCTTAGTGCAAGTGAGAGACTGTTAGGGATATGCCCTAGAGTCAATTTGTACTTATACTATTGTTGTTATATTTTATATAATAATATAACGTTTTCCTTTCCATGAATAGTGCATTTATTTTGTGGTCATCAAGTACGTGACTTGATAGTAAAACCTAACAATAAATACAATGACTATACGAAAGCAGTCCCTAATCGATTATTATTATTGGAACAACAATAAATTAAGATTAATATGTTTCTGACTAGATGGTTATGTTTTATTGGTCATGGATATTTGTGATATCAAGTAAAAACATAAATAAATGTTAGAGAATATTGTATTGGACATGACCCACTGTGAGAGTACTTCATGGAATATGTCATAAGTACTTTCTAGCTATAATGATATTAAAAGTCCTTCGACCAAAATTCCCCATAAGTTTCCTACTTGATAAATTCTATATTTTGACGTTGTCTAAAGTTGTCTTTAATCAGATAATAAATTAGATTATTGTTAGATATAGAATAAATCAAGGAGAGGAATATGATTGATAGTGAAGGAATTTGTCCCTCTCAATTATGGAAGAGATATCCATGGACCCCTTGATAAGTTAGACTATTAAAATGTATGGTCATGCTCCAATATATCAATCTAAGATATTGATATCATTTGTTAGAATAGTCTACTATGAAATCAAGAAATAATTGATTAAACTTAATAATGATGACATGTTCTGTGCCTTATGCTTAATCTGGATATCGTGTGACAAAAGGACTAAATATAAAATTGTGGTTTGGTTCAAAGAGATCACTGATCTTCATTTTACCTGGGTAGTTATAATGTTTTGCTAGAAACCGCCTATAACTTGTGGGCCAGTTCAACATGATTTAAGCACACTGCCAGTGTTAAATGAACCTATAGGGTCACACAATAATCGAACTTGTTAGGTTATTTTTCTGGTAGTCAGATTTGATAAATCTAGAAATATGTCTAAGTTAATTGAACCTAGAAAATTTACCAGATACATTAAATCTGGAAATATGTCCATATTCGATGTATTTGGATGATATCCAGATTATAAGAATCTAACTCGGTAAATTAATTAGTTAAATTACTGAGATAATGGCAGAATCTTATCATATCAGTTTTTAATTTAATTTGAATTTAAATTAAAATATGATAAGATATTATCAGATTTGGACTCTAAGGGATTTGTAAGATTTTAAGAAAACCTTAGCTGTCTTCTCAGCAGTTCGGTTCTGTTAAAAATTTCGTGCCTCTATTTACTAGAAAAAAAACCTCTCAAACCCTAGGCACTAGTATACTCGGGGCAACGAGTTAGTTCGTCGTGTGTACCAATAGAGGTCGTTCGCACACTGTAGCGTCTGGTGATCGTTTGGGTTGCACGTATGACAACACAAATAGAATCAAATGATCTCGATTACGCCGAAGAGAGGTAATTTTGTAAACCTAAGGTCTTCTTAATTGTTAACTTGGATCCTCGGAAGGGATTTGTGGATGTTTTCTGTGTTTAGAAGTCCACGAATCTTAACAGAATTTTCCATGGAATTAATTAGAAAATAAATTATCCATGGCAAATCCATTACGAAAATTTGTTTTTCATGGCAATTCATTGGCATACAACATACAATTTCAGATTTCAAAACCTATTACATTCCCTGTTCACAATTCCATGGCAACTAGTCTACAATTTCAGTATGCACAACACATACATTCAAAAATCTCACTCCCTGCCTACAATGTTTCCAATCACATTCCCAAGTCGTATACACAACAAATGGCCATAACATTTCTAATCCATAATCACTTCACACATGCACAACACACAACCTACAACTTTTCAAATCATATTCCCTACACACATGTAAAACACACAACAGTAAAACTTAAATGCTTGCTACAATTGTTTTAGCAAACCAAAATATCCATAAATTTTTTAAGAGTCGAAATACACAAATAATCATATATCATAAAAATATCTAAAAATAACAAATACAAATTCATAGTAGTATTAAATCCATAATTCAAGTAATCCACACTTAACATCCATATGAAAATAAAACTAATCTCACTATCGGGAGCTGCTGAAGGGCCAAAAGATAAGTCATCGTCAACACAATCATCAGAGTCAAACGATAGAATAGAGGGCACTTGTAAGTTAAGATGTTACATTACCATGCGATTCATATCAATCAGTGCAGAAATCTTCTTATCCTTCTTCTCCAAAGTCCTCTTTATTTTTTTCCCTCTCATTCTCCATCTCTTTGTCCTTTTTGTCCAATTCTTGCCGAAGTTGTTGCTCAAGGGTTTGCTCAAGCTCCCCACGAAGGTTCTTCAAATCCATTGATGATGTGGAAGACGAGGCCCTAGACTCACGATACTGAAGTTTGAAGCATGAAGCTTCGGACCCCATGCCATAGACCCTACCCCTTTTCAATCCACCTGCATTCGACATAATCATAGCTTTCTTATCTGGCATAGAACTTGGAGTAGATGTTGAATTAGTAGACTCCATATATGGGTACAGTGACTTCATCATTTGGACACTCTTCTAAAAAATAGTTTGAAGGTGAATATATAAACAAAAGACAAAGTATTATGCAATTTAATAAAATTGAAATTATTATGTAACATACAATGATCTTGCGAGATATGTCATCTACTAATTTGCTCTTATTAGGCCCATCTTGGAACTGGTGCAATTTTTCAAACAAAGCAAGATAGTCAAAGTCATCTCCTTGCCCCACACGCTGCAAGAAGTATTAAAATGGTACGACAACTATGACGTTATATTTCTTTCGGACAAACTAAAGACTGTGATGTAACGAATGAGTTACCCTATGGAAAATGCACTTTTAATTAAAATATATATACAAATACAAAGAAACTTGTGAAAGAAGACAAAAAGCCCTGCATAAGTTGAGAGGTTCTAATAGTTAAGTTCACCATTATTTACAAGAGTAAGACTCTGTATAGGAGTTTAAGCATTTTGTATCTAGTACCTATCACCTTATCATACAATCCTATTTTTTAGCTGTTAGTATTATGCCCTAAAGGCAATCATATGTATTCTGTATATTGTGCATTATTAAATAAACAAGGCATTCTTTATCTTCTAGTTTGTTTGATTTATGCTTTCGTATAAAATATCTATTAGATAAAGTTCCAAGTGCAACACTGTGTTAAGAAAATCATGATAGAGATCATGATGTGGGGTTTTTACTACACTGGATAGTGTTCGTAGTAAAATTATCCCGAGTCATAGTATTAATGAGATAGAATATCGTTAATGCATTAAAACTAACATGTGTTATACTTCCTGATTTGATCAGGCAGTTGTTTTCATATTCGTAAGTATTGTGATATTCAAAGATAACACATAGATTCTTGCTAATAGAACAAGTACGTTGGATGATCTAGGTATGAGATAATTACATAGATAATTATTTAATATCAGTGATAGAATCTCGATATAGCAAACATGTAAGTATCCTTAGATTTGAGATCTCCAAGGTACTTTATTTGCTAAGCATTATACTTTGATTCCAATCTCTGGAGCTAGATCGAGGGCCACTTATAGGATAGATATTGTGTTTAATATGAGCTAAACGAAAGTAGTTGAGAGGGTTGATAAATGATTCATAACTACTAATAGTATGGGCAAATATCTCATGGCCACTTGTAGGAATCACTACTCGAGAAGTCCTTGGCCAAGGTGATTGTATTTTGAAAATGGTTCCAATTGATGCACGTGATGAGTAGTGGATTCCGGGAATAAGTACTAAAATATTTGGACTAGAATTAATTTATTATTCTGAAAGAAATTGGCACTAATTTCGTACTCCAAACTGAAATAGATATTGTATGGTGAAAGGAGTTTATTGTACTGTTATTTGCTATTGAAAAGTTCATGTCAAGCCACTTGACTTTTTGGACTTTTGGGTGATTATGATGTGTTGTTAGATACTACTCATGATCTACTGAATATAGATTTATTAATTAGATAATTAATAAATCAAGCCTTGTTAGAATTAATAAGTTAATCCTAAAATTATTAAAGATTATTAATCTTAAAGATGTTTAGATTAATTCATGTTTTGCTACCAATAGACTGAAAGACCTAATACGTTACACACAATAGAGAATTAAGTGCTCAATATGTCATTTGATAACATTATAGGGTTGAGTGTGAAAATAAGAAGCTGTTGTAGTCAAATTATAATTAGCTATAATTTGTGGGCTATATTGTAAATAGTTGTAATCACAATACTTATTAGTAATTAAGAATCCCTATAAGGATGGGGATTATGATTACCAATAGTGAGGCGGATGATATATATGATGATATATGGAATCCGTATGATATATGATCTTCGGTTAATTCGCAAAGTTTTTTTTTTTTTTTTTGTAAGAAAAAAAATTTAGAGTTCTCATGGTCTTCATCTTCTTCTGAACAAAGAAAAATACCCTAGCTGCCAAGTGATTTTTGCTAGCTCAAAAATCTCAAAGTGTTCTTGTGCACGATTCTTGTGTGGATTTTTGTTAGAGAAATCTCTACCCTTGAGATTTAGTGTTTTGACGGAATGAAAGAGTCTTTTGCTGGATCGTGCCACAAATAAACAAAGTAGGAAAAATTTTCATTCCTAAAGGCAACGTAAGGTATATTATTCTTCACCGTTTAATCCTTTTTATGCATAAATGAGATCCTCGGTGATACGAGCTACAAACACGGAAGCCTCTTAATTTTTGAAGAATCCTAGAGTTGGTCACCCAACTCTCTACCAAATTCACACACAAATAAACTAAATGCAAATGCACTTAACCCATTGAGGTTTGGTGAATCTAGCTTGCTTCAAAACACCTAAATACCTTAATCTATCAAGAGATTAGAACAAAAAGATAGGATTTGAAGGCACCCAAAGACTCAACCTATCAAGAACACTAGAGAGAACACTAGCACCCAAGAATAGAGAAAGAGATTTAGATTATCCCTTTCAAGTTTAGAGACATAGAATCAATGGATGGACTAAGCCCTTTGATTTGGTCTTGAAATGGGAGTCACCTCTTACACACTCTCCTTTAGAGAGAATTTGGTTTCTCTATCAAAATATTCTAATTCTCTAAAAACTACTATTACAAGAGTAAAGAGGCATATATATTGACAACAAACTAAACCTTGCAAATGGGAGATGTAATCTTAGCCATTTATCTCCTAAGTAAGTCTAAAATATACCTATTATAACTCCAAAGTCGTCGAAATTAAATTCGAAACAAAATAAAAGAAAAAAAAGAAAAATTAGCATAACAGGGCATTGCTCAAAATTACCTGGCGCCAGGTGTACTAGTGGACCCGGCAGTGTGATCTGCAAACTGAACAATGTTGTTCCAATGTGGACTTGGCGCCAGGTGTACTAGTGTACCCAACGCCGAGTGCATTCTGCCCTCCTCACACCTCGCTTTTCTTGTCTTTTCAGCCTCGTCTTGTGCTCATTTGGCCCTCCATACCAATTTGTTGTCCTAGCTTTAATCTTCTAGGCCCTTCTTTAATCCTCCATTGTTTCACAGCCTTCTTCATCCTTAGCTTGGAATCTTGAAATGCACCTTGAAGTCTCTTGAAAAGGAGCTTCACCTATGGAGGCATGTGTTGTGTCTTTGTCCTCCTTCTCCTTTCTTTAGATTGGCCTTCATGTTTGGGATGATTCCTATCATTTCCCCCTTCTTTGTGATGATTTATCCTCGAATGGTCACCAACATAAAAATTTAAATAAGGATTTTTTGGTGAAGGCAAAAATGTAGTCTTGTAAACATTGCCATGCTCATTGTTTTCTCCTTTCACTACTCATATTTTTCTTCTCATTTTACCTCCACTCTCTTTTCTTTTCTCACCTCTCTGTTTGTCACTCGTTTCTTTTTCTCTCAAATTTGAAGAGATTATTCTATTTTCTTCTTCTTCTCATTTCCCTTTCTCTACTTTGTCCCTAACCTCTTCTTTTATTTTCAATTCTTCTTCTTTTCTCTCAACTTATTTTCTCTCAATATTTTTCCCTTCTTTATTCTCTTTCCATTTGTTTTTATTCTCCCTCAAAATATTTCAGAACCTCGCTAGGAGATAAGGGAACTAAAGTGAACTTTTTCCATCTTTCTTCAAGGTATAAGTGTTTGCCCTCCCATTGTAGATTACATCCCTATCAAACATCAAAGGCCTCCCCAACAAAATATGCCTAACATGCATAGGATAAACATCACATAACACTTCATCATGGTATCCCCCATGTCAAATTCAACCTTAGCTTGCTTGTACACCTTCATTTCTCCACAATTATTCAACCAATGAAGCTTGTAGGGACTAGGGTGATTCAAGGTTTCTAACTCTAATTCCTCCACTGATGTAGTACTAATCAAAATTTTACAACTTCCCCCCATCAATAATCACACTACATAGTTTTTCCTTGATAAGACACCTTAAAAAGAAAAAATTTTCCCTTTGTATCTCATCTCTTTCTTTACCTTCACAGCATCCTTATCTTTTCTTGCTACTCCAATCAATGGACAAATTGGCGCAATCACCATTCCTCCTTTACAACACATTCCAACCCCTCCAAGTTTCTCATTTCCCACATCTCTTCATTGATTAAGTAGAGGGTTGGCATGAGTAGTTTGCTTTGGGCCTACTCTCATTTCGGGTTGTTTGTCAATATTCATATACCTTCTTTTACCGCCTTGCGCCCCATAAGTTCCCCTATGTGCCAATTTGTTGGGATAAGTAGCTTTGGTATGTCTATAGGTGAAATTTCTACTACCTTGTAACTTATCTTTCCTCCATTGTGACTCATTAGGACAATTGTAAAAATAGTAGCCTTTTCCCCAATAATTAGAGAAATCATACCCCTTCTTCTTTTGCACAAACTCTCACTTGTTTTGCACTCCATTATTTGAATAATTTTGTAATCTACCATTTGCTCTCTTTGGAGGTCCTCCCACAAGACCCAATTCTTCCCTTTTCATATCCAATATTCGTACCTCTACTAGTACTTTGCTCTTCATCACAATCAAACAAGGATGCACAATCATCTTCATATTTCTCATAATCCCATCCTTCCTCATCATAGTTATCACATTCTCCTCTACTTGAGCAAGACATTTTATAGAAATCACTTGCTTCACTTTGAGCACACATAGAAGATGAATCATATGAACTCTCACAAGCCATTTTTTTTTTAAAAAAAAGAAATTTTGAGTAGAAAAACACACAAAAAAAGTTCCTCACTTCACACCCTCACGTGTTTAGCACTCAATCAATATCACTCAACCCTCATGTTTACACTCTTCTTTGGCTTTTGCAACAATGAGCTCACCCTCTTACCTTTTTCAATCCATTAAGTGCTTTTTTCAAGCTCAAGACTAATTCAAAGAGAAACAAACTTTCTAATAGCTGCAAGAAAGATTTACCCCACTAAGAACAATCTACAATGCTAGGTGTGAAACCCCAGTCGAAACCAACCTTAGAGTAAGGGAGTTGGGATGCATATCATATTTTATTGCATTTTTAAATATGTTTTTATATGATTTTATGTGATTTGGATTTGCGTTTTATTGTCTCGAATGTTTGATTGTGAGTATTGAGTGAGAAGGGCAAAAAGGTAATTTTTGCTTGAGGTGAAAATAGGGAGATAGCTTGAGGATTAAATAAGGAGAATATTTGGGTGAGGAAATAAGAACAAGAGTTGTTGTGGTTTAGTGGTTAGAGCTTTGGAACTAATCTCTAAGGTTATGAGTTCAAATCTCATCATCTAAATTTTTATCATGATTATCTTAATTAAGTTTGAATTTTTTGTTTTCTTGCATTCCATAAAAATAGGAATGTTGTCTTAGGGGAGATATGAAGAGAATGTCCTAATCTTATCATTGTGTCCTAAAAAGAATTCTAGAGGAATTCTTGTCCTTTTATTACCTCTAGCTTTGTCCTAGCACCTTCATAATTTAAATAAACCAAAATCCATTAAATCTCTCCTTTTAAATTCCAAAAATTCTGTGATGATTCTTCAGCCTTGAATTTTGAAAAATCAGTCTTGGAGGATAGAGGATTGACCGAAAATAGGAGAGTAGTTAGGATGGATTCCCAAGAGAAATAAATCACCATGGTAGAACCTTCAATCTTACCTTCATGTTGTTCATAGTTTTAATGAAGGAAAATCTGGATATTTTCCAGAATTTTTGTAGACCAGCTTTTTGGAAAATTCAGCCAGTAAACCTACTCATTTTCTGCCAGAAAAATGGTCATTTCATGTGGTTTGAAGGCTGAAAATTCTGTGCAATTTTCAGACTGCACAAACTGCACAAAACCAGAAAAAAATTCCTGCACAATTCACTGCATTCTAAGCTGGAATTGGAGCTGTCTTTTTGTTAGTAATTCAGCTGAAACACCCTCTGTTTTTCTCCAGAAAGAAGGCTGGAAAACCACCCTTGTAAGACCTTCAAACACCCCAGAAAACCAGCTGTAAATCGAGCCAAGTAAATGCAAAAATTCTGCACCAAAAGTCTTCATCATTCAAAACTCTTGAGCATTGAAACCAGAAAATTTTCCAGCTTTGTCTCTCAAAGCCAAGGCCGAAGAACACCCTTCAAATCTCTGGAAATTGAACCTTGTTCAGCCATGGACTGACCACCATTAACCTCCACACTTACCTTGAGTTCTTGGACTCCATAATCATACCTCAAAAATCTCCTAAGATTACTCTAACCAAAACTCATTTGAACTTAAAAAAAAATCCAGAATTTTACTCTATTAAACCACTCTTGCAACAAGCTAATAAACCAGATTTTTCTCTGCCATCATAGACTGAATTTTGGCCAGCTATATACCTGAACAACCTTCATTCATCTCAACAAAATCAGCTTGTTCAGTCGGCACCATTGAAGAGCAAAGAAACCTTCCTTGATCAAGCACCATTAGCTAACCTCCTACCTTAAACAACTCTACAATTTCCTCCATTTGAATTTCAAAAAAATCTGATCACTCTCTTTTCCACTAGCTGAAAACCGACACTCCTATCTACCCCAATCCATTCGGCCAACAACACTCCAGAACATTGTGAGCTTTTCTCTCAAATTCTCTCCATTTTCACCAAGAACACACACTATACTTCTTCAAGTCTAAACTTACTCTAAACACCTCCAATCACTCTCAAATACTTCAAATCACTTCTACTTAATCCCTAGGCTTCATTTCTGGTATTTATAACACAAAAACACTCAAACAAGAATTTTCAATCGGATCAAAATCAGCTTTTTCTTGAAGGTCTCAAGAACATCAACAAGGTAAACCAAGAACAACCTTCTTGTTCATCCTCTTCCATTCAATTCTCAATAAACCTTTCTAATGCTCTCTCTCTCTCTCTCTCTCTCTCTCTCTCTCTCTCTCAGCCAAAATGGCTGATCAACCATCAACCACGGCTGTTTTTCCGTTGGATCACTGAAGACTCTCCATCACGCTTGGACCTTCTTTAGTCTTTATCAAAGTAATCGACAATCAAGTAATTATTCTTAAAACCTTCTTTTATTCCTGAATTCATGTCTCTTAGATGATGACAGGAAGAATGGATATGAATAGGAGATTGGGGATATGTATATGAAGGAAAGTGATGGAGTTAAGACATAAAGATTGATATATATGACTAAGTTATATGGATTTTCTTTGGAATCAATGTATACTCATCATGCTTAATAAATTTATGGATGTTTGAAGCATGTTAGATATTATGACACCAATGGTAATTAGACTCTTATGTTTCTATTTTCCATTGAAGCCATTAATGATGATTATGCCTAGCAGGAAATTAGCCTTGTGATAGTATGAGATAATTCAAGCATATGTTCGTGAATGGATTGGGTTATTATTTGATGTTGGAGAATGTGTTTATGAATCTTTTCTAGCAATAGGAAAATCATGGTGAAAAATTATTTTCTTGTTAAGTCTAAGTTATTTTTATTAACAAATTTTATTACTTTAGTTATAATTACTACTATATTTTTCTCTATAAAATTCGAAACTCTAGGAAGATTTGGATTGGATTATTAATTAAAATATTAATCTTTTAATTATCAAAGAAATAAAATCTTTTATTAAAAATAATATATATATAATAATAAATAAATCTTTTATATAAATAATAATAAATAAAATATTAGAATTAATAATGGCCTTGTAGGCCCTAGTTAGAACTTTTACTTATATTCCTAAATATTATTTATATTAAAATCTATTTGTTATTTATCAATTAAAAATTAATATAATTCATTTATTATTAATTTTAATTATTACTAATTATTTATTATCTATTAAAAAATTATTTGTAATTTATTATTTATTTATAATAAAGCTATTTTTAAATTACCATTTATTAATATTATTTAGGGCTTGGTATTATTCAATATTCAAACCTTAGTTTATTTATTAATAATAACACTCAAGAATTATTATTAAAGCCTATAACTTATTAGTAATTATTTTACATCCTCTAGTTATTTTAACTTATCAAGCTAGACTTATTTTATAAAATCCTTTATCATCTAGCCTTAAAGCTTAGGACATTAGGGTCACGATTGTAAAAAGTTGAACTAGGATCATGATAGTAGTGAGTTGAGCTAGTTTTATTTGTGGAAGTGAATCTGTAACACCCCATATTTCCTTCTTTGCACAATGGGCCAGCTTAGGTGGGATGTCGCCCCGTCTGAATCCTCAGACTAGGAGTCTTTACAACGATATAAACTTAAAACAAGCAAGCACAAATCGAAGCTTAAGTAAATATATACAACATACTCTTCTATTATATATACATGAGTTGCGATAGATACATCATCAAAGTTCCCAAAATACACAAGCCCCAAATAGTTTCAACATCTATGTACAATAGTCATGCCAAAAGATTCACTATCTAGCGCTAGATGGTAAGTCTGGGTAGTATCGTCGCTAGCCTTCAGCTCCAATCCCTAAAAAAAATAGGAAAGATAAACACACGTGTGAGTGGTATACTCAGTGAGTCCCGTGTGTGCTAGTGTTTTGCTCAGAAAAGAGATGATTTTCAATTCCTTTACTGAAATAAATTTCATAATAGGGAAATAGCAGTAATTGGTAAATTTAGGATCAAGTTATCATGTACATTTGAAAAATAATGATTTCCAAACATATGGCCCCCAATTCAATAAATGCAGATTCTTCCCCACATGGAAGTGCGACCCGCGTCTAAAGTCCAAGCTTCGCCTTCGGCTGCACGGTTTCTGATGCCAGGGACTGCGCCTTACAGCACGTCACCCGTGTCAGGTCGGAAGGGTGAGCAGCGTACAAATGTACCTCACCGTGCACATAGAGATCTTTTACTTGCCTCCATCAGCTAGGGTTCCCAATCCTGACGTCAATCACCATCGAGGTGGCAAGGAGTCAAACGCCCCGAACACCCCATCCTTATTCCAGCGAATGACTTAAAAACAACAAGCGTTCACAAACGCATTCACAAACACGGCAATTGCCAGGCACTAAATGGCTAGCCAGGACGACTCATCTCAATGTTCTGTCGTCCTGTTTGGAGTAAGACAATCCCCAGAACTGGCTAGGTTACTTGAGGTCATCTACCTATAACATAGGCTAGTACAAATATCAAAGCCCTTGCTGAGTACTCAATGCAACAACACAAACCCCATCTGACTGATCAAGCCAGAGGGTTATCTGATCCCGTAGGATCTTCAATCAAAATATTTTGGGGCCAAAACAACATTTTCCAAAATCATGTTGAAACAAGATAAAAGGTTTTACTCACACATCAAAACGTGTTACCAAGAGTAACCGGGTTATTTTTCTCGTACTCAATCACAAATGTCATTTTCCAAGGTCATTCGGGTCATTTCACCCATGCCAGGTTCCACAAGACTTTTTGAGGGTATTTGGGTCATATTACCCTTACCCGATTTGAAATATATTCACAAGAGTTCCAATAAGGATATTTCGGTCATTTACCAAATACCCGATTCTAAAGTTTATCATTTTTCAGAAATCCCAAATATTTAATCCAAAATGTCTAAATACACATAATTCATGTTTTATTCCTCCACTAAGGTTTTCAAACCAATTATGGAATTCATTCAAGTCGAAATAGTATGAAAATAAGTCTTGCTCATGTATTCTGTAAACACATTTAAACATTTCCAAAACGGTATAAAACATAGCATTTCATAAAAAAATCAAAGCACGCTAGCCTTTAAAAAACTTAAAAATCAATAGGACTCACCTCGTATATTAGGCCGAAGTTGCACTCGAGTATAGTCCTAAAAGGGGTTCCCTCGGCTTGATTCACCTACATCATTAGTATATTCCTTTGTCATTACTCAATGGTTTTAAATACTTAATGGTTTGGCCAAGGTTTCTATAATCTTCTTAAAGAAATAAATGGGTTAGTGCTTTGAATAGTTTTTCTGGTTTTATAGCTTTACCACCCTTCACCATTTTTCACACAATTTAGCCAATATAGGTCCAAATAGGGTGAGGCTACTTCCATAATTTCCCTAAGATATCCCTCTATCAATTCCAGGTCATAAGTCCTACAAAATCCATCCCATTTTGTACAGTTTTGCAGTTGATTCCACTGTTCCGCGCTTGGAGATTCAGTTTCGTCACTCTCCAGTGTTTTGTTCATATCTCCTCCAATTCAGGTCCAAATGAAGTGAAACCACTTCCTAAATACTCCTAGGACATTTCTATATCAACTTCAGGTCATGGGGTATTCAAAAATTTCTCCATTTCGTTCAGTTTTCCAGTTAAACTTACTGCTCCGAGCTGGAAGTCCAGAATTACTGTTTAGAAGCTCAACTTGTTTTAATTTATTTCTATGATTTCTTCAACATATCTTACCACATTTAAACCTTCCAATACCTTATTTAATATCCCAAAATCATTTTTCTAACAGGTTTTCATGCCCAGCACTTCTCTTTTGTTCAAACAAATAAATTATTCCCAGCTTACCAAACCAGTAAATTTTGGCAGTTTTCACCCTTCTTGTTGTTCATGATCTCTTAGCTATTCAAAACCCTCACAACCTCCACACAACTTATTCCAAATCCTTTCTAACTGGTCTAGGACAGGTTTAGAGTCATTTATGCTCAATTTCCAGTCACATCTACTCAGATTTCTTTTAATATTTTCAAACAACACAAACTAGTGAGTTGTTATCAACAAATGGCTTTTCTTGTTTTCTTTACCACTTCCTTCCTTTTTCTTTTCAAATTTTCAGTATACCATCACTCCAATACACCATAAATAAACTGAAAACCATATTCAACCCATCACTACACCAACCGGTCAATTCAACATCCATCACAACATCAAAATATTTTCATTGCTCAACATCAACAAATTCATATGCATTTAGTTTCCAACTTCTAACATCATTCTTTTAACTTTTAAGAAATGATCTCTTACCTTTCCAATATGAGGGCAAGCTGTATACTCCTTTCCTTCCTTCCTTCTCCTTTCTTCCTCCTTGCTGCCGGTTTCCTTCTCCTTCCTCCTTGCTGCCGGAAATCTCCCTCTCTCCCTTAGTCTCTCTTTTTCTTATTTTTCCTCTCCTCTCTTCACCTTTCTAGTTTTTCCTCTTCTCCTCCCAGCTTTGACTGAAATTCTCCCCTCCTTACTCCTATTTATAGAGCTTAATCCTCTTGGTCTTACTTTAAGGTGAGTTGGATATTCTAGAAGCTCCTAGGCTTTCCGAGAAAATTGTGGAACCATGGAGAAACTTGTAGAATTCCCTAGAAGTCTCAAGACTATTGCATTTACTAACCTTACATGGCCATACAAATTATAATTAACTTGGCCTAAACTAGTTTAGCCTAATTATGATCACTTGCCCTAATCTAGTTTAACTTAATTAAGCTTAATTAAGGAAGTCTAAGAATGGTTAATCTTGGTCAAAAATATCATGCTTGTGGGCTCTCTTCATTTACTTCTTGTGGGCCCCTTAAAATATCTTATATATAATAAAATATAGATAGATAATATAGCTAGAGTATTTATATATAATATAATATAGCATAATATAGCTAAATAATATAGCTAGGATATTTATAGTATTAGTTGAAATATATATATATATATATATATATATATACATACTAATGGTAAAAATAATATAATAATTCAACATAATTATTGAATTTAATAATACTATAATTTAATATTACCAAGGAATATTGATATAAAATAATAGTAATGGATAATAGAATAAAAATAAAATCAATAATAATATTAGCAATAATAATACTAATATTAATAATGATAATAGCACTAGTGATGGCTACATTATAACACTATGAATAATATTATCAATTTGAAATCTTAATTTTATTATTGATAATAAGGAAAGAAAATATTTCTTTTATATATATTTTCATTATTAACAAAACTATTCTTCACAAACACTTTATGCAAGGCGGGTTATTACAGAATCTTTGGCTTGAGTTTGATTGTGATTTATATTTACCCCAGGCGGGGATTAGGTCAACTATAGGAGACCTTTCTTATGAGCAAGGATAAGGTAAGTTCCCTGACATTCATGAAATTGATTTTATTTTAAAGAAAGATTGGTGAGCATCTTTTGCAAACACGAAATATTAGCACGATAGCTAAGTTTTGAAAACTTCTATATTTGAAACCTTCTTATTTTGGAAACTTTCTACATTTGGGAAACATCAAATTTTAGAAACTTCTAGATTTATAAATTTTAAAATATGTCAAGCATGACTTAGGAGCCAAGCATCAAATATTTTGATTTGTTTTGAATATGCAAGATATGAATTTTTGATCATGCATATACTTTTGGAAAATCATAGCACGACTTATTTGAGCATGTGGCTCCTTCACTATGAATACTTGGAATAAATTATTGGCTTAAAACCATGCATTCTAAAATCTTTGTGCGGGTTGGAAAATGCTGTTGGAATTGTATTGAGCTAAATTTTGTAGGTTCCACTTTGGAGCCTTATGAATTGTGAAGATTGAATAACGTTGAGTACTCAATGGGGGCTCGACCTTTATGCTAGCCTTTGGTTGGTCTAGGGATATCTCTCGGCAGGTGGCCACCTCCGAGAGGTTGACTCTTTTCGATCAGGGCGTCAGTATAGAAGGTTGAGCCGTCCTCAACTAGCGACGGGGTTCCAATGGAATCGACGGCCAGAAGTGGGACAACTGGATTGGATTGGGTGAGAGAGGGAGGAGAATCTCACTCGGTAGGATGTACACCTACCAGGTGTTGGGGGTCAAGTGCTTCACAGGAGTGAGAGCCACCTATGTGCCCTTTCACCACCTGACGGGGGTCAAGTGCTTCACCTGGTGTGAGAGCCACCGCTGTGCCCTGTCAGATTAACTTGGTTGCTTTAATTGTTGAGCTATTTTCGGGAAATTATTCTAAAGTGTCATTAGAATTTTATTCGAAGCTCAAAATCCTTTAATTATTCATATCTTTTCAAACCGAATATTTTAAGAGCATTTTGCTTCATGACTTCTCACTACTATCCTTCAAGAAGTGAGAGTTAAATTTGTAAAGAATGCATGACAAAACTTTTGATATATTGTTAGTGCATGAATCATGAAAAGTGTTTGTCTCTTTAGCCCAACTCACACACAGGGCTTACTGAGATTTCCGTTTCATCACCCTTTTTACCATGATTTCAGGTGGATCCTGCTGTGGGGATGAGTAGCTAGTGTTATCTGCCTTGAAAGAGAATGTTGTCCTTTATTTTTATGTATTGTGTGGGAAGTTGAGAGTGGATAATTTTTATTTGTGGATTTGTTTTTGGAAATTCATGGATTTATTCTTGGATTTATTCGTGGAATGTAATAAATTCTAAGTTAAAGTATTATTTTTATTTCACTATTTTATTTGTGTAACCTAGTTATAAAGCCCCCTTATCCTTTGGATGTTGCAACATCCCCGGCCCTGGCGGGCCTAGGTAGTGGGGTGTTACACTAGGAGCCAATGTAGTTCATGAATGAAAGCTTGAGATAGTCATGTATAAGCAATCATAAGTCATTGATGTAATATATAAAACACTTTAGGTGCAATTTTGTAACTCAAGGGGTTTCAAAATTTTCACATTTGTAACAACCCAAAAACTCAAGAATTAGAAGAAAAATTAATCCCCAATGATTATACTAACACCAAGGAATAATTTCTCAACAAGTAGAAATAAAAAATATGAGTTTTATAGCTTATAAATTTAGCATGAAAATGAGTTATGGGATTTGATGTGTCCAGAAATTCTTGCAATAAAGATACTCAATAAATTTCAAAATTTCTGCAATTTAAATCCTCAAATAGCTACCCAATCATCGACTCAACATGTAAGTTCAATTTCACATAAGTTCATGGCACAATATTGAGTTCTGAACATTCAAAAATAGTCCCGAAATAAGTGACGAAAATATGAAAATTTTAACAAATTCTTAAAAAAAAATAAAAATTGTACCTTTGCCCCCCCAAAAAAATTGTATTGATTAAAATTAGCACAATCATACTCTGATACCACTTTGATATAAGCTATAAATGCGGAAGCCTCTTGATTTTTGAAGAACCCTGGAGTTGGTCACCCAACTCCCTACTAAATTCATACGCACAAATGAACTAAATGCAAATGCACTTAACCCAATGAGATTTGATGAATTTAGCCTGCTTCCAAACACCTAAATACCCTAATCTATCAAGAGATTAGAACAAAAAGATGGGATTTGAAGGCACCTAAAGACTTAACATATCAAGAACACTAGAGAGAACACTAGTATCCAAGAATTGAGAAAGAGATTTAGATTATCCATTTGAAGTTTATAGACATGGAATCAAAGGTAACACTAAGCTCTTTTATTTGGTCTTGAATGCATCCGGCGCCAAGTGCGTTCTGCCATCTTCACACCTCGCTTTTCTTGTCTTTTCAGCCTTCTCTTGTGCTACTTTGGCTCTCTATACCAATTATTGTCCAAGCTTTGATTTTCTTGGCCATTCTTCAATCCTCCATTGTTTGACAACATTCTTTATCCTTAACTTAGAATCTTGAAATGCACCTTGAAGTCTCTTGATAATGAGCTTCACCCATGGAGGCGTGTGTTGTGTCTTTGCCCTCCTTCCCCCTTCTTTAGATTGGCCATCATGTTGGGTATCTCTCACGCATATCATATATGGCGCAGCAGAAAAATAAAATGAGATACCATCCCAAGACCCATATACGAGTGGAAAACAAGATATAAAGAGAATAAAGGTAACAGCTTTACCTTTCTTTGATCGTCTGAAAAATAATTTTTTTTCTTCTTCAAGTCGAGGTGCAATCCAGCAATTCTCTTGATCAAACACCACGAGAGTTGAATATCCAACTACTATAATCACAGTGTGTGATTACCTTTAATAGAAACCCACACGAAGGATCACACTCAAGCACGAAATTTTCTGTGCTAGGATAAAAACTAAGTGGGGGTTAGGGTTCATCTTGTTTTTCAGCAAAAACGAGAGAGAGAGAGAGAGAGAGAGAGAGAGAGAGAGAGAGAGAGAGAGAGAGAGAGAGAGAGAGAAGAGTTTTTTGAAGCTGTTGTTCTTCGTGTGAATCACCCTTTTAGTTAAGGTTTCGTCCATATATATTATGAATTAATTGGTAGTGAATATGAATTAATTCAAGAGTCTTTGAGATTAATAATCTAAAATTAATTAGAATTAATCCTATTAATTCTAATCAGGGTTGGTTTATCAATTCATCAATTAATAAAACCATATTCCTAGATCATGAGCGGTATCTAGTAACACATCATGACCACCCGAGAGTCTAGGAAGTCAAGTGGCTTGACATGAACCCTTCAATAATAAACTACAGTGCAATTAACTCATTTCACCATACAATATCTCATTCGATCTGGAGTACAGAATTAGTGCCAACTCCTTCCAAAATATATATTAATTCTGGTCCGAATATAATAATACTTACACCAGGAACCCACAACTCTAGATATGTATCAATTGGAACTGTTTCCAATACACAGTCGCCTTGGCCAAGGACTTCTTGAGTAGTAATTCCTACAAGTGGCCGTGAGATATTTGCCCCTACTATTAGGAGTGGTGAATCCTTTATTGACCATCTCAACTACTTTCGTTTATCTCACAATGTACCCAATATCCATCCTATGGGCGGCCCTCGATCTAGCTCCAGAGATTGAAATCAAAATACAATGCTCAGCAAACAAAGTACTTTGGAGATCTCAAGTCTAAGGATATTTGCACGTTTGCTATATTGAGATTATATCACTGGCACTAAATAGTTATCCATGTGATTATCTCATAGTTAGGTCATCCAATGTACTTGTTTCATTAACAAGCATCCATGTGTTAACTTTAAGTATTTCAATACTCACGAATATGAGAACCACCACCTAATCAAATTAGGAAGTCTAACAGATGCTGGTCTTAACGCATTAATGATGTCCTGTCTCATTAATACTATGACTAAGGACTATTTAAGTACTGACACTATACAGTGTAGTAGGAATCTTATATCATAACCTTTATCATGATTTCCTTAACAAAGTGTTGTACTAAGGACTTTATCTGATAGTTATATTACATAAAAGTAAACAAAAGAAACTGTAAGATAAATAATGCCTTTTATTAAAATAATGTGTCATATATAACGTATAAGTGATTGCCACTAGGGCATAACACTAACAAACTCCCACTTGCACTAGAGCCAATCATTCATGTATCTAATATCGAATGACTCAACATGCTTATCATGTTTCTTTTGGGATAGTGCTTTTGTAAGCGGGTCCGCTATGTTCTTATCCATGGAAACTCTCTCTATCTTTACATCATTCCTATCTATGATCTCCCAGATCAGATGATAGCGTCGGAGTACATGTTTGGATCGTTGGTGAGACCGTGGCTCCTTTGCTTGTGCAATGGCTCCGTTGTTGTCACAATACAAAGATATTAGACCAACAATGCTAGGAACCATACCCAGTTCCGTCATGAACTTCTTGATCTAAACGGCCTCCTTAACTGCTTTAGAAGCGGCTATGTACTCAGCTTCTGTCGTAGAGTCGGCAATAGTCTCTTGTTTGGAACTTTTCCAACTTATTGCCCCTTTGCATAACGTAAACATGTAGCCAGATTGTGATTTGAAATCATCTTTGTCAGATTGAAAACTGGCATCAGTATACCCATTTATTTTCAAATCACATTTTTCATATATTAAGAACATATCTTTAGTCCTTCGTAAGTACTTAAGAATGTTCTTTACAGTCCCCAATGACCCTCACCAGAGTCAGATTGGTATCTGCTCGTTAAACTAAGAGCATAAGATACATCGGGCCTTGCACATATCATAGCATACATGATAGATCCAACTGCTAAAGCATATGCAATCTTACTCATGTGATCCCTTTCAACTTGTGTCTTGAGAATTATCAACTTTGAAAGGCTTACACCATGTGACATGGGTAAGAATCCCTTTTTGGATTGATCGATGCTAAACCTCTTTAGCACATTATCTATGTATGTAGACTGCGAAAGAACTAGCAACCTTTTGGATCTATCTCTACAGATCCTTATTCCAAGAATATAGATTGCTTCTCCAAGGTCTTTCATGGAGAATTATTTGGACAACCAAACTTTGACCATTTGCAAGACAGGTATATCGTTTCCTATTAGCAATATGTCATCTACATAAAATAATAAGAAAACGATTGCGCTCCCACGGACCTTCTTGTATACACAAGGCTTATCCATGTTTTGAATGAAACCAAACTCTTTGATTTTTTTCATCAAAACGGATGTTCCAATTCCTAGAAGCTTGCTTAAGTCCATAAGTGGACCTTTGCAGCTTACAAACCTTTGTGCTCTCATTGGATGTGAAACACTCAAGTTATGTCATATACATTTCCTCAGTCAAATTTCTATTAAGGAAAGCTATTTTCACATCCATTTTGCCAAATCTCATAATCATAATGAGCAACAATGGCTAGGAGTATCCTGATGGATTTTAACATGGCTACTGGCAAGAAGGTTTCTTCGTAGTCAATACTATATTGTTGACGATAACCCTTCGCCACTAATCGTACTTTATAGGTAACTATGTTACCATACATGTCCATTTTCTTCTTGAAAACCCAATTGCACCCAATTGGTTTAATTCCTTTAGGTGGATCAACCAAAGTCCATACTTGGTTGTTGTATATGGAATCCATCTCTGACTTCATGGCCTCAAACCATTTGTCAGATTCTGAACTGTTCAAAACATCCTTGTAGGTAGTAGGCTCAGCTTTATCTATGAGCAATACGTCATTGTGGTCACTAATGAGAAATCTATATCTTTCAGGTGCCATACGTATCCTACCAGACCTACGAGGTTTATGTGTAGTAGAAGGTTCATCTATTCTCTCAATAGATGTGGGATCAAATGGTTGATCCTTGTTTGTTTGATCTTCTTGAACTTCACTAAATTCAATTTTACTCCAACTATCCCCTTTGAGCATGTGCTTCTTCTCTAAGAAGACAACAGGCTTCGAAATAAACATTTTGTTTTCAAATGGTAGGTAGAAGTAATATCCGAAAGATTCTTTTAGATATCCCACAAACAAACACCTGTTAGACTTACTATCAGTTTATCTGATTGTGGCCTTTTGACAAAGGCAGGATAGCTCCATACTCGCAAGTGAGATAACTTTGATCTCTTACCAAAGAACATCTCAAATGGGGTAGAATCAACCATTTTTATCGGAACTTTGTTTAGTATATAAACAAAAGTCTCTAGTACATACCCCTAAAACAATTTTGGTAGGTCTGCGAAGCTATCATGGTCTGTACCATGTCTAGAAGGGTTCAATTCCTTCTCTTAGATACACCGTGAAATGTATGTGGTGGAGTCCATTGAGATAATATCCCATTATCTCTAAGATAACTTAGAAACTCTTGGCTCAAGTATTCTCCTCCTCGATCTGATCTTAATGTCTTAATACTTTTACCAAGTTATTTTTCTATTTTATTTTTGAAGTCTTTGAACTTATCAAAGGCCTCAGATTTGTATTTCATTAAATACAAATACATGTATCATGAAAAATCATTGATAAAGGTTATGAAATAGTTATAACCTCCTCTTGCTTGTATTGACATTGGACCATATACATCAGAATGTATGAGTTCTAATAACTCCTTGGCCCGTTCTCCTTTTCCTGAAAAAGGAGTTTTAGCCATTTTACCTAGTAAACAAGACTAGCATGTGGCATATGATTCATAATCAAATGACCATACGTCACCAAGCTTGTGTAACTTAGATTCATTTACATAGCCCAAACAACAATGCCATAAGTAAGAGGTGTTAGAGCTATCTATTTTAGGTTTCTTATTGTTTATATTGAGAATTGCGTTATCTAAGTCGAGAACATATAAACCATTAACCAGAGTTGCTGAACCATAATAAATATCATTCAATGAAAAAGAACAACATTTATTCTTAAATATCAAATGAAATCCATTTAAGTCTAAACACGCAACTGAAATAATATTTTTCATTAAAACTGGTACATAATAATAGTTTTGTAATTCTAGAACTAATCCCGAAGGTAGGTTCAGCTCGTATATCCCCATAGTAAGTGCAACAACCTTTGCCCCATTTGCAGTATGTAGGTCTACGTTGCCTTTCTTTAGCCTTCTACTACTCTTTAGTCCCTACAAGTTATTACACAAATGAGATCCATATCTGGTATCTAATACCCATATCGCATTTCTAAAGGCAGTATTTATTTCAATCATAAACATACCCGGAGTAGAAATAGAAGTGCTTGCAAGCTTCTCCTTCTGCTTCTTATCCTTAACGGTCTCCAAATAGACTTTGCAGTTGCGCCTTCAGTGGCTCATCTTGCCACAATGATGGCATGGGCCCTTGGTAGCAGTGTCCTTCTTCTTTACACTACCTTTGGGCTTCATGGGAGCCTTCTTCTTTTTTTGAACTTCTTCTTAAAAGAAGAAGATTCTACCATTAAAACTACATTGGAATCCTTCTTCATGGAAGACTCTACAGTTTTGAGAAGATTGATCAACTCAGCAATAGTGGACTCAATCTTGTTCATCTAATAGTTAATCACAAATTATGAGAAATTATTAGGCAAAGATTGCAGAATTAAGTCAATACTTAAGTCATAATTCATTGTGAACCTGAGTGATCCAAGCTTCTCTATCAAGCCCAGCATCTTTAGCCCATGAGTGGCCACAGAAGTACCCTCTACCATTTTGCAATAGAATAGTTACTTCGAGATTTTGTATCTCTCAGTTCTGACTTGGGCGTCAAATAGCTTTCATAGATGTAGTATAATCGATTGAGCATCTATATGCTCGTGCTGTTTTTGCAGCTCGGGATTCATAGATGCCAGCATAATACATGATGCTATATCACTATCCTCCTTATGCCTTTTGTGGACAGCATGCTCATCAGCATGAGCATCTTGAACTGGTGGTGGCGGAATGGGAGCATCTAGCACGTAAAGCAACTTTTTCAATTTAAGAACAATTCTCAAATTTCTATACCAGTCGAAGTAGTTTGATTCGTTTAACTTGTTGGTTTCCAAGATGCTACGTAGGTTTAGATTTGTTGACATAATGCAAGTGTCCTAGATGTAAAGATAGAGAGGATTAGCTACTGTATATGCATATGAAATGTAAACAATTAGGACTTTAATTAAAAGAATTTTTACTCCACTATTTTACTCAAACCAATAGCCCCCACTACTGATTTGGGAAAGCCCATTGGAAGCTTTCCTAGTGGACTGGTATCCAAATTCCTCAAGAATAACCTTGGGTTTGCCCAGCAAGCCACCCTTGAGTTCATTGGTAGGTATCCAATACCAATTACGTCGTATGTAACTACCAGATCATTGGGTGATTAACAGCTTTTAATCTTAAAGCCTTTTAGGCTACCCCAACTTTTCCTCTAAATTTCTTTATGCTTGAGTTTGCCCAACTGAGATAAAGAATTTAATTAAACCTAACCCATTAATCAAGAATTTAATTCCATAGCTTGAACATACCGATGTCGAGTAGGCTTGGGTTTGCCCAACAACCTGGTCTCGAAAAGGGCTCTTGTTCTTATTATATTAACGGAAGGAATTAGGTTTAATATTAATTGAGGGATTTGTTCCTTTTAGTGATTTCAATAAATGACATGCATAAAAATTAATAAATCACATAATTGATAATTATAGTAATAAAGTGATTACGTGGTATGGTTATGGACTTTACTCTAAATTAATTCCTTTGAGCCATAAAAAAAATTAATATAGTTAACCCTATGTGTTTATGCCTGATTTAAGTAGACGGTTTTACCTTCTCGCCTTATTTTGGTTGCCATCTCCAAAATAAAATAATTTTATTCCTATCTAACTTATGTAAACTAATTACATAGTTTCCTAAAGAGAGAAAACCTCGAGTTACATTCGAGGGGAGGTTAGATGAGAAGAAAATTACACAAGGATTCTAGAGAAGACAGGACACGCAGGCCCTATTTCATAAAAAACCAAAAATGTAAAATGCATGAACAGATATAATTGGTTTTAGTCCATAACCATCCACCATACCATTAATTATGCTTAAACAAAATAAACACATAGTTTTTATTATTCCAAAATCACTATTTTAGAAAAATAAAACAAATTCTAAAATCAATATTTTAGAAAAATACATTAATTTTAAATTTTCAAAATCATTATTTTGAAAAATAAAATTGTTTGTCTCAAAACTAATTTTGAAAAAAATGCTTTTGGGTCCCGTCTCTCATCAAATGAGATTTTTCCCTTTCAAAATTCTATTTCAATTTTTTTTTTAATTGTTGGAACGTCGCGATACAGTGCAGAACCGGCGCCGGTTAGAAGCCCAAGGCGGCTCCGGCTCCAGTCTGGTTTTAATAAAATTTTTCCAACAACGATTTATGGACGTCGCGAAAACAGCACAGAACTGGCGCCAGCAAGGAGCCAGAGTCGGCGCCGGCTGTAGTCGGGAAAAGGCGGCGATTTTCAGAAAATTTTTCAGAAACAATTTCGGGAGCCCTTATCTTCTGTAATAGTTTAGTGAAAACAATTCTCAGCAGAATTTTCTATTTTGTAGCTCAAAACAACAACCAATTTGTTAGTTTAAACAAAACAAAACAGAAAATTAAACTCACAAGATGAAACGGAAGGCAACAAACATGTTCAAGAAAACGTTTTTCTATAAACACTTTCGGCACATAAAGAAAGTATTTTTCGAAATATGTTGTAACTATTACACAAGCATATTGTGCTACGGACCCAACCCACAATGCTTGAAACAATTTCGACTCGTGTGAAAACAATTTTCATAGTGAGCAAAGACATACACGAGTACATGAAACAGCTTTCACGCAAGAAACAATGTCTGCAAACCACACATAACCCGGCTCTGATGCCACTGTTGGGTATCTCTCACGCATATCATATATGGCGTAATGGAAAAATAAAATGAGATACCATCTCTATGTTGGGATGTATGCCCTCTTAGACTAGGTTTCTGATCTAAAAATTAAATATTTTAATAAAAGAATTTATTTTCAGAAATTGTTTGTGAATTTACAATTTTATTTGTGCACAATTATGTTTGAAAAAGACCCATTGTATTTAACTAAGTAGTCCGTGTGAATGTAGGTCATTCACAGTAAGGTATGGATCACGGGTTACTTAGCACATAAACTTTTGTTCTTAACCAATTGATGAGAATGGGAATATCATCATGTTTAGGTTATTTTCTTGTAAATTCTGAATGGGGAATAGCTTACCTTTAGCCAGTGAGTAGTCCACTCACTTCATGACATAAGCGTATTTCGAATACGTAAAATAGGACCTGTAGTAGTGGTTTCTTAAAAGTACTATATGGTAGAAATCTAGACTACTACCACTACAACGTAGACTAGTACTCTACGACTTGAGTATGAGTTGGTAGTTTAACAAAGCTGGAAGCATATACTTTGATATGCTATAGTTGAGGTTTTATCATAGGGCCAATATACTTACATGTTAGGTATGTGTGACTAGTTAGTTAAGACAGACTTGTACAAGATAGTTTATATATTATATCGCCCCTTGTGGTTGTCTGAATGATCTGAATATCCAGGGCCCTGGGAAACATGACTTGGATGTTTGCTTTAGGGTAGTTCCCTTGGAAAGAAAAAATAATCCAAGAGGCCGTGGATCATTGGATTAGAGGCCTAAGGATGGTAGATGTCATTTAGAGAGGTGTTAGTACACTTTTTTCTCTTTAAATGTACGGCGATGTATAGAGGGGTATTTTAGTCATTACATCTATAGGTCGGAGACTTTGCTAACGCAATATTGTCCTTGGGGTTAATATTTCCTTATGGTGATATCAAGAAATATTTAAAATGCAAAATAAAGCTATTATAAATGGCAAGGGTATTTTGGTCATTTTAGTAGCCAAAGCGGTGTATCTTTTGGTCCCCAGTGTAAACCGTGAGTCCTAATTAAATACGGGCTAAGGAATTGATCTTAAATTAAATAAAATTATTTTATTTAAGTAGCCTAATTTAATTATTGGGCCAGAAAAAAATAAAGGTCCATGGAGAGAGATTTAATTAAATTGGTTTGGTAGGTTAATTAATTATTCAGGGTTTTGGCCCAGTCTGAATAATTAGGGATTAACCTGAGACTAAATTGATTTAGGTTTATTTAATTGGACTGGTTTATTTGGGCTGAAAAATTAATTATTTGTTGGGCCATTAAGTTAGTTCTAACTCGAAAATTAATTAAACCCAATAGGTTAAACTAAGAGTCCAATGGCCCAGTCCAGTTTAACCTAAGGTTTTTTATTTTAGGTTAAACAAGGGGATTAGGGTTGGGAGAATAATCATCGTTGTTTTACCACACAAGAGTGACGGCTTCTTCTTTGTAGAGCCAAACGTCTCTCTCTCTCTCTCTCTCTCTCTCTCTCTCTCTCTCTCTCTCTCTCTCTCCAGAAAATTCCCTAACTCGTTAGTTGTTAACCAAACGGTAGTTAGGGAGGCCATATACTGGAAGACTGAGGGTTCGGCATTGACATACATGCAAAGGCGGAGTAGGAGGCTTGTAGAAATCACACCAGAGAGGCTTCTACCAGCACACCTACACTGGTTGCACACGTTCCGATACATCCAACACTTAGAACGAGAAAAAGAGATAAAATTTTTAAATCCTCGGGATTGGGACAGGGCGTAACTAGCGCCGGCCTTGCCCTGGAATCCCTGTTCTTGTTTTTCCAGTTTTTTTATGTTCGCTTCCGCTGCGTACTCCATGTTTTCCAGCTTTCCGTACCTTCACTCTAGACCCGCATACGAGTGGAAAACAAGACATAAAGAGAACAAAAGTAATAGCTTTACCTTTCTTTGATCGTCTGAAAAATAAAAAAAAAAATTTCTTCTTCAAGTCGAGGTGCGATCCAGCAATCCTCTCGATCAAACACCACGAGAGTTGAATATCCAACCACTATAATCACAGTGTGTGATTACCTCTAACAGAAACCCACATGGAGGATCACACTCAAGCACGAAGTTTTCTGTGCTAGGAGAAAAACTAAGTGGGGGTTAGGGTTCGTCTTGTTTTTCAGCAAAAATGAGAGAGAGAGAAGAAGAATAAAAGAGTTTTTCGAAGTTGTTGTTCTTCGTGTGAATCACCTTCTTAGTTAGGGTTTCGTGCATATATATTATATGTCACGAAAATTCACTGAAAAATTGAAAATTCTAAAACAATTAGAATTCCTTAATTGTAATTGGAAACATCAAGTTCTCACAATTACAATTTGGACCATAAATTATAACTAATTGTAATTTGGCCACAACTCCTTCTCTTTCTTGCAATTAACCCTACTATGTTATCAAATAACATCTTGAGTATATAATCCTCTATTATGTGTGACCTATTAGGTTTCCCAATCAATTGGTAGCGAATATGAATTAATTCAAACGTCTTTGAGATTAATAATCTATAATTAATTAGAATTAATCCTATTAATTCTAATCAGGATTAGTTTATCAATTCATCAATTAATAAACCCATATTCCCAAATCTTGAGCGGTATTTAGCAACACATCATGACCACCCGAGAGTCTAGGAAGTCAAGTAGCTTGACATGAACCCTTTAATAACAAACTACAGTGCAATTAACTCCTTTCACCATACAATATCTCATTTGGTCTAGAGTACAGAATTAGTGCCAACTCCCTCCAAAATATATATTAATTCTGGCCTGAATATAGTATTTGTACAAGAAACCCACTACTCTATATATGTATCATTGGAACTGTTTCCTATACACAATCGCCTTGGCCAAGGTCTTCTCAGGTAGTAATTCCTACAAGTGGCCGTGAGATATTCGCCCCTACTATTAGGAGTGGTGAATCATTTATTGACCATCTCAACTACTTTCGTTTATCTCACATGTACCCAATATACATCCCATAGGCGGCCCTCAATCTGGCTCCAGAGATTGGAATCATAGCACAATGCTCAGCCAACAAAGTACCTTTGGGATCTCAAGTCTAAAGATACTTGCACATTTGCTATATTGAGATTATATCACAATCACTAAATAGTTATCCATGTGATTATCTCATAACTAGGTCATCCAATGTACTTGTTCCATTAACAAGCATCCATGTGTTAACTTTGAGTATTTCAATACTCACAGATATGAGAACTACTGCCTAATCAAATCACGAAGTCTAACGCATGCTAGTCTTAACGCATTAATGATGTCTTGTCTCATTAATATTATGACTAAGGACTATTTAAGTACTACCACTATACAGTATAGTAGGAATCTCATATCATGATCTCTATCATGATTTCCTTAACACAGTGTTGTGCTAGGGACTTTATCTAACAGTTATATTACATAAAAGTAAACAAAAGAAACAGTAAGACAAATAATGCCTTTTATTAAAATAAAATGTGTCATATACAACGAATAAGTAATTGCCTCTAGGGCATAACACTAACACTTCATGCCTAGGACGATTCCTATCACTCGATGGAAATACTTTACTTTATTCCGTTGCGCAACGTGTATTTGCATGACAAGGATTCCTAACAGTGGTATCAGAGACTCCGTTTATGCATTAATTGGTTATGATTTCGCCATGAAATTCATTTCGTTGTTTGCGTCTATGTTCGCTATGGAAATCATTTTCACGTGAGTTGTTTGTGAAAGGAAAAATAAATGATTTTGTGGGCTTTGGTTGCATAAATATGCTTCTATAAAAGTTACTGGAATGTTTAATGACAAGAATTAAAGGGTTAGTTCTTCCATTAATTTTTGCAGAAAGGAAAAATGTTTTTTGGGCTTTTTTTTTTAATTGGAAAATAAAATTATTTTCCTGAAGTTGTCTTGTTTCTTGAAAAAATTTTGACTTGTTCTGGTTTTGTTTTACTAAAAAGGATTTGAATCAATTCATAGAAACAGGAAAGAGAAAAATAATTTGGAATCAATCAGAGAAGAGTTCTCCAATATTGTTGTAGAAGACTTATAGTTTTCTTCCAAAAATCGTTTCTGGAAGACGAAGAAGAAAACAGGGAAAAATAAAATGTTTTTTTGCCCCAAGTCGCGGCTTGAGACGCAGAAATCCCCAAGCAGCGGCTCGAATAGGCTATCTTGACTCACGTGGAGAATGGATTTTTGATCTTGGGGAGGATGATAGTCATCCTCCCCAAGGATGCAATTCTGTTTGTTTAGTAAAAGCTTCTGTTTTGTCTTCTTGCTTGGCCTATGGATGTCTTTTTCCTTTTTCACTTGTGCCCAAAATTTTGCCAAAGTTATTATTTTGGGACTAAAATAATTTTTCTGAAAATTCATGTTTTGGAAAAATAATATATTTTCTAAAATAATGATTTTAGATTATATATTATTTTAATTCATAAAATATGGTTTTAGAAATTAATATATTTTCTAAAATATTGATTTTAGATTATATATTATTTTAGAAATTATTATATTTTCTAAAATATTAATTTTAGAATTTATTCTATTTTTCCAAAATAGTGATTTTGGAATTAATATTTTTTCTAAAATATTGATTTTAGAAGTGATTCAGAAGGGAAAATCTCATTAAATGAATGACGAAAAGTTAATTTTGAGATAAGGGAACCACCGTTTTTTTTTTTCCCCTCCCAGATAAGGGGAGCCAGAAAGTTGTTTTTCTCAACATTTGATTTTGAGGCTAACTATTTTATTTTCCCAAAATAATGATTTTGGAAGTTTATATTTTAATATAAATATATCTGGAAATTTCCGAAATTTGATTTTGGAAACTTTGTTAATTTCTAAAATTTGATTTTAGAAATATATATATATATATTCTAAATTTCTGATTTTAGATTTTATTTCAAAAATAGTGGTTTTGGAAATGTATGCTATTTTTTATTTTGCTTAATGTGTTTTAAGTATGATGTTAGTATGGTGGATGGTTATAGACTAAAACAAAATATATCTATTCATACATTATCTACAGTTTTAATTTTAAAAGAAATACGGCATGCGTGTCATGCCTTCTCTATTATTTTAGTGTAATTTCTCTTCTCATCTAAACTTCCCTGGAATGTAGCTCGAGGTTTCTTTACTTAGGATATTTATATAATTAGATTACAAATGTTAGATAGAGTTAGAAAAACTTTGTACAAGACAATAGAGATGGCTACCAAAATGAGACAAGAGGGAAAGACCTTCCACTTATATCGTGCATGAACACATAGGATTGACCACATTAATTTCTTTTATGACTCGAGAAAATTAAATTAGGAAAAGTCCATAACCATACCACGTAATTTTGTTTATTCAATGTATGGATATAATGATATTATGCGCGCTATGTTGAGACAAAGAAACCAAATTTCTAAAAAAAAATGAAGGTGCCTTAAATGTGCCACCAAGATCTAAAAGAAAGCCAAATTCAAGGATCAATCGATAACTGACAATAACTCCAACTTTTGATTACTTTTTCCCCCTATTCTTATTATCTTTTCCTTGGTCATTGGCTAACTGAAAAAAAGAATCCTTGTATATCATTTGAGATGTGAATAATAGCACCAAAATCTAGCCACCATGTATTAGCAGCAATATGAACAAAATTAGTCTTATAACATATAAATGAAAGGAAATTACCTTTCTCTTGAAACAACATCTTACGTTTCATGTAATCTCACTGCATATGCCTCTTTTTCTTGCAAAAATAGCATCTAACCTAAGTATCATCATTGCTAGATGCTGCTTCCATTTTACCCTTCTATGGTGGCTTAGGACCTCTTTTCTTGGTCTTATTAAGTCTATCATTTTTTGACCCTGAGAGACCAAATGGACCATTGGCAATCCTTCTCTTGTTAGCCTCTTATCATCTTGCATACACATTGAAATACGGTCATTCATAGACCACTTGTCCTTTTGAGTATTATAAATGATCTTTAATGTACCATATTGAGGAGGAATGGAATTGAGAATGAATTGAACTAGAAAGGACTTAGAAATAGTCATCTCCAAAGTTTTCAGTTGTTCAGTGAAGTTATTCATCTCTGGAATATGCTCACGCACACCACTATCGCCATCATATTTTTTAAAATTCAAAGTAGCCATAAGCCTACCTGCCAAAGCTATAACAGAACCTTAAATCGGTTTTTTAATAGAAGTCATGAACTCACAAGCCATAGATGGTCTTGCAATGGACTTCCGTGTATATTTTGCTATTGAACTTTTGATGATCATAAGACTCATACGGTTGGAATGCTCCTAACCCGGTTGTCTTTTGAGCTCTAAAACTTTTAGGTTTAAATTGTGATGTTTCATCCATCCAAGGTAAATATCTAAATCTAAGCACCCCATGGTCATTAGTATATGGTCCTTCCAATCTGAGTAATTAGACCTATTCAGCTCTAAAATATTGCACAGCACTCCTAAAAGTGACACAGGAGAAATAGTTGACATAGGTCATAAGAAAAATCATGAGTTGCAAGATAAGAGTCATTTTAGTACATAATCAAATTTTCACCTTTGGGTTAAAAATTGATATGATAGTGATTGCCTCTAAAGTGAGGGGCAATTATTCACTTGTCAATTGTAATGAAGCTGTAGATGTTATACAACTTCAGGTAAATAACAAATTTACTTAATTTAATTATAAAAACATAAATCACCTTTGGGTAGTTTATGGTTCTATAACTATACACCTAATGCTTACATAACCACACTAGCATAAATTGATTTAGTTAAATCACTTTGTTGATTATAACTCAATCAATCAATATTTAATAATGTTATATAAGCTTTAACATGGCAACACAACTTTAGTGTGGCTTAAAATGATCTAAAAGTTGATTTGAAACTCTCGTAAATCATTCTTTTATAAAATTTAAAAAATCTTCACTTCATTCTAGAAATAAGAAGTAGACCAAATGTTGAAAGAAGGGAAAATTATACCTCACAATAATAAAGCTTCACATGGTGATTTACAAAAATATATAGTTCACAATGTGTGTGTGTGTGTGTGTGTGTTTGTGTTTGTGTGTGTGCGTGTGCGTGTGCGTGTGCATGTCTGTGTGTACTAATTATATAAGAAAATACTAGATAAGCTAAATGGTTTATAAGGTATGACATCATACCGGGTTCTAATACCATACTACAAGAAAAATGATAACTAGCGACAAATATTACGAGGGCTTCTAGGCTATCGCTAATTTATGAGAGAACAGAAACAGGAGTCAAAAATTCGAAAATAAATTTATTTTTTTAAAGTCCTCATATTTTCGACGATTTTTTTAAAATATTCATTAGTACTTATAAAATTCAAATATGTCACTAATTAGCGACGACCTTTTTTAATAGTTAATTAACACTAAAAAATTAAAGTGTCATACTAATCCGTCGCTAATTACTGACGGTTCAGAGATAGCCTTTTTAAATATTTAATTAACACTAAAAAATTAAAGTGTCGTCGCAAATCCGTTACTAATTAGTGACGGTCTTGCAACGGCCATCCAAATTTGTTTAATCAGTTTTTTGTTTTTATATTTTTTCTAGTCTTGGCTAGAGGATGTTAGTGCTTCTGCATATTTAGAAATATCGTAGGATAGAATGTCGAGGTGAATAGTTTGTTAGAATTGTTGTTAGAATCATACATATTTTAGAAGTCAAAATTTATAATGACTAGGAAAGCTCTAGATTGTAAGAGAAATTGGAAAAAATAAGGGTGATCTGTAGCTTAACAACAGGAATTTCGAGAGATAACAGGGGAAGCAGATTGGATGTCTTTTTTTGGGCTTATCAGTCACATAAAGTTGAAAGAATTGTAAAAGCAATGTAAGGTTAGCCTTCTTGTTGCATAAGAACGAACCAGTCACCCATCATTAATTTAGGAATTTGACTTATAGTAAATTATTTTAAAGTCATAGGAGGGATCTCTAGGAAATGAATATAACATAAGAAGATTTAGGTTGAACCAGTATAAATCTTGTGTTCAATTTTTTTTTTTTTAAAAGCTTTTTGGCTTTGAGCTTTTGTATATTTTCTTAATCGTTGTGAAGTTTCCTTGAAATATTATTATTTATATCTTTCTCCATTATGTAGTTCTACTTATGGTGGCTTTTGGTTGAATTCATTATGCTTTTCCTTTGATAATTGTTGATAGTTATACTTCGGCCTACCAAATACATAACACTCGGTCTATTTGAATTTTACTTCCAACTATTTTCAATAGTTGTCTTAGTTCTAAAGTTTAGACCTTAGGGGGAAAATTTTTTTAAACCTAATTCACTTACCCCTTAAGTTTTTAGAGAATTAGAAGTTTTTACTTAATTTTTTCTTTTGAAAATGCATTAATAAGTCTTGAATAAGTTGTATGGTTTCACTATATATCCTTACAGCTTTTTTTACATAACTGAAGGAATTATCAAAATTAATTTCGTGAGAATTAATAAATAGTTTCAAATTCAATTACAACACATTTGGTATCTAAAATGGAGCCAGAAATGTTATAACTAAAAGAACATATATAGCTCGAACAACATTATAACTAAAAAATATAAATGAAAAGTTATGTTTATAGTTTACTACAAAATCATGGCAAACTCCGTTCTAACTTCTTTTAAGCAATTTTCAGACACACTAATTCTTTGCAAGAGAAAAGTGTCATGATTTGAACTCACCCAAAACTCAAAGTCCTCTAGTTCGATTAAGAAGGGATGAGTGAAAAATAGTTGGAAAACTACAAGAGACAATGAAAAGAAACTTTGTTTTCAACTTAGGAACGGTATAGAGAAGTGCGGTGGAGAAAGCATTGCTTTGTGGTGACGTGGTGGTACGCATACTTAAAGTCAGGAGTGAAGCAAGTTTTCTTAAAATTTTGAATAGAAGCAAATATTAAAATTAATTGATTAAGTAATTAGTAAATTAAATATATTTGATAATAGATAATATTAAATATTTAATTATTTCAATGTACTTTAATAATAAATTTTATTATTACTTAATTGATTGACATTAAAATTTAATTATAAATTATAAATAAAATGAAATTTATTATACTTCTGATATCTAAATATATTCACCTAATTATTAGTACTATTCTTTTATTTTTATTTTAAAATTTTACTACAATACAGTGTAAAAATTATTTATAATTAATTCAATATTCAAATTTCAAAATTTAAACTTTCATATTTAAAATTTAAGAATTCAAAACTGTTTAAATATTAAGATATCACTCTTCAAATTTTTAAGCTATCAAATGGGCTTTTAATCTTCAAATTTCAATATTTAAATATTTAAATTTCAATTATCAAACTTTAAATTTATTAAACTGCCCTTAGTTTTAAATTAAGTATACTTAACAAATTAATTACTCTACTTAAAACCCTCTAATCTCCTCACTATCTACTATTAGTTAAACTAATTAATCTTTAAAAATTCCACCTCGATCTTAACCATTTCCTATTGCAAATTACCTACACAATTTGTACGAGTTATTGTACGGCTTTTTTTTTTTTTTAATGGAGAATTGATATGGATGGTAGTATTTGCTTTTAAGGTTCTAATTTGATTAGGAATATATGCATGTTGATGTTTTGTTTTTTTTTTTTTTTCCTTTGTTTTAAAAGTTTAGAATCCTTAGTTGTATTTTATTTTTCACGAATTTGGTTTAAAAAGTGACGAAGGTATATCCAAAGATAACATAACATTACTTTTATGCTAAAACAATTTTGGTACTACGTTTCCTTTAGGATGGAAAGAACTGTTGCAGGACCGATTGTAGAGGGTTTATTGTCGCGTAAGGCAAAGCACTGATCTACTTTGATATGGACAAGAGACGCTCAAACCAGTGATATGTCGTTAGTATTTAGATGTTGCGATTCACATTTTTGGGATTTGTGCCCATTCCCTCATCGGGTTATGGACTACATAGATTTAGTGGGTTTTGGCGGAGTATGCCGAATTGGACACCTTTAGGTTGGCCATGCTTTAGTTACTACTAGGAATGTTAATGAGCTCGGGCCAGCCCGAACTCAGCACGTTTGATTCGCAATTATTCGGGCTGAGCTTTAAGTGAGTTTGGACTGAGTTGAATTTGGGCTTATTTTTTTAGCCCAAATTAAGTTCGGACAGCTCAATTTGCCTAAGCTCAGCCCGTTGATATTTTATATAAAAATATGTCTATTATATTAATTTTATATTATATAAATCCAAGTTTTTCCTCAAAGTATATATAAACCCCCCACTTTCCACCTAATCTTCTGACTTTTAAAATTTGTTGTTATGATAGTTGTGCATTTTGTTGCTCATTATGTAAGAAACACTTAGTATTTCATCAACTTTCTAGAAAAAAACAATTTTATTTGCTAACTATGTATATCTTTTGAGAGGCTTTATTATTGTGTTAGGTTTGATTGAAGAATATGTTTTTATATATAATTTTTTGTTTGAGGCGAATTGTAATGATAATGATGTAACTTTTTAAGTAAAAAAAAAAAAGAAAGAAATTCGGGCATAATTTAATGTGACCTGAGCTCGGGCTTGATGTCTATGAGCTATAGCGAGCCAAGCTCGGGCCAAGTTACTCATTTTTTTATTCGGGCCAAGTTGAGATTGACCAAGCACAGCTCTCAAAGCTAATTGATCACCATAGTTAGTGCTTTGGTAGAAAGATGGTGGCCAGAGACATGCACGTTTCATCTATAGGTGGAAGAGGCCACCGTGACATTCCATGACGTCGCGATCTTATAGGGACTGAGGGTTAACGGGAAGCCGGTCATAGGCAATGTGTATGGGCAATCCCTTAGAGTTTGGAGAGATATGATACACAGGGTGCTTGGTTTCCAACCTCGAGATGACCACTTCAGGGGCAACCGACTTGAGAAGTCAGCCTTGGAGGCTCATCTATTAGTTCCCTTTCTGGACGATGCTTCTAAGATTCAAGTGTAGTAGAGGGCCTAAGGACTATTTCTTCTTCTTATTGGTGGCCTCATCCTATCTAATAAATCTGGACATCCACTTCCTTTACGATATTTGCCTTTCCTCAAGGATTTGAGTTTGTCCAGTCAACTTAGCTAGGGTAGTGGGCTTTAGCGTGGATGTTTAGATGCTAAGTGATGCCACTAATCTCAGTGAGAGGGAGATTTGCAGTCCGATAGTGTTGCTTCAGGTTAAATTTTTCTCTGCATCGTCTAAGTTTCAACAATTCAAGTTTTAAGGTTTTAGTGATTGAACTTTTTGTTTTCTATCATAGTTATAGGCCTGGGAGCATATTCTCGTCCCATGCCTAGACATGGCAGCCCCTGGACACATCGCCCTAATACAGTGCAAGGTGGAATGTTCATCTATGATTACAGTGAATACCCATGCAGGTACTGGTTACCTAGAGGGACCAGTTAGACTCTATGCATGAGTCCTATGTAAGTAATCGCAATAATGTTCATGTTTGGAAATAATTTTTTGCATCACCTTCTAACTTTAAGATTCATATCTTAAATTTTCTCAATTCATATGGCGCTCTAATTCCGAGACTACGTTAGAGTTTTTACCTTCTTGACATATTGAGAGGTCTGATATTTGTCTCGCTAGGACCGCATGATCTGTTGGGATGTCGTGGAGTTCCACCATCTAGATCACGTGCTTCGACAGTTTGGTATGGTATAGCCCATTTTGGTTGACTATGATTATCGTGCTAAGTTGCATGCGACGGCGATATGGGGGAATCACCTGACTAATTGGTCCCATCATCATTCTCTCTATCTAGAAATATAGGGTTCATGCCTGAGACAATCGCTCCAAGAATGCATGGAGATAGACTAGAGGTAGGGTAAATGTTCTGATTCCAACTAGAGACTTAGTAGCAGATTGGTAATCCGTTATCACAAGATGGACAGCCAACAAGCTACCAGGGAGTTGGTTCAGGAGCCTTAGTCTTAGTTAGTTTCATGATTTTCCTAATTTCGTGTTTATATAATCGTCCCAGAAGTTTATAAGCTGATTTGTTTTTATTTTGTATGATTGTACATTGGGATGTTGTTCATCGAGTTATCACTATTGCGACTACAACTATTTTAGAGGCTGACTTACGCTCTCATGTAGCATTCGAGTTGATTCGAGACACATGTGCTTGCCATCTCAGTGTAACTAGGATATACCCTACACGTATCGAGAGTCATCCTATTCCATAGGCCACTATTTTTGCAGCATCCAAGCAGCCTACCTAGTGAGGTCCACAAGCATGGGTTGAGGGCCGAGCTATCCCAGGATAGTGTCAGGAAGGTAGACGTCCTCATATTACCCATGATATTGCACCAAATGATGTCCCAATTGAGCCCCAGGCTATTAATCCTATTGCACTACTACTCCCTAACACGGTCGAGCACGGAGTTCGATGTTGGACCGTCTAGCGAGACAATAGTTTGGATGCCAGAGGATTTACTCATTGACAGTAGCTTCTTGTCACCTTTGAGTGAGGAGGAGTTAGGTGACCTAGAGACTGTGCACTTGGAGGGACTGACACCGGCATTAGTTGATCTTTCGAGAGTAGGGTTTGATATTTCTTGGCAAAAGAAACAACCACGATATTATTGTCCAACTGTACCGAATCCAGCTCCATCAGAGCCGAACTATCCCATGTGACAGTGGCCAGCCGAGGTAGAGACAAACTGAGGCACGCTATTCTCCATAGACAGCAGGATTTAGACTGTTGGCCAAGTTATGTTTTTTTTTTTCCCCTTATCACTAATGTACATTATATTATTACTTATTGTGTAATTTTTAGTTACTATGTACAGTCCATTTCTTTGCTGTTATATTCCCCCACCTACAGTCTTCTTCTTATTGCTTTAATCAAGTAAGTTGTTATGCAACACGTGTATTACTTAATTGAACCTCAAATGCTTGAAGATACACTCTTCGTGACTAGAGCTATCATTCCCAACATGAATAGTTGATAGACCCAACATAGCCCAAATAATAGGCGCAACATAACACAAAAAAAAAAAAAAAACTAAGACCACAACGTAGCCCAAAAAAAGCTCCAAAAAAAATATATATATATATATTAAGCCCAACAGTTTGGTGTTTAAAAAGTCCCAATTTTAAGTTGGCAAACAAATTTTAGTACTAGAAAAAAAAAAACTTAAAATTGAGATTCTTTGGAAAGACTTTTTTCGTTTAGAATCAAGTTCTTTAAAAAAAAAAAAAATTGCTAACTATTTTTGATGAAAACAGCAAATCATTAATATTGAGAAAAGCATAAGGCAACAAATGCACATAAAGAAATCCTATCTTCTTTATTTATATAGATTTCGGAATAAACCAAATAGAACTAATTAATTAATTAATCAAATAAAATGAAGAAAGAATAATTTAATTTAATTTAGTATCACTATCACAAGACGACATGCGAAGAACAACATTTCAGAATCAGTGGCCACAATAACTTAATTACCCAACACCTTATCTATATTAATTTACTCATCATCCAACACAAGAAGTGATTGTTGGCCCTATGCTAATCCCCCTAACAAGACTGATGTAGGACCATCAAATCCATTAATAATTGATAGGGCAGTTGTCTGGACTGATTAGGACCAACTTCCGACATCGATGGACATCCCATCTCCGACAGAGATTATAGGTTCGATGCTGAAGCCACGGACGATGGTGATAACGGCAGCAGTAGTGCGATAGTGACCACGATGATATAAGCCTCTAGCACATGACTGGATGGGCTTCACCAGAACCAATGCAACACATACCAGTTTAGCGTATGGGTACGTATTCCTATGGCAGTTTTCAAGATATCGGTACAGATGCACCTAAGGGTGACGTTTTCTATGTAAGAAATGACCTGCGTGTTGATGAATGGTCAGAAAAGAATTGAGAGCTAAGGCATAAAATGCGTTTCAAGGATAAAGTAAAGGCAGTTTATGCTTTGCGATTGTGGCATGTAAGAAATGGATGCGAGTTCACAGTTATCAAGAGCAAAAGCATAGTTTGGACTGTCTCATGCAAGATTAACACTGAACAATATCTATGTGCTTGGTATGCACAAATCATTAAAAAAGCTAGTACTGGATGGTGAGAAATATCAGTTTAAAATGGCGAGCACACATGTCTCTAGAGAGTCATAAACAATAATAGAAATCTGTCCCACAAATTTATTGCACAGCACGTATTGCATCTCATCAAAGAATACCCCAAGATAGAAGTCAGCACCATAGTTCAAGTTGTTCATGACAAATTCTAGGTTGGATGTTCATGTTGTTGGATTGTATGCCCTCTTAGACTAGGTTTCTGATATAAAATCGAATTATTTAATAAAAGAATTTATTTTCAGAAATTGTTTGTGAATTTACTTTTTGTTTGTGCACGATTTTCGTTTGGAACAGACCCATTATGTCTAAATAAGTAATCTATGTGAATGGTGGTCTTTCACAGTAAGGTATGGATCGCGGGTTATTTAACACATAAATATTTGTTCTTAACCTATTGATGAGACTGGGAACCTCATCATGTTTAGGTTATTATGTTATGAATTCCAAATGGGGAATGGCTTACCTTTAGCCAGTGGGTAGTCCACTCACTTCATGACATAAGCGTATTTCGAATACGTAGAACATGACCTGTAGTAGTGCGAATACGTAGAACATGACCTGTAGTAGTGGTTTTTCAAAGTACTATATGGTAGAAACCTAGACTACTACCGCTACAGCGTGGACTAGTACTCTACGACTTGAGTATGAGTTGGTGGTCTAGCGAAGCTGGAAGCATATACTTTGATTTGCTGTAGTTGAGGTTCTATCATAAGGCCAATATACTTGCATGTTGGGTATGTGTGACTAGTTAGTTAAGACAGACTTATAAAAGATAGTTTCTGCACTATATCGCCCCTTGTGGTTGTCCGAATGGTCTAAATTAGCCGGGGCCCTGGGAAACATGACTTGGATGTTTGCTTTAGGGTAGCTCCCTTGGAAGCGGAAACACTCCGGAAGTCGTGGATCATTGGACTAGAAGCCTAAGGATGGTAGATGTCATTTAGAGGGGTGTTAGTACACTTCTTCCTCTCTAAATGTGCGGCGATGTGTAGAGGGGTATTTTAGTCATTTCACCTGTAGGTCGGAGACTTTGCGAATGCAACATTGTCCTTGGGGTCAATATTTCCTTATGGTGATATTAGGAAATATTTAAAATGCAAAATACAGCTATTTATATAGCATGGGTATTTTGGTCATTTTAGCAGCCAAGGCGATGTGTCTTTTTGGTCATCGGGATAGCCCGTAAGTCCTAACTATTTTTGGGATGAGGAATTGGTCTCAGTTGAAGAGGATTTTATTTTATTTTATTTTATTTTATTTTATTCAGGAAGTCTAATTTATTATTGGACTAGATTAAAATAAATAAATAAATAAATAAATAAAATAGGAGTTGAGAGAAATTAATTATCTAGTTTATTTGGTTAATTAATTATTCAGGGCCTAGGTCCAGTATGAATAATTAAGAAATTAACCTGGGCTTAAACTAGGGGAAATAATTAATGTTTAATTATTTATTGGGTTATTTATGCAGGCCAAAAAATAAATAATTAGAGATTAATTATTATGGTTCATTTGGGCTCATTAATTATTTATTGAGTTACTTATGTAAGCCCAAAAATAAATAATTAATATTTATTATTTTGGACTTTTTGGGTCCAAGAAAAATAATAAATATTTATCTAGCCCAATAGCTTGGACCTTAGGGTTTTTTCCAGATACGGTTAAGAGGAGTTTAATGTTAGGCCAAACTGTTTCTCAGGATAACATCCGGATATTTTGAAATCCCGGGGATATGTTTATCAGAGATTGAGAGACCTAATTTTGGCTAAATATAAACAACTCTTTGAAAAGAAAAAAAACCCTAATTATTTTTCTTCCCAAGCAAAGACTCACGTGAGTCTCTTTCTCTCTGACAAAAGATCTCTCCTTCTTGTTTTTCCCTTGTTCTTTGCTAACCAATAGCGAACGAACCAAGGAGAATTGAGACACTTCCTCTTCACCATAGTGTTCACCGACTAGAGGGTAGGCTGAGGAATATCCCGAGAGTTGGAAAGCTAAGCATTAATGCAAACAAGACGCAGTCGAAGGCTAGCGGGTGTTCAACCGGAAGCTCCTTCAACTGTGCAAAGCGAGGCGATTCCAGTCGTTCAATCCGCTCTTACTCAACCTAGAAGGGTTAAGGAGCGCAAATGTATGATCTTCATGCTTCCGCATGGCCTTTATGGCTCGCGTATAATTTTTTTTTGTCTCTGTTTTTATCCGTCCATGGCTCCCTGTTTTGCGTTTTGCCATCAAAGTGGTATCAGAGCCATTGGTTTTGATCAATATAGGGAGCATGGTAGTTAATAAAATGGAGAAGATTATTATACCTGTGATCCTTCGCTGTTTTGGTATGGGATAGGCTTGATGTAAGCTTCACAGTGGAAGCATAGGATCTCTGTAAATTTTTTTTGGCTTTGGTGTTTTAATCGTGTAAACCCAATTTTAATGGGTATAGGCGGTTGTGGTTATGTTTTGGATGAGTTTTTATAAGTAAAAATGTCCAAAGAAGCCAAAGAAGGCAGAAAAAAATCGAAGAAAAAAATTTTCTGTGAAAAAATTCGCGCGGGTGGAAAAACGGAGAAGAAGAAAACTGTTCATAAGCCGCCGACTGGAGCCGAGCCGCCGAGCCGAGCCGCTTCTGTTCTGTGAGTGGAGCCGTGCTTCTGGAGCCGCGAAGCCGAGCCAATCGCGGTTGGATTGAAGCCGAATTCAATTGCAAAATTTGCAATTGAATTCGTTTGATTTTCGGGTTCGCGCGCGGGTCAGAGAAGGTCCAACCGGGGCAGCTCGCGGGCTGGATCGCGGGTCGGCAGCAGAGGAGAACCGGGCGCGGGTCGCGGGCGCGGGCGAAGTCCACGGGTCGTGGCTGGCGTGCGATCTGGTGCGGCGCGGTGCATTGCGGCTGCGGTGGACCGCAGGCCATTCTGGCGCGGATCCTGTGCGGCCGGTGCAGTGGACCGCCAGCCATTTTTTGGCAATTTTTTTTATTTTTTTCCTTTTCGTTTTGGGGTCCCATACCAGGCGAAGTTAATATTTTTGCAATATTTATATTCTTGGAATATATTTGCATGAAAAATATTAGTAAGGGATTTTAGGATTAAACAAGATAATTAATTAATTAATTAATGTGTTTAATTCTATTATTTGGGCACTTAGGTTTAAAAAATAGAAAAGCATGAAAACGTTTATTGTTTTCTAGCATGCTATTTTTTTTATGTACCTATGTGTGCTTTTCCTCAAAGACCAAAGTCTTTGGGAACCTTTTGTTTTGGCAAGGAAAAATATTTTTCTTTAAAAACTAAATGGTTATTTTAATTGGTACAAAAATTAATCCTTGAATATTTTCTCAAAGGATTTAATCCTTGACATAGAAAATATATTGGATTTAGATATTTTTGTAAATTAAAATGGAGAGCCATTTTGTTTTGTTTTGGACTAGAAAAATGATTTTGTCAAATAAACTTGAGACCAAAGTCTCTAGAAAGTTTTAATTGGAAATTTTTGAAATCATTAAGTTTTAACTTATATAAAATTAGTCCATGGAGGAAATCTCTCAAAGGATATAAGCCTTGACATAGAGATTTTATTGGACTTAGATATTTTATTTTTGAGTTAAGAAAAACTTAATGGAAATTTCAAAAGGATATTTTCCAGAAAACCTTAATTTTAAAAGACTAAGTGGGAGAGGGGTTCCAACGGCCCCACGGCTTCCATCACGGTCCTCATTAGAGATCGTGGATCCCCTCGCGTCACCCTGGGAGTGAACCCGTATAGGATGGGGATACCACAAGGATCTAGATCTAATGAAAGGATGTAATTAATAACCCGGGGCACGTACTATGATCGGCCAGCCCACGTTGGAGGTTATAGTGCGAGGTATGTCCATAGGAAATGAGAGGAAACGGCCATCCCACGATGGAGTTATTCTCTAGACCATTACCTAGAAGGGAAATTAATTTGTGGTGGTTAATACGCTTAGCTTAGGAAACTGTTAATCTTTCCAAGAAGCTATATCAGTTTTCCTAAGAGCCAAATTATTTTCAGTGCACAAATTTCATTTTGTTTTCACAAACTAATTTCTTTCTTTTATTTTCGATTTTCAGAAATGGTGGGAGGTTCTTTTAGTCCATTGGCCGTTATTCTCAGGGAGAATAAGTTAACGGGTCCAAACTATGTGGATCGGAAAAGGAACCCGGACATAATACTCACAACTGAGGAGTATAAGTATGTCCTTTACGAAACCTCGCCTCGTTATCGGGGAAGGTTCCACTGCTGAAGAGCGAGAGGCTGAAAAGGCATGGAAGAAAGCTGACGAAATGGCACGTTGCTATATGTTAGCTTCCATGTCTAATGTGCTCCAGTCAAAACACGAGCACATGGCTTTTGCATATGACATAAGTCAATCGTTGGCAACTATGTTCGCGGACAAGAGCCGGCCTGCAAGGCAGGAGGCTCTTCGAACAATTGTAAACACTAAGATGGCTGACGGAGCATCAGTCCGAGAGCATATGCTCAAGATGATTGCTGCTTTCGAGGAGGCAGAAATCTTAGGGGTTGTCATTGACCCTGAGAGCCAAGTGGACATGGTTCTCGAATCTCTACCAGATGGCGGAGAAGGTCATGAAGCCGCAGTCTAAGGCCATGATTGCTAAGGCCTCTTCTTCAAGAACTGGGCTTAAGCCCAGAAAGTTCAAGAGGAAGAAGGGGAATGCAACAGCCCAGCCCAAGAACCAGCCCAAGGACAAACCAAAGGGCAAGTGCTTCAAGTGTGGAAAGAAGGGACACTGGAAAAAGGAGTGTCCAGATCTTTAGGCCAAGAAAAACCCCACAGGTAATGTTTACTATCTAGAGTCCATATCAATGGTAGGATCAACTTCCACTTGGATTGTTGATTCAGGAGCCACTGATCATATCTGTAACTCCTTGCAGGGGTTTAGGAAGATAAGAAGACTCAAGAAGGGCGAACATGGGCTTCGAGTGGGTAATGGAGCACAAGTCTGGGCCCTTGCAGTGGGAGAGCTGGATCTTATTTTTTATTGTTATAAGATAGTGGTTTTAAAAGACATTTTATATGTACCTGGTTTTCATCAGAATTTGATTTCAGTTGCAAAATTTATTAATCAAGGATATTCTGTATCTTTCCATTCTGGTATTTCTATCAGTAGAGATGGAGAAATTTTATATACTGGGCACATGTATGGAAATTTGTTCTTTTTATACCCTATTAATAACCAATCAAATAATGCTCTGTCTGAACCTTTAACTAAGAAGAGAAAGACCAATATCAATGATTCATACCTTTGGCATCTGAGGTTGGGTCATATTAACTCAACCAGGATTCAGAGGCTAATCCATGATGGGCCTTTGGGCTCATTGAGATTGGAAAGTTGGCATCAGTGTGAATCCTGCCTAATGGGAAAAATGACCAAAAGGTCTTTTACACCAAAGGCGGATAGAGCTAAGGAGGTGTTGAGTCTTGTTCACACTGATGTGTGCGGTCCATTGTCTACACCAGCTAGGGGAGGTTTTGAGTACTTCATCACGTTCACGGATGATTGTACGAGGTATGCTTACATTTACCTGATGAGACGCAAGTCTGACTCTTTTGACAAGTTCAAAGAGTTTAAGGCTGAAGTGGAGCGTCGGACAGGTAAATTAATCAAAACCTTACGATCGGATCGTGGTGGAGAGTACCTCCTAGGTGAATTCAAGGACTACATGGTACATCATGGGATAGTATCCCAGCTCTCTGTGCCGGGAACCCCCCAGCAGAACGGAGTAGCTGAGAGAAGGAACAGGACGTTGATGGAAATAGTCCGAAGCATGATGTCTCATGCTACTTTTCCAGTGTCCTTTTGGGGATATGCCCTGGAAACAGCGGCATATATTCTGAACTTGGTGCCTTCCAAGTCAGTACCTAGGACTCCTTATGAGATGTGGACTGGGCGTAAGCCAAGTCTGAATCATCTCAAGATTTGGGGGTGTCCAGCTTATGTACTGATCAAGGGAGACAAGTTGGAACCAAGATCAGAATTATGCTATTTTGTTGGGTATCCAAAAGGGACAAAAGGAGACTACTTTTATCATCCTAAGGATCAGAAGGTACTAGTCAGTACCAATGCTAGATACTTGGAAGATGATCAAAATACTTCCACTAAAGGTTCAACGAGGTTGGAACTGCAGGAGAAGTTATCTATGGAATCAACTTCTACTGACCCGATTTTGGAACAAGAAGAGGCACAACCTCAAGAGCTTGTACAAATGGAGCCTCGTCGTAGTGGGAGAGTGTCTAGGGTTCCGGATAGATGGACTGGAGAAGCCTTTGAGCTGGTTTTCGACCATCAAGAACAAGACCCCGCTAGATACGAGGAGGCTATTGCTGATGCCGATGCAAATCTGTGGCATGAAGCAATGAAAGCCGAGATTGAGTCTATGTACCTCAATCAGGTTTGGGATCTTGTAGCTTCACCTGAAGGGATAAAACCCATTGGGTGCAAGTGGGTATACAAGAGGAAGAGAGGAGCGGATGGGAAGGTGGAAACCTTCAAAGCTAGGCTTGTGGCGAAAGGGTATACTCGTAAAGAGGGTATCGACTATGAGGAAACCTTTTCCCCGTAGCCATGCTTAAATCCATTCGCATCCTCCTTGCCATCGCTCGTCACTATGACTACTAGATATGGCAAATGGATGTCAAGACGGCATTCTTAAATGGCCATCTTAGCGAAGACATCTATATGTCCCAACCGGAAGGCTTCATTGTCGAAGGCCAGGAACACATGGTTTGCAAGCTTAAGAAGTCCATTTATGGACTTAAGCGAGCATCAAGAGCATGGAACATTCGTTTTGATGAGACTCGTAAAGTCTTATGGTTTTATTCAAAACGAAGATGAACCATGCGTGTACAGGAAACTTGAAGGCATCAATGTGGTTTTTCTTGTCCTGTATGTGGATGACATTCTACTCATTGGAAATGATGTAGGGACATTGTCATCTACAAAGGTTTGGTTGTCTAGTCAATTCAAGCATGAAGGACTTGGGAGAAGCCAGCTACATTCTCGGGATTAGGCTTCTTAGAAATAGGAAGCAGAGAATGTTAGGATTATCCCAAGCGACATACATTGACAAGATGCTGGCCAAGTATAGCATGGACTCATGCAAGGGAGCTCTAATCCCTTGCAGACATGGGTTGTCATTTTCTTCGAAGGACTGTCCTAAGTCTCAAGAAGAAAAGGACAGAATGAGTAGGATTCCCTACGCTTCGGCGGTGGGAAGTCTCATGTACGCCATGCTGTGTACTAGGCCAGATATCTGCTTTGCCGTGGGCTTAGTTAGGAGATATCAGTCAAACCCAAGGGAGGTTCATTGGCAAGCTGTAAAGCATATTCTCAAGTACCTCAAGGGAACGAGAGATTATATGCTCGGTTTACGTGGTCGATGATTTGGTTCCTACAGGATACACGGACTCGGACTTCCGGAGGATAAGGATGAGAGAAAATCCACTAGTGGATATGTCTTCACCTTGTCTGGAGGAGCAATTTCATGGAGGAGTATCAAGCAATCTTGTATTGCTGACTCAACCATGGAAGCTGAGTATGTGGCAGCTTCGGAAGCGTCCAAAGAAGCAGTCTGGCTCCGGAAGTTTCTTTCAGAACTTGAAGTCGTACCACATATGGACAGGCCGGTTGTGATGTATTGCGACAACACTGGAGCAGTGTCGCAATCTAAGGAGCCTCGGAACCACAAGAAGGGGAAACACATCGAGAGGAAGTACCACCTGATCCGGGATTTCATCCAAAGACGGGAAGTCTTGGTGGAGCATATTACCTCAGAAAACAATCTAGCAGACTCATTCACCAAGCCTTTGGCTGAGAGAGTCTTTAAGAGACACTTAGATGCCATAGGGGTGGGCACCTATGACTTACCTAGTCTTAGAGTGCAAGTGGGAGATTGTTGGATTGTATGCCCTCTTAGACTAGGTTTCTGATGTAAAATCGAATTATTTAATAAAAGAATTTATTTTCAGAAATTGTTTGTGAATTTACTTTTTGTTTGTGCACGATTTTCGTTTGGAACAGACCCATTGTGTCTAAATAAGTAATCTATGTGAATGGTGGTCTTTCACAGTAAGGTATGGATCGCGGGTTATTTAACACATAAACATTTGTTCTTAACCTATTGATGAGACTGGGAACCTCATCATGTTTAGGTTATTATGTTATGAATTCCAAATGGGGAATGGCTTACCTTTAGCCAGTGGGTAGTCCACTCACTTCATGACATAAGCGTATTTCGAATACGTAGAACAGGACCTGTAGTAGTGGTTTCTCAAAGTACTATATGGTAGAAACCTAGACTACTACCGCTACAGCGTGGACTAGTACTCTACGACTTGAGTATGAGTTGGTGGTCTAGCGAAGCTGGAAACATATACTTTGATTTGCTGTAGTTGAGGTTCTATCATAGGGCCAATATACTTGCATGTTGGGTATGTGTGACTAGTTAGTTAAGACAGACTTATAAAAGATAGTTTCTGCACTATATCGCCCTTTGTGGTTGTCCGAATGGTCTAAATTAGCCAGGGCCCTGGGAAACATGACTTGGATGTTTGCTTTAGGGTAGCTCCCTTGGAAAGCGGAAACACTCCAGGAAGTCGTGGATCATTGGACTAGAAGCCTAAGGATGGTAGATGTCATTTAGAGGGGTGTTAGTACACTTCTTCTTCTCTAAATGTGCGGCGATGTGTAGAGGGGTATTTTAGTCATTTCACCTGTAGGTCGGAGACTTTGCGAATGCAACATTGTCCTTGGGGTCAATATTTCCTTATGGTGATATTAGGAAATATTTAAAATGCAAAATACAGCTATTTATATAGCAGGGGAATTTTGGTCATTTTAGCAGCCAAGGCGATGTGTCTTTTTGGTCATCGGGGTAGCCCGTAAGTCCTAACTATTTTTGGGATGAGGAATTGGTCTCAATTGAAGAGGATTTTATTTTATTTTGTTTTATTTTATTTTATTCAGAAAGTCTAATTTATTATTGGACTGGAATAAAATAAATAAATAAATAAATAAAATAGGAGTTGAGAGAAATTAATTATCTAGTTTATTTGATTAATTAATTATTCAGAGCCTAGGTCCAGTATGAATAATTAAGAAATTAACCTGGGCTTAAACTAGGGGAAATAATTAATGTTTAATTATTTATTGGGTTATTTATGTAGGCCCAAAAAATAAATAATTAGAGATTAATTATTATTGTTCATTTGGGCTCATTAATTATTTATTGGGTTACTTATGTAAGCCAGAAAATAAATAATTAATATTTATTATTTTGGACTTTTTGGGTCCAAGAAAAATAATAAATATTTATCTAGCCCAATAGCTTGGACCTTAGGGTTTTTTCCAGATACGGTTAAGAGGAGTTTAATGTTAGGCCAAACTGTTTCTCAGGATAACATCCAGATATTTTGAAATCCCGGGGATATGTTTATCAGAGATTGAGAGACCTAATTTTGGCTAAATATAAACAACTCTTTGAAAAGAAAAAAAACCCTAATTATTTTTCTTCCCAAGCAAAGACTCACGTGAGTCTCTCTCTCTCTGACAAAAGCTCTCTCCTTCTTCTTGTTTTTCCCTTGTTCTTTGCTAACCAATAGCGAACGAACCAAGGAGAATTGAGACCCTTCCTCTTCACCATAGTGTTCACCGACTAGAGGGTAGGCTGAGGAATATCCCGAGAGCTGGAGAGCTAAGCGTTAATGCAAACAAGACGCAGTCGAAGGCTAGCGGGTGTTCAACCGGATGCTCCTTCAACTGTGCAAAGCGAGGCGATTCCAGTTGTTCAATCTGCTCTTACTCAACCTAGAAGGGTTAAGGAGCGCAAATGTATGATCTTCACGCTTCCGCATGGCCTTTATGGCTCGCGTATAATTTTTTTTTTGTCTCTGTTTTTATCCGTCCATGGCTCCCTGTTTTGTGTTTTGCCATCACATGTAAGAAAGGGTAGTATGCTAGGAAAGTGGCTATTGAGTTTCTATATAGTACAGGGTCTTTAACTTTCAGAGTACTGCCCAACTACATGTTGGCATTACAGGATTTAAATCCCCGTACAATAGTACAATGAAAACACCATGACATCAGTACCAGAGATACCAACATATTTAGGTTCATATTTTGGGCTTTCAAATCATCGATCAAGGGATTTATGAATTGTCATCCTGTGATTTCAATTGACGATACCTATGTAAGAGGGGCTTATATAGGTGTTCTATTGATCACAAGCATTTAGGATGCCAACAACCATGTCTTTTCCTTGGCATTTGTGGTCGTCAATTTTGAATTAGTATAGAGTTAAGGATGATTTTATAGACTATTCCAGAGATATATGATGCATAAAGGTATGTTTGTATTGTGTTTGATAGGAATGCCGACATCTTATCTTCTATAAGGACACAACCTAGATGGATTGAGCCGATGGGAGTCCACAAGTACTTGTCTACGTCATATTCGTGCCAATTTTAATATTCAATTCAGGAATAGTAAGTTGAAACGATTGATGTACAAAGTCAAAACAGAGAGAAAGAAATCCAAGTTTGAATCTATAATGAATGAAATAAAAGAACACAAACAATAAGTATACAACTGGTTGATGCAGATTGATCCCAACCAGTGGTCACTTTCATATGATGGTGGAAATCGATATGGTTGTATGATGACAAATTTGTCCAAACAGTTGAATAGTATTCTTAAAAAAACACTGGACATTACCATTTAAAGCACTAGTTGATGCAATGTTTACAAAGATTGTCGAATACTTTAATCTGCATCAGTTCAAGGCTACTCACTGTAACAAACCATTTCCTCCTCTAATATGGCAGGCATTCCAGGCAGCTTCACAGAAGGCTAGAACTTATAAGGTTGTGCAATACAATGAAAGGGTTGGAATTTTCAATGTAAGGACACCCACAAGAGCTGGAGGGAAAAGTGACAATGTTTATACAATACGAATGTCTTCACGAGATTTTACCTGCACAAAATGAAATATATTAGGATTACTGTGCGTGCATGTGTTCGCAGCCTGTTGACAACGTGACTGGCGATCTTCTAATTATGTTTTGCGTATTTATTCCATGGAGAAGTAAGTTGCTATATACCATCATGACTTCTGCCCTGTCAGCAACGAAAATTGCTGGCATAATGCTCACAATTTATTGGAGGGATACACACCAGCACTTAAAGGTAATAAACCCAGACGAAGAGGTACCATGTGTTTTCAAGGCGAGATGGACTATCAAAATGAATAGCCTCCTCCAAAATGTGGATATTGTCATTAAGCGGGACACAACTGACGAAATTATAACAATGCTCGCTTTAAACCTAGACAATGAATTGTACAATTATATGCACTTGCATTGTACAAATTTTATTTATTGATAAATAATTTATTTCACAATGACTTCATTCCGTTTTAACCATTTTCATACTTAACTATAAAGCTAAATGAAATATCTTTCACTTCTATTCTATTTTTTAAACTTAAAAAAAAATAAAATAACATTCGATATGTCAATCGAGGGTATTGGTAAATCCATTCTTAGGAAAAAGAAAATCCTTGGTAAATTGAAGCTTAACTCACTAGTTTGTCACTGATGATGACAACATAATTTTTTTTTATCATAGGACGCATTCAAATAATGCATTTTGAGGACGCATTCTCTTTTTTAAGACTTATTCACTAATTTCATCCTATGGAATGCGTCCCATTTTAGTTAAGACACATTCAATGAATGCACCAAGGCCATTTTAAGCCCTCCTTAATTGCGCGGGCCAGTTGAAGAGGAATGGCACCAAATGGGGCCATTCTTATCACAAACCCATCCAATCTGATGGCAAGAGGAGAGCTAGCAATATCAAGGGATTTATTTTCATGGGAATTGTTCGTTTCAATATTTATGCGTTTAAAGAATTGTTGTAAGGGTCATGGATGAATAAATGTTTTCTATTTTTGTGGCACTAGTCAGGTGTTTCCTTTTCTTTACACTACAAGAAAAGGGTAAAATTGCGACCGCAATTTGCGACTGCTGCGACCGACTTGCTATTGCACCAATTCGGTTGCAAATTGCATCCGACTTGTGACCAAACAAATTCAGATGCAGATATACCGACATAATTGTGGTCGATAAGTCAAAGGCCGTAAAAAATTTGGTAAAAATTTGATTGCAAATTAAAAAGTGACCGAATTGCTACCAATTAACGACTAAAATTTGTGATTGGTATTCTTGTGGTCACTAATCGATCACAAAACCCTATACCACTATCCGAATTAGCCAAATCCTGAACCCTAAGCAATTATTTGTCCTTAATTGGTTGCAAAGGTAGTCGCAAATCGATCGTGATTTAATTTTATAACCTATTATGTATTTTTTATAATTTGAACCGTAGTGAAAAAAGAAGTGATCCAAAATGCAGCAGGGTCAAATAATTTGTAAACAAAATTTATAATTTGAATGTGAGTAGCTTGTGTTGTAATGAATCACAGTTGGTATATATTACCTAGAATGCTTGAAATATCATAATTCTTGAGTCGAATGCTTATTCGATATAAATGACCGTATTTACATACTTGAATTTTTCTAACTTTGTTGTTGTTGTTCATTAATTTGACCTAATGACAAATTACAATTAGTGTTACCAGAGTTTATTATAACTTACAATTAAATATAACATTAATTTATATATATTAATTATTCTAATAACAAATAATTAATAAATTTTGAATGGTTATTAACTATTTTTTTTCTTTTAATGTGTTTGCTCAATAGTTTTTTAAATCTTTAAATATTATATTTTATCAATATTCAATCTATTAATAAAATAAATAAATTTAAGAAAGAATAAATTAATATTTTTAATTAAATAAAAACATACATTATTATCACTATATACTTTCACAAGTTTTATAAAATATGAAAAAAAAAAAAAAACTTTCAATAAATGATTATATTGTCGTATAGATTCATCTCTAAAATAGCAACCGCTTTTTTTTCTTTAGTTGCAGTTTAGCTGTTATTGATAAATAATTGATTCATTTAATTATTTAATACACCAAAAAATGTTATAATAGATAATTATGAAAAAAATAAAAAATAACCTATCGTAAAAAGGGAGGATTACCCACCAAAAAAAAGTCCGGGAGATTGAAAAAAAATCAACAGCTTGAAAATGTAAATACAATTTGAAAATTTTTAGGTGCATTTAGGGCATGTGAACTTATGTGAAGAAAGTTGTACCACATATAGATAAAGCTATATACTCACAAAATGGTACAACTTTTGTAAGGGTTGGTACAATTACCTAAGCACTTAGTGCACTTGCAACCGGTGCACTAAAGATTTTCCCAGACAGCTTTAACATTTTCTCAAGCCAAACCCATCCCTTTCATCATACCCCCCTCACCGGTGATAAAGGTTTATTGTTGGAAGGTTTCTCGGCACACTGGGATCACAACTTCCCCTTTGGTAATCTAAAATCATTCAAACACCCACCATTTCGGGTTCCTCGTCATTGCTTGACCCTCTTAAGCCTGTCCCTTTCTTTAGCGAAAACCCCCTTCTCCCTATCAGAGTCCACAACCTTACAACCCTCTGATCAAGAGTTATGGAAATGAAGTGAACAAAGATCTGGAGAATGTGGGTGTTGCAGATTTTTGTTGGAGTAGTTATAGCCAACAAGAAAGTGGAATCTCCTACAAGCATTGCCCTCCCCTGACCAGAACTACCACCTCTATAAGAATGCCGCTCCTCTGTGTTCCGCTTCTCAAGGCTTCCATAAACAATGATTATGTTTGTTAATAATGTGTCTGACAACTGTGAATTTAGGGGGAAGATATATGCTTGGCTCTCTGTGATTTATGGTTTATGCGTCAACAATGTACAGAAGTCCTTTGTTTTTTTTTTTAAATTTTTTTCAGAATATGTATGTGTAGAAGCTGGAAGAATTTAAGGGGAGTGATTTATGCATTAACTATTTGTTGTGCCACCAAGTAAGGTGGAATTTTAGTGTGGCCTTTTGTTGAAAATTTTCCTTCTAGGGGAAAGTTTAATGGTGGAATAATAGAAGCATGCTGTCAATTTATTCTAGATTCGAATTGCCAAATTTGTCTATCTATTGTCAGTTTAATGGTGGAATATTAGTAGCAACCTAGATATATGTTATATACTTTTTCATTCTTTTGGAACATGTTGCACTTCTACAAGCTTTGTCATTATATAGTTTTCTATTTGCATGTTTTTCATTTCCATTTGCTTTTTTTAACAAAAAAAAGAAGAAAAACTAAATTAGAATTGGATTATTGCAGGCTATTCCTTCTTTTACAAGTTCATTTCTACATCTTTTCAGTGGTAAATACAACCTACATTGCTTAATTCCTTATGCAATTGATTAGGTTTGCTCTCGTTTCCATTCGAAATGCCTCTCTTTCAGCAATATAGTTTTGAATGATATTCATATTAGAGGAGGAATGTCTACTTAAGTACCCAAACATGGCCTCAACAAGATGAAATTGTACCACATGAGTAGTGTTGGATTTTTATGCCTGATTTACTTGAACAATTAATTATTGGATGTGCCAGTCAAATTTCAAATTCATATTGAAGTCTCCTTGGGAGTTCATGCATTTGCCTAAGAATGAACAATAGTCTTTATTTACATTTTCTAGTTATACTTTTTATTTAATTTATGACATTGTTGGTAAAGAATATTATCGCTATTTTGTTCAAATTATTCCTAGATAGCTATCAATGAAATGCTATCAAATTTCTGCTTAATATCTATAAAACATTCATGAAAATCTGCAGCTAGTATCACTTGTTATTTCTGGACTAAATGAGATGGTAAAATTGCATACTAGTTCTATGCCATGGATGGTTTTAGATGTCACAATTGGAAATAATACTTCATTTTGGCACTGAATGTCTCTTGCTATGGTAGCTTTTTTATCTGAATATTTAGAAACCAACTTCTGATTATAGATATTGGCTACAGGCTACCATGAATATGTTACATTGATGTTGGTTGCCAACTGCAACATTGTTCTGTTGATAGTGAAATTGACTTATAGTGAGCTGTATTTATATGAATTATTAATTCTGTGAATGTATTATGGTTGAATTGGCTGTTTTTGTGTTGGCTTTAGGTTGACGATATAGCTAAGAGTGTGTGAAGTAATATGTGATGAATTGGTTTTATTGTATTAATATATTTGAGATTTTATTGAGTATAACTGCTTTGCTAGACTGAATTGTTGTGGTGGTTACCATTATTAATCTACTTGAGCCTTTAGTTGATTTTTTGAAGTTGTCTGAAAATTAATTGGGGACCTGAATTTCTTGTATTGAACTGAAATTGACTGATTTAAATTGGTTGTTAATATTGGCCAAATGGTTGTGGTGGAATTAGTATTTAGAAAAAGGAGAAAAGTTGGTGTAGTTGATTGTAGGTTGACGGTGGATTGTTGAGTTAGTTGGTTTGGATAATTATGGTTTGTGTGAATTGAAGTGAAATTGTTGAGTGGATTTTTTGAGAGTTGATTGCTATGTTGTGGTGTACTTGGATTGTTTGAGCCAGTTTTTATTTTGTTTTATTCACATGAGTCTGCCACAGCTTTTTTAAGCTTGGGCTAGCTTTCCTTCAAAATGCAACTACTGGCCATGGCTTCTATAGCCAGTCCTTAGCTTGCTCTCTCTCTCTCTCTCTCTCTCTCTCTCTCTCTCTCTCTCTCTCTCTCTCTCTCTCTCTCTCTCTCTTCTCCTTTTCTTTTTCACATAGTCGGCCATGGCTTTAGTTGAGCTAGAAAGCACTTTTTCTTTGTTTTTACCTGAAATTAGCCTTGGTTTTATTTTATGCAAGCCACGATTCTCTTCTAGTTCCCTTTATGCCTGGCTTTGAATTGCTTTGTTTCAATATCTCATAAGCCTTGATTGGCTTCATCTTTGTTTTAGCTCCTTTTCACAAGTTTTTATGTAATCTTTCACCAATGTTCATCCAAATTTAATCCTACACTTTGTAATGTTGGTGACTTGAATTGTATTCGCAGCGTATTATGCACATACAGAGAATTTGGATGAGTTCATTGATAGATGGGAATAGTTACAAAAAATTGTTCAAGTTTAAGCATGTAGAATATTTTCTTTCTGTTATGCTACTATTTTGGAATTCAGTTATGGCTTTCTTTATATAAATATGGAAAAAAAGTCTATTTAGCATTTAGATAATACATTATTTTGCTATCTTTCTGTAGTTGATCTTTAAAAATCTATTCAGCAAAATAGATGCACTAGTGGAGAGATTTCAATATATGTTTGTACAACTTTTGATGAATTTGTGATGTACATATCTTACATCACCGTATGAAAGTGTTACTGAAGGTGTAGAACTACTAGATTTTATTGACTAGGTTTATTACCATTGCTTCTGTATCTTTTTGATCTTTAAGAGCTTTATTTCACTATTTTGAATTTCTTTTCCAAACTTTTAGTAGAAAACTGCTTGCAAGATTCCATGCACTGAATAAACTGCAATTTCTTGTGAGCAATGATTGAAAGTTTAAGATTGTATTGGGTAAGAATCATATGGAGAATAAGAGATTTTGGAGAAAGTATGTAGAAAAGTCAAAAGTTTTTCTCTAGCTTCATAATAGTAACTTTAAACACTTATTGCAATTGAGTAAAATTAGTTAATGATCTATATTAAATGACAAAAAATTTAACAAGTTTTATTCTTGATATTACTTAAATATTTTAGAAGTTATATCATTAACTGCAGCACCATTGAAAATTTGAGAATTTCATAGGGTACTGATATGTTTTTGAGGTTCTGTCATATGGTTTTATGTAACTTGGGGTCTTATTGTAAGGATTTCTTTTATAGTAGTTGTAAAAGGACTTTTGTAGTCTTTGGTTTTTTAAAAACCTGTTAGACCTATTAGTTTATGATTATGATGGGATTTAAAACTATGGGGATCTGATTGAATTGTTTCTACGGGATTCTCCTTGACAATTGGAGCTGCAAGATCTGCTATTTTTTCTATCTTCTAGTTACTAAGCTTGTGAATATGTACCATGCATTGAAATATTCTTTTGTATGTGGTATATGCTGAAGTTAACTGATTGTGTGCTAAGTATATATTGGGCATCTATATAAATATGCTTGGGCAACCATTCCATGTTTTGCGATTATAGTTTACCATTAGAAGCCCATGTATGATGCACAATGTTAGAAAACTTGAATTTACTTTTGACATTTAAAAATTTCAATAGTTACTAAGCATATGAATATGTACCATGCACTAAAATATTCTTTTGTATGTGGTATATGCTAGAGTTAACTGATTGTGTATTAAGTATATTGGATGTCTATATAAACATGATTGGACAACCATCTCATGTTTTTTTATGATGGCCTACCATCAGAAGCCCACGTATGATGTAAAATGTTAGAAAACTTCATAACTCTACTTTTGACATTAAAAAATTTCCATAGTTACTAAGCTTGTGAATATGTACCATGCACTGAAATATTCTTTTGTATGTGGTATATGCTGAAGTTGACTGATTGTGTGCTAAGTATATTGGGCGTCTGTATAAATATGATTGGGCAACCATTTCGCGGTTTGCAATGATGGTTTACCATCAAAAGCCCACGTATGATACATAATGTCAAAAAACTTGAATTTACTTTTGACATTTAAAAATTTCCATAGTTACTAAGCTTGTGAATATATACCATGCACTGAAATATTCTTTTGTATGTGGTATATGCAGGAGTTGTCTAATTGTGTGCTAAGTATATTAGGTGTCTATATAAACATGATTGGGCAACTATTTCATGTTTTTCGACGATGGTTACCATTAAAAGCCCACGTATGATGCACAAGGTCAGAAAACTTGAATCTACTTTTAAATTTTAAAAATTTCTATAGTTACTAAGCTTATGAATATGTACCATGCATTGAAATAATCTTTTGTATGTGGTATATGCTGGGGTTGACTAATTGTGTGCTAAGTATATTGGGTATCTATATAAACATGATTGGGCAACCATTCCGTGTTTTGCGATGAGGGTTTACCACCAGAAGCCCACGTATGATGCACAATGTCTGAAAACTTCATAACTCTACTTTTGACATTTAAAAATTTCCATAGTTACTAAGCTTGTGAATATGTACCATGCACTGAAATATTCTTTTATATATGGTATATGCTGAAGTTGATTGATTGTATGCTAAGTATATTGGACGTCTAAATAAACATGATTGGGCAACCATAATGGGAAAAGAATAAGGAAGGTGGTGAATAAATAACAAAGACTAATCGTAGTGTTCATATCCAAGTATAATCCAGTGTTTTCCTGATATATGATGAAATGCTTTCCTGATAATGTGTATGTTACAGATAGAAAATCGTAGTTGGATGTACAAAAGGCATAACTCTCAAGGACTGGGGCTTAATCTAGAGTTTATTAATGGAGTCTACAAATTCATTAAGTTTGCATCATTTAATGCTCCTTCAACAGACAGGAGTTAAATTAGATGTCTTGTTCAGATTGTAAGAATGAAAGGTTTTATTTTGAAGAAGTAGTCATATCCCATTTGTATCGGAAAAGGTTTGTATTTAATTATACAAATTGGACTTGTCACGGAGAAGTATTGGTTCAAACAACTCACAAGAGTGACCAAGTCACATCCTTTGTAGAATTAGCATCCAATAACCCATACCGTCAAATAATAATTAATGCTACAAGACTAAGCTTTGACCCGGATCCTCAATCGGGTGCCGATGAATCCCCTAATCCAGAGGCATAGAAATTGTACGATATGTTAAGAGCTGTTGATACACCAATATTAAATGGAAGTGCTACTCACTCACAGTTATCTATTATTTCTCATTTGCTAAATATTAAGTCCGAAAACAATATGTCTGAAAATTATTTCAACCAGATTGCCCATCTTACGAAAGAAGTTATGCCACCCGGTAACAAGATGGCGGAAGATTTCTATCAAACAAAGAAGTTGGTAACTGGACTTGGATTACCACTGCAGAAAATCGATTTCTGTGTTAATGGTTGTATGTGCTATTGGAAAGATGAAAGTAATAGTAGAGTGTGTAAATTCTGTGGTCATGAACGCTATGCACATAAGAAGAATATTGGAAAGAATAAATTGCAGAAAGAGGTTGCTTTTAAGAAAATATATTATTTTCCAACCATTCCAAGGTTACAGAGATTGTATGCGTCTAACACTACTGCAGAGTATATGAGATGGCATGTGGAGAGTGTAAGTGCGGATAGTATTTTGAATCATCCATGAGATGGAGAAGCCTGGAAGCACTTTGATGCATGCTATCCTGATTTTGCATCACAGTCTAGAAATGTTAGACTAGGCTTATGTATAGATGGATTCTCACCATTTGGAATTTCAAGAAAGCTACTCCTATTAGCCCGTCATTATGACACCTTATAATCTACCACCTTAGATGCACATGAAAAATCCCGTTATGTTGCTAACTATCATTATACCAAGACCAAAAAACCTAAAACATAAGGTAGATGTATATATGCAACCATTAGTGGATGAACTCAATCACTTATGGGCATTCGGTGTTGTGATATATGATATTTCAAAGAGGTAAATTTTTCAAATGCGGGCTGCCCTTTAGTGGACAATCAATGACTTCCCTACTTATGAAATGTTGAGTGAGTGGAGTACATTGGGGAGGTTGGCTTGTCTGTATTGCATGGAGCGTACAAAAGCACTTCAATTACCTTCTGGAGGAAAGCAATCACGGTTTGATTGCCATCATCAATTTTTACCTATTGACCACCTGTTTCGAGGAGACAAAAAATCCTTTAGAATAGACAAATGTGAGGATCTAAGTCCACCACCACCTTGTCTTACTGGTGACCAATTATGCAATAAAGTTAAAGTATTTCCAAAGATAATTGAAACTACAACTAAACTTGGGAAACATGATGGCAGCGGCAATTACCATAATTGTGCAAAACGAAGCATATTTTGGGATTTACCCTATTGGTGATATAATCTTATCCACCACAATATTGATGTAATGCACAACGAGAAAAATGTGTTTGATAATGTATTTCATACAGTGATGGATATGAATGGTAAGACCAAGGACAATGTCAAGGCTAGACATGATTTGGCCGTGTTCTGTAATAGGCCAGAATTAGAAATTCATCAAGTAAATCGGAAGAAATGTACCAAACCTAAAGCTTGCTACTCATTAACAAAAGAACAAATGAAGCTTGTACTAGATTGGATTAAGAATCTTAGGCTTCCAAATGGATATACATCAAACTTAGGGAGGTGCGTTGATTATAAAGATTTGAAAATGTCTAGCATGAAGAGCTATAATTGCCATGTGTTCATAGAGAAATTACTTCCAACTGTTTTACGGGAACTACTTCCCCAAAAAATATGGAGTGTTTTAACGGAGTTGAGCCTCTTTTATAGAGACTGATGCTCTCAAAAGTTGTCTGAGTCACACATGTACAAACTAGGGTAAGATATTGCTCCTCTGATTTTGCAAGCTAGAGAGAATCTTTCCATCGGGTTTTTTTGATGTAATGGAACATCTTCTATTTCACTTGCCTTACGAGGTAAGGGTTGGTGAGCCTGTGCAATATTGGTGGATGTATCCATTTGAACGGTATGTCTCAATCACTCACAAATGTGATTGGTTAGTTTTGGTTAAATATTTTTATTTTATAACATCAAAAAGTTTTAATACTATAGTTATGGTAGGTTCTTGCATCATCTTAAGAAAAAGATAAAAAAACAAGGCAAAGGTAGAAGGGTCAATCTGCAATGCTTACATTGTTAAGGAGGCATTAATATTCTTCTCCTACTACTTTGAACTTCATGTGGAAATAAACAACAGAACATCATCTCGCAACGAAGAATGTGCTCCCAATTCAACTGAAGATATTTTGTGAATATGCAAGTCGATGGGGCAAAAAATAGGTGGAGCAAAAAAAGCGATATTTGAATGATGAAGAGGTGATTGAAATTACAAATTATATATTACGCAACTACCAAGAGGTCGAACCATATGTTCAGTAAGTAATATGCATATATTACATATCCTTGATACTGTATTATATGCAATTCAGAGATTCATTAGAAAGGTTCAGAGATCATAACACTATGATTACATGTGATGTTTCTAGGAAATTGAAAGACCATTTGCGGTTCGAGGAACCGAATATCACAAATTTAAACATTGACCTAAGATTTGACAAAGAGTTCGCTCAATGGTTTTGGGAATTTGTAGGTGTAGAATCTTTTGCATCCAAATAGATTCATTGAGTTCAATGTAATATGTTGTTATTTATTCATGTTTTGCCAACTGTGTCTATAGGTTAACAATAGCTTGAATCATGTTGATAACCAGTGCCTAAAGGCCATTTCTTGGGGACCATCTCAAATTGTGGAATCCTTTAAAGGATACTTTGTCAATGGATATAGGTTTCATACACATTCACACAGTGAAAGGAAAAAGACATGCAATAGTGGAATTTGTGTCAAAGGAAGTGATAACAATTTAGATACTTCTGATTACTATGGAGTCTTGCAAGATATCATTGAGTTTGAACTCTCTTTTACTCCTGTTCAAAAAGTGGTAATGTTCAAATGTAATTGGTTTGATCCAACTAGTAATCAGGGAGTAAAAGTTCACCCACAGTATAAACTTGTGGATATCAACCACAAAAGGAGATACCCCAATTATGACCTATTCATCTTGGCCCATCAAGCTATTCAAGTTTACTATAAACCTTATCCCAAAGTAAAGAGACAAAAAGTGATTGGCTAGCGGTGCAAAAATGTAAAGCTCGCCATGTCATTGATGCTCCTCATATTGAAAATGCATATAAAAAAGATGCAATTGATGTAGAATTGGCTATTATGACTCATGGGGTTAATGATGCGGGATCTTTGTCTCATGAATCCAGTGATGAAGAAGTGGTAGAATTGTTTGTTGAGTTACAATGACTTGAAGAATAAGGAGGTTTCAAATTAGGTAAAAATGATGATGAAGAAGAGGACGAAGAAGAATGGAATACAAGTGAAAAGAGTTTAGAGAATGAGGAAAGTGAATTGTTAGAAGAATTCAATGAATCCAATGAATAAAAATAGTAAGTCCAAGAAAACAAGCTATCAAGCATTAGTAAAAAATGTTGTCAAGCATTCTCTTTCTTATATAGCCTCCAATAAGATGTCAAGTATTCATTTGCTACTTCTATGCAAAACGTATTTAAATTGAATAGGATATTATGTGATCTATGCTTGTGTTTTGATCATAACTTGTACTTTGATTTTTTTTTTTTTTGGCTGCTTCTTTTGCAGAAATGGATAATCCAAATATTATACGTGCATCAACCAATAGGGTCAACAGTACATACTACTCTTCCAAGGAGTACCACTCTCAGTCTTCTCCTAGTGCTACTTCTCAGCCTTCTCTGGCCTTAGGTAGTCACCTTTCACCAGTGCTACGTATTCATACTTCTCTTGCAACATGATCACAGTCAGGGACAGAGGTTGATACTCCAACTGGCACAGCTGTACCATCTGCATCATCCAGTGTACTAGATACAAGGACATTCATTGAGCTATATGGTAATACGTAAGTATAGCACAGGAATTTGTGTTTGTCATTAGACTCATAATGTGTTTTCATATGCTATTTGCCTAAATTATTTTTATTCTAACTTTCAATGTTATAATACCATGTACATGAAACAGGATGACTTTGCAATCAAAATGTGCATTGTCCATCAATGATATCATTCATAAAAGATATTTTAGACCATATCTCAGCTTTGCTAAGGTGCCTGGGAATGTTAAAGAAGTATGGTGGGGGGGAGTTCATAGTACTTTTCACCTACTCCTACTTCTTGGATAGCTTTTTTTTTTTTTTTTTTTTGCCATGAATGCCACGTATAGTTTCAATAGTCTCTCATATAATTAAAGAAAACAAATTACCTATTTCAATTCATTTGGACATGTTCTATTCTGCTAAAGATGTAACAACTGCCGCATTTTATGTTTATTTTGCTTTAGAATATACTTGCATCAAATTCCTTTTTAACTTAATCATGCTGCTCCTTTTGCAGTAATTGTATAGATGGGATCCTCTACATGAGGGGAGTGTCCGGAGGGCATGGGAGGCTTGTTGTGCAAATATATTAAAAGATCACTTGCACAGAGTCTACAAATCCCAATGAAAATCACATTGGATCTTTGATACTGTTTTTCAGAAGTTATGCGAAAAGTGGGTTAAGGAAGATTATGTGAAGAAAGGTAAAAAAATATCCTTGAATAGGACCACGTGCAATGTTGGCCGGGGTGCATCCAGACACTTTGGTGGATTCGTCTCCTTTTCGGAGCAGGAAGCTAGGATGGTATGATCAAATTCACAATTTTTTTTCTAGCTGCCACTTCTGCCATCCCATTATTCTCACTCCTACTACATCACTCTAGTATTATGAATGCTTTTCACTTTTTTTACATTTTTGTATAGAGAGAGAAGATGGGGGATCAAGTCATATACCATAAATGCTGGGAGCAACTCCACACTATTCAAAGAGATTGTCCTCAAAAGGGACAATTTGTAGACCCTAAACCTATACAAACTTGGGTAGATATTCTCTTTCTTATTGATGTTTACATTTTCCTTTCCTTCATCAACAAAATATTGTATGTTCTAATTTATAATGTCTTGTTTTTTAGGAAAAATTTGGTTCCCTTGTTAAGCACCAAAATCAACAAACTCAAGACTCTTCATGTTCCTCACAATCCATGGATGAGAAAGAATTGTTTATTGTTGCTGCAAGGGGACTAAATAAGGGTCATGTGTATGGGATGGGCTCCGAAAGTAAATGAATCAAAAAAAAAAAAAAAATCAACTTGCTGCATCTTAGTCCCAAGCTTCTTCTGCAGAAAGGGAGACAATTACTAACCTTACTTTCATGCTTAGCAAGGTGGAAAAGAAGTTAGCCACTAAAGATGAGCAAATTCAATTTTTGATAGACCAACAGAAGAAGATGCAGCAGACTTTAGATGAGCTACGAGGAAGCAATAGGAGTATTTGCATGAACGATGTTTCTGCTACTGTTGGTGACTTAGGATCCGATGATGATGATTTGACTTGATATATTTTGTATTCTTTCCTATCCATCCGTGAATGAATAGTTAAGTTTTATTACTCTTATCACATTTTCTGGAACTTTTAGATTTAATGTGAATGAATGCTAAAGTTTTATGTTCATTGGAACGCTAAATTTCTATGTGAAGCACTTGTTATATGCTATTCAAATTGCATATGTTTTCAATGTTAAGTTGTTGTTCATGAAACATGGGATGTTGAGTGGTTGTTGTTGAATGGGAGAAATGTATTTTTGTAACAGGGCATTTTTGGGTTGTAATTGTGATATGTTGAGTGTAACTGTGATATGTTGTGTGGTGGTAGTTGAATGTGTGAATTGGGGGCATTTCTGGGATGTAATTTGATATGTTGACGATGTGAATTGAGGGCATTTCTGGGTTGTGTGAATTGTGCTCTTGTAACAGGCATTTCTGGGTTGTAAATGGATTACACTGTGTGGTTGCATGTTAACGACCGATTTGTGACTGAAATGGGCAATTAATCAAATAAAAATTGAAAAACTTTGGTTGCACATCGGTCACAAATTACAACTGATTTGCGACCAAATCGGCATTTTACAAAAAATAAAAATTGCGACACGTGGTCGCAATTTGGTAGCAAGACCCTAAAATGTGACACGACATGGCAACGAAATTTGCTACGCTTTTGCAACTATATTTCGGTCACAATTTGAGACTGAACATCTATCGGTCGCAGACTTCATTTTTGCTACTACTCTAGCATGTCTGGGACTAATCGGTCGCAAATCAGTCACAATTGCAATTTTTGTGACCGAATTGCGACTGATATCGTGGTCGCAATTCTGCATTTTCTTGTGGTGTTAGGATGATTTATTAGTTAGTTGTTTCCTTTTGTGTTGGAGGATATGTTCACTCTTGCATGTATTTGAACTTCCAGAAGTTAAAACGAAACACTAGAGAGGATTCAGTAAAATGATTTTGTTCATACTCACCATAAGCAGAATATTAACTTAATCTACCTTTGACTGGGACCAATCAATTTTGTATCAAAGCTAGGTTAAAACGACTACTAACAAAGAGATAATTAAAATATTAGGGGTCTGTTTTGGGGAGCTTAAAGATAATCTTTGAAGAATGCAAGTGGTTGTTGTGAACTAACTTTAGCAACTGGAAGTAACCATGACTAAGACATTGACCAGTTACTGCCACATCATGACACACCACCCAGCTACCTTAAGGACCATAGTGGTCAGTCCTCAAATGGGTTCTCTCGTAACAGTCTTGGAGAGAAAAGCCCTGTGTTTTCCTCTAAACTAGCCCAGCTAGAATTTCCAAGATACGCCAGTGACAACTCGATGTAATGGTTCACCAGTGTCAACCAATTCTTTGAATTCCATAACACCAGGGAAACCCAAGACGTTACATTTGCATCATTTCATTTGGAAGGAGAAGCAAATCAATACTTTCAGTGGCTACAAAAGGCTTTTCCAGAGGACGGAAGGGAGGTAGCATGGAACATCTTCAAGGAAGAGCAACGTTCTTGATTTGGTACCAATGACTGTGAGGATTTTGATGAATCTTTGTAAAAAATAAGGCAGACAGGATCATCATGAGAATTCAAGAATAAGGCAGACAAGATCATTAAGAGAATACTAGAAAGAGTTTGAGCGACAGGGCAGTAGGGTACATGGGTGGACTCAAAATGCTTTGGTGGGCACTTTCATGGGAGGATTCAAAACTAAAATCGCTGATGGGATTCGTCTGTTCAAGCCTAAATCTCTAAAGGAAATCGTCAGCTTGGCCACAATTCGGGACGAACAGTTGGCTCATCAATAAAGGTTCTCTCATCAATTCAGCCAACCCATGCTCAACTCTTGTCCTACCAAACCGAAGCCTGCAACTCCAATCAAACAACCATCATGGAAGAGATGCAAAAGAGGCGAGCTCAAGGCCTTTTATTTTAAGTGTGATGCTAAATTTTTTCTAGGTCACAAATGCAAGGAGCCACAACTACTATTGCTTGAGGGAAATTATGAAGACTGGAACAACAATGACGATGGAACTTACACTGATCAACACGATGAACGTGATAGTTCATGCAAATATTTGTTAGACAATAATATTATAACTTGTCAAAAATAAAAATTAAATGTCAAAAGATAAAATTTCAAAAACTCTTTTAAAACTATTTTAAATTTTTAAAGAAAAAATTGTAATTTTAATCTGCCCGGTTGGTTCCGTCCTTGATAGTAGTGTATGTAAAATATAATCACAAATACATGAAAATAAAATGATTGAGTTAGAGCACTTATTATCGATGATAGTTTCCATCCCAAGTATCCGGAAACATAATCAAATGATTTGAAAACTACACTAATTAGATCGTATGTGCTATCTACATGCATTTTTCTTTCGCTCCAACTCTACCAAACAAATTAGATTTTCACGGATGCAATCTCGCACCAAAGAAAAATATGTTAGTTATATAATAAATCATGTTAACATTTTTGTTTCTATCAATACTTTAGAAACTAAACTATATACGAAATAATATTTAATAATTACAAAAATATATAATTTATATTACGTGATAAATATTAAAATAATAGATAAAAATAAAATAGCGTAGAAGTGAAATGAAAATATCCCTTCCCGTGTTGTGATTCACGTCATTGCCACTGCATAGCATGAAGAATTTAGGGGTATGAGTCTCCGGTCGTGTATTGCTTGCAGAGTTAAACTTTAACCACCACACCCTTCTTTTTTTTTTTTTTTTCTTTATCACAATGTAAAAGGATTTATATTGATCAAAATATATATACAAGGATGTTTACTAGTTCATAGTCAAGATGACTGTTAGTTAACAGTGGTACAAACCATTCTCTAACGTAGACAGAACATTAGGGTACAAAGTAAAAATAACAGTGTATACATGTGTTTTGATCTTTTTAGAAATATCCATCGGTTGACAAATCGTCCCCTCAAATAGTGCTTTGTTACGTGCAGACCAAATGTAATAGAATGTGGCTGCCATAGCAGTAGCTTTAGCCTTTGCCAACTAGGAAGATTCGCGGTTTGCATGCTTGTACCACCTAAGACAAGATCCAACCGAATTCATTGCTTGGGGTAATCCTAACCACACTTTAATTTCCCTCCAAATAGATGCTGAAACATAGCATTTGAAGAAAAGATGGCTAGTCGTCTCCATATGTGCTTTACATAAAGGACAAGATAAATCATCCAAGTAGAACACAAGTGCATCTTTAGTCTTCAAACGCCCCCTAGCACATAGCCAGACCACGAATGAATGCTTTGGAGTAAGCCCCTACTTCCAAATAGTATTTACCCAGAAAACCTTCGAGTAAGGCACCCTAAGATAGTCATAAGCCAATGATGTGAAGGAGGCGGCGGATGTAGCCCAAGTACAGAGAAGATCAGAAGCACAAAGAGGATCATTTTCCCGCTCTAGGATTAGGTCCCGAATTGCTAACACTTTACGAAACAATGGAGAATGGTCCCTATGGTGTTCAATCTTCCACACTAATCTGCCCTTAATGTAGTAATGATCCAACCATTGGACCCACAAGGATTGTTTCTCAAATTATATGTCCCAGATGATTCTAGTTAATAACATCGCATTCCAAGTCTTCAAATGACGCAAACCAAGACCCCTCACATACTTAGGTAGGCAGATATCCTTCCAGGCAACCAACGGTTGTTTTGAATCCCATAGGAAATCCCAAGCCATCCTATCCAACTGGCAAATAACAACCGACGGAGTTGGGAAAATGGACCAGAACAGTCTGAATCAGCAGTAGTCATCTAGCATAAGATCGTGAACACGCATACCATCGCCCAATGTAGGAGCTAATTCTATCAAGCAGAGGACGATAGAGAGTAGTCGGGCTTTACCATGCATGATAGGTAGGCCAAGGTAACGAAAAGGAAATTCCCCAATGGGAATATCGGTATCTGCCAGAAGACCCTCCTTATCATTGCTATGAATACCAGCCATATAGATATTACACTTGCCCTTATTGATTTGAAGACCAGAGCTCCTATTGAATTCATCTAGGCAGTTAAGAAGGATACGAACAAAGGGACGGTCACCCCTGGAAAATAGCATAAGATCATCCACAAAGGAAATGTGAGTAATCCTTAAGGTCTCACACTTGGGATGGTAGTGGAACAAAGTCCCAAGAGTGCGCACTTTGACGACTCGAGAAAAATATTCCAAGCAAATAACAAATAGGAGTGGAGAGATAGGGTCTCTCTGTCGGAGACCTTTTTGCCCTTGAAGGAAACCATGCACCGTCCCATTAATAGCAATAGAAAAGGAGGTTGTGGTCACACACTGTCGAATCCATTCCATGAAAAGATGTGGGAAACCCATTTCCGTTAGTAATTCCATTAATAAAGCCCAGCTTACTGAGTCATATGCCTTCCTGAGGTCCACCTTGACCGTACACCGGGGAGAAACTCTTTTTCTACTGTACGTACGCAGAAGCTCCTAAACAAGTAGAATGTTGTCAGCCATGAGTCTGTCCTAAATGAATGCCGATTGTGAGATGTCCATAATATGAGGTAAAACCATTTTGAGCTTGTCTACCAAAATTTTTTAAATAATCTTGTACACAATGTTACAACAAGAGATTGGTCTGTAATCCCCTACTCTTTCTACATGTGGAGACTTAGGAACCAGAGTAAAAACCGAATGGTTAATTTGCTTGATGATTCTAGCAGACATAAAGAATTCCTTAACAACATCACATAGACTTCGACCAACCATACCCCAAGCCTTCTTAAAAAATAACACAGAGTACCCATCTGGACCCGGTGCCTTACAATCACTTATGTCCCACAGAGCCACTTTAATATCAAGATCAAATACCGGTCTAACTAAGTCGTCCTTCAAGTTATGGGGAACCATTTGTCCAGCACGAACATAGTCCACATTGATTCTCTGGCAGTCAACCCTCGTCCCTAGTAGATTACGGTAGTATTCAACAAATTCATCAGCAAGAGCCTTTGGACTATCAGCCATCGAACCATCCTCCTTGAGAATTGAAGCAATGAAACTCGTTTTCTTGTTCCATTTGACGATATTAAAGAAGTATTGCGTATTCTTATCTGTTTGAGCCACATACTTCCCTTTTGCAAGTTACCTGTAGAACTTCAATTCCGCATCTGCAAGACGCCAAGCAAATAGTTTACACACTTTGAATTTAGAGATGAGGTCCTGGTCTTGAGGGTTTTCAAGTAATTTCTATTGAACACTAAGGACTTCCTTGTTCGCCTGTTGAACACGTTCAGATAATTGTGAGAACACACGTCTGTTTAGTCTCCGCAAGTCCCTTTTAAGCTCCTTCAACCGAAGACAAAGAGTAAAATGGTGGTATCCCATTTAGGGACGGTCCCACACACCTTTAACCAAATATTGAAATGAGTCATGGTCAGCCCAGAAGTTAAGGAACCTGAATGGCTGAAGAGAATCACCACGGTAGTCAACCACTGACCACAGACTTGGGCAATGATCAGACAAGTAACCAATGGGGAAGAATTCTACCGATGCATGGACGTTGCACTGGAACCATGCATCATTATGTATGTGCTATTTAAAAATAAGACACTCTTCACTGCTACAAACCACAATACATACAGGTTAATAGCTTTAATATGGATGGTTAAAAGCTAAAGAGATTATAACTGCCAAATAACAAATGTAGTAACCCCAACTTATATAAATATTTAAAGGAAAATTAGCTTATTCGGTCTCTAAAGTTTGGTGTTTATAACGTTTTCATTCTTAATATTTTTTTCTTTCATTAGAGTCCCTAATGATTTTTTTTTTTTTTGTTATTATAATTCCTAAACACTACAAGAAATAACCAAATTAGCGACGTATTTTTGCGACGGCCTAGGCAGTTGCTAATTTGCGACGGAACAGCGACGGAACAGCAACGGAAACAAAAATTTGGAAAATAAATTATTTTTTAAAAATTTTCGTCTCTAATCCATCGGTAATTGCGACGGATTAGAGACGGAAATAAATCCGTCGCAATTTTGCTACGAATTTGCGACGGATATCTAAAAATAAAAAAAATTAATTTTCTTAAAATTAAAAAAAAAAATCCGTCGCAAATCCGTAGCAATTTTGCGATGGATTTGCGACGGATTTCTAAAATTAAAAAATAAATTAATTTTCTTAAAATTAAAAAAAAACCGTTGCAAATCTGTCGCAATTTTGCTACGGATTTGCGACGGATTTGCGATGGATTTCTAAAATTAAAAAATAAATTAATTTTCTTAAAATTCCAAAAAAAAATCCGTCACTAATCCGTAGAAAAATTGATACGGATTAGTGACGGAAATAAATCCGTTCCAATTTTGTTACGGATTTGCGACGGATTTTTAAAATTAAAAAATAAATTAATTTTCTTAAAATTTTAAAAAAAATCCATAGCAATTTTGCGACGGATTTGCGATGGATTTCTAAAATTAAAAAATAAATTAATTTTCTAAAATTTTAAAAAAAATCCGTCGCAAATCCGTCACAATTTTGCTATGGATTTTGCGACGGATTTTTAAAATTAAAAAATAAATTAATTTTCTTAAAATTAAAAAAAAATCCGTCGCAATTTTACTACGGATTTGAGACGGAAATAAATCCGTCGCAATTTTGCTACGGATTTTGCGACGGATTTCTAAAATTAAAAAATAAATTAATTTTCTTAAAATTAAAAAAAAACCCGTCGCTAATCCGTAGCAATTTTGCTACGGATTTGCCGGATATAAATCCGAGCAATTTTACGACGGATTTTTAAAATTAAAAAATAAATTAATTTTCTTAAAATTAAAAAAAAATCCGTTGCAAATCCGTAGCAATTTTGAGATGAATTTGCGACGGAAACAAATCCGTCGCAATTTTGCTAAGGATTTGCGACGGATTTCTAAAATTTAAAAAATAAATTAATTTTCTTAAAATTAAAAAAAAAAAATCCGTAGCAATTGTGCGACGGAAAAAAAATCCGTCGCAATTTTGCTACGGATTTGCGACGGATTTCTAAAATTAAAAAAATAAATTAATTTTCTTAAAATTCAAAAAAAAAATCCGTCGCTAATCCGTAGCAATTTTGCTACGGATTTGATACGGAAATAAATCCGTAGCAATTTTGCGACGGATTTTTAAAATTAAAAAATAAATTAATTTTCTTAAAATTAAAAAAAAAATCCGTCACAAATCCGTCTCAATTTTGCGACGGAAATAAAGCCGTCGCAATTTTGCTACGGATTTGAGATGGATTTCTAAAAATAAAAAATAAATTAATTTGTTACAATTTGAAGTAGATTTGCGTTGGATATATATTAATATATTAATATAGCATTTTTATATACATATAAATATGTTAATATATTTTTTAATATAAAAATAAATATATATACATACATATATACATATTTATTTATGTTAGTATGTGTGTCTATATATATATATATACATATTTATACATATATCTATATATATGTTATAATACTTTTAAAATATATTAATATATCTATACATACATATTTATAGATACATATATATTCGCATATATATATATAATGTATGTCTATATATATATATATATACATACATTATATATATATATATGCAACACAACACACACAAAATGTGTGTGTCTATTTATATATATATATATATATATATATATATATATATACATACATACATACATTTATTATTAAATATACATACATTAATAGCAATAGACGCATAGATGTCATATTCTTACATATATACATATATATTTAATATATATACTTAATAATATCATATCTATATTATATATATATATATATATATATTTCAACTTACTAATATCTTTTTGCGTATTCTACTATTTCAAGACGTGTACACACATACTATATCATATGTATATATAAATAATCAAACATTAAATTTTTTTGGGTGAATTTTTTAGATTAGCGACGGATTTGCGACGGATTAGAGTTTATGAAACCCTGATCCGTCGCAAATCCGTCCCAATTTGAGACGGATTTGCGACAACAATCTAAAATTAAAAAATAAATTTATTATTTTTTAAATTAAAAAATCCGTCGTAAAATTGAGACGGATTTGCGACGGAAATAAATCTGTCGCAATTTTGCTACAGATTTGCGACGGATTTCTAAAAATAAAAAACAAATTAATTTTCTTAAAATTAAAAAAAAATCCGTCGCAAATCCGTAGCAAAATTGCGACGATTTATTTCCATCTCAAATCCGTAGCAAAATTGCGACGGATTTGCGAAGGATTTTTTTTTAATTTTAAGAAAATCTGTCGCAATTTTGCTACGGATTTGAGACGGAAATAAATCCGTCGCAATTTTACTACGGATTTGCGACGGATTTCTAAAAAAAAATAAATTAATTTTCTTAAAATTTAAAAAAAAAAATCCGTCGCAATTTTGCGGCGGATTTGCGACGGAAAATTCTATCGTCGCAAAGCCCTAGCAAATCCGTCGCTAATTCAGAAAAAAATTACTATATAATTAATATATAGCACAATATATCACAAGAACTTCAATAGCTTAGTGGTGGAATGCGTGTTCACCCACATTAAGGACGCGTGTTCGAGCCCCAAGTCCGACATAATCTCATAATATTTTTGGCGGATCGGGTTCTCAGCGGCCCGAGTAGCTAATTAATTAATTTTTTTAATAAAAATTTTAGCCGTCGCAAATCCGTCGCAAAAATTATTTAATTTTTTAAATAATTTTGTTTCGCTACCGCAAATTAAATTAATTATTTTTAAAAAATAATTTTTTTTGTCATCGCAAATCCGTCGCAAAAATTAATTAATTTTTGAATAATTTTTTTTCGCTACCGCAAATTAAATTAATTTATTTTTTAAAAATAATTTTTTCCGTCGCAAATCCATCGCTAAATTAGTTAATTTTTTAAATAATTTTTTTGCTACCATAAATTAAATTAATTAATTTTTTAAAAATATTTTTTTTCCACCGCAAATCCGTCGTTAAATTATTTTAATTTTTGTAAATAAAAAAATTTTTTACCGTCGCAAAATTAATTACTTTTTTCAAAATTTAAAAATTTTTTGATTAATTTTTTTTTAAAATAAAAGTTTTTGACCGTCGTAAATCCGTCGCTATTTGCGACGGATTTTCTTTCCATCGCAAATAGCAACCCCCTTTTTAGCGACGGACTTAATCCGTCGCTAATTCATTGCTAAACGTGATTTGCAACGGATATGGCCATCGCTAATTTTGTTTTTTCTTGTAGTGAAATTTTGGCTTTTATGGACCATAATAGATGATTTTTTTAGGCAATATATATATATATATATATATATATATATATATTGGGGACCATAACAGTAGAAAAAAATCATTAAGGGCTATAGCTGCAAAAAAAAATATATATATTAAGAATGAAAACATTACAAATAATAAACTTTAGGGACAAAATAATTTAATTTTTCATATTTAAAATACAAACTCCATAAAATATTTTTGTGACTTCCAAATTAATGAATATTATTTATTCTATTAAAATGATCCGACATTACCTCACCACACCCATCTAACCATTTTCATCAAACAACAAATTAGACAAACGAAAAATATATCCAAAAAGTATGCTAATCGATTTATTAGTAATTTGAATGAAGAGTGAAAGGGACATCTACATCAGTGTTTTCCAAGAAAATTCAGAAGGGTTGTTTTTCACCTCATCAGCGAGTAATCCTACATTTTTCTCATCACGGTTTCATTGCTCTACTCGTTTCGTACAGACAGAGACTTGGAATATTTCTTGAAATTTCCTATGAGCTGTAAACCTTCCATTTCCCCATTTGATGTCTAAATGCGGGCAGACTGCAAAACTAAACATACTGCAGAACGAGAAAACAAGAAAATCAAGCTCAGTATAAATAAAAGCATGATCTAGACCAGAGCTGTAACACAATGCGAAATAAAAAAAATCATTTTTCTAGGTTAATTACTAAAACACTTTATCTCAGTTCGATACTTCTGAAAATCTGCTTTCAAGAAAATCCCAAACATTTCCAAATTGACTAAGGTCTACTCATCAGTTGTTCAAATGATTAAAACTTCTTTAACCAAAAAATAGGATTTAGGTTCGATTTATATCACAGTATTCTGATATATAAAATAATAGTTAAAAAAAAAAAAATACAAACTCCTATAGGTTTCTGCACCATAACTTCATCCTGGAAGCATATGATCTTCTTTTTCCATTGAAGCCTACTGCAATTTTCAGAATGTTTTGTGGATCACGAACTTTAAGATTCATTTTATGACGCGTTTTTTATAAGAAGGGCCCTTTTTTGGGCCCAAAGATATCAACAGCCCCGTCATTAAGAATTGTTTTTAAATGATCTGATCGCATTTTAATAATATGTTCTAAACAAATAAAGATGCATTCTATACTAATACTTCTTCTCTAATATTGCGATTCCTCATGCACTGCAATTACTTCCTCCATCCATCATCTCTTTTGCCCGTGATCTTCTTCCTGCTACTGCAAGCCCTTTAGCTATTTTTCTAATCACTTTTAGTTTGTATTCTTTGTCATCTTCAAGTCCTCATCTCTCCTCTGTGATTTTTCCTCTGTAATTTTTTTCTGCCATCTTCGAGTTCTCATCTTCCGCTGTGTCTGCATCAAAGTGGGCACAGAAAGAAGCATTTGCCATATGCGTTCTTATTAAGATAGAATTAAGATAAAACGTAATTTGAAGATCTGTTGACATCACTTGAGAACCACGTTTAAAGATGGGGCAAGTTGATGAGGAAAAACACCAAAAGAGGCTATTCTGATCAATTAACTTTTATTCTCATATGTTTCTATTCCGTATCTATAGCAAATTCATGTTATTTTCTCAAATTTCCAATCCCTTTCCCATGGTAATCTCCAGGATACATCATCCATTCTACGACCGCGCAAGAAAGATCCTTCTTCTTACGTAACTCGGCAGACCATCGGAAGTCACAACCACACATAAACACACACTTCCACACCATTCTAGACCTTGCCCCCCCGCACCACACACAGAGAGAAACAAACACACACAGTGATCAGAGATGGAACCAGCAAAAAAACTTACATGAACAGAAGTCGCGACCACGCAAAAAAGATCCTGCTTCTCACCCAACTCGGCTGACCATCGGAAGTCACAACCACACATAAACAAACTCTTCCACACTCCCGTAGACGTTGGCTCCCATCATAAACCCCCCCCCCCCCCCCCCATCACTCACAGTACACCCACAGCACAGAGACGAAACAACACAGTAAATGAGGAGAGATGGAACCAGCAAACAAACTTACCAGAACGGAGCGCGTACAAACTGAACAAGAACTGACGGGAAAGAACACAGAAAAGTACCAATTTTCCCCGGAATAAAACAATATAAATAGGCCTCAACCCCATGGCTTCGGATACAAAACCAAAATATTCAATCAATCACACAATAGCAGAACAACAAGAAAGAGAAAATTTTGATCAGAAATGGCTGACCAGAATAACAATGGCGATGAAACCCCAAGGCGCTTTCAAGACAACTTAGGCAAGGGTGGAAGCATATTTCCAGCAAAAAAGAAGACCGTCAAAAAAATGATGGCAGAGAAGATAATTGAAGGCACGTCCAAGCTTATAAAAAAGAGAAAGATCAAACCAGAAGATGATGATTAATCTGATTCACTTCTTTTCATGCACCACGTATTTTTGCTCATTCTTCATGTTCCTAGGATTCCTCTATATTGCTTTTCTTTCTGTCTTTTTGGCTTTTGCTTTTTTCTTTCACTGCTGATCGTCTTTTGTGTTGTAATAAAGAAAAACAACGTCTTCAGAGAAATCATAGAAAGAATTTGTGTTGTTGTATTGTACTGAAGCCAAATAATTCTGATTATTTCTTGATAAAATAATTAGTAATATTTTATTAAATATGAACTGCCTCTCGAGATCAGGCTTGTCAAATGTTCTGTAATTAGTCTTTTTTATCTGTAATTGAATGTAATTGCACTAATTAGAAACTGATCGTGGTCAGCTTTCTTTATTTGTATTCTTCTTGCCCTCTGTTCAACTTTGATTATTGCTTTTTGGACCACTTTTTTGGGACTTTGGATGGGGTTTAGTTTTGTACAAATTTGCTTTTCACGTGCTAACTTCATTGCGTCATAACGTCTAGTCCAGAGTGTTTGATTTGATATTTCAAATCGAGACCTCATTACTGGGCATCGGTCAATGGCCGGGCCAATTATAGCAAACTTTTCACTGAATGATTATTGGCCTTTAAACACGAGAAACCAAGTGAGAGATATAGACTATCATCTTTAAAGACTACGTTTTAATATATATATATATATATATATATATATATATATATATATATATATATATATACTAGATACAGTTGCTAACGTAGCTAGTGGGGAAGAAAATTCTTTGCATTTCATTTTACCAATTCACCTTCTAATTCCGTTAAGCCATTGTCTTTGCATAAAGGACAGCCTACTTTTCTATTTTCTAAATCTGAAACTGAGATGTTGGCAGCTCCTTTCCGATTCATTTTGGTGGGTAAGTTTGCACGAGGTCGTCGATGATTATTTTCTGGAAGTAATTTCGTGCTGTTGGGCTTAAGGAGGATGTGAGAATAGGCGAGCTTGATGCTGAGCACATCCACATTCGACTTGTTTTGGAGAAATATTATCTCCGTTTATGGATGACGGGACTCTGGTATATTTAATGCTTCGCGATACGAATAACCAAATGGACTCCGGATTTTTGAGTCATATAAAGATCCTTCTGTCATTCCTTTCGATGTTTCTGTTGACGATCTCCCACTGTTCTTTTGTGGCAAATCAATTCCATTGTCTCTAGCTTTTGCAGGAAGCCATCCACTGAAAATTAATGAGACTACAACAAACCTCACAAGGCCTAGCACTGGTCGTGTCTGTGAGCACTGGTCGTGTCTGTGTTGAGGTTAATCTAAAGAAACATCTGCTCATATGGAATTCGGATGAGAAGTGTGAATAGTATATAAGGATGGAGTTAACTACCAATTATAAACTTGGGATATCCATTTTAACCGTGAGTACTACAAGGCCAATAGTTGCACTCTTGAACTTGTGGTCACAAGGCATGATATTTGATATCAGAGTAGGTAACTAACTACAGATATGAGAACTAAGTTCTACACTGTACATGGTCGGAACCACCTCTAAAGTCCCACGTCACCTAATTCGTCTTGGGTTTAACCCCTAAGTGTAGACCCAACGAAGATGCTTGGGCCTAGAGGAGGACCACCGCCGCCACCAGGAGATAGTGGATGATGATCTGGTGGTGATACAGTGAAGTCCTCATCCTCACCATCACCATCATCAGTTCTCTCATCAACAATAGTAGGTGGATGTGGTGTGGGCAATTCCATCTTCTCAGCCATCACTGTCAACAACCCAATCATGTATTTATCATGCTGTTTGTTTGTTTCTATTTGTTGCTTGTATTCATGCTAGATCCACTACGCAACCTTTGGGACCTTGATATCCATCCTATTATCAAAGTCAACAGCAGAAACTATGGTAGAAGAGCATGAGCGCAACTGACTGTAATGCCATCCCCACTACAAGAAAACTATTAATCTGCCACGGAAAATCCGTGGCTAAACTAGAATTTGCCACAGATCTATGATGGATGACATACACAAGTAACCTCGTTCGTCACTGAGATATTTTTGCGATGGAAGGGAACTATATTTCCGTCCCAAATTGCTATGGATTTGCGAACAAATTTTATATAGGTAGTAAGAAAAAATCATGTAAAGGGCGAAAATTTGCAACGAATTTGGTTGGGATCCTAGACAAATTGGTGGCGGTTTGCTACAGATTTGGGACTACTATTTTCTTCCCAATTCTTTTTCGTGAAAAATTCATGGAAATCTGCCACGGATTTGCCACATAAACAATTAGAAAATATATTATCCGTTGCAAATATGTGGTAGATTTCCACGAAATTAGTTAGGAAATAAATTATCCGTGGCAATGCTATGGCAATCTGCCACAGATTTGCCATAGAATTATTTAAAAAATAAATTATTTGTGGCAAATCCATTACAGATTGCCACGAATTTGCCATGGAATTAGTTAGGAAATAAATCAACCATAGCAAATCCGTGGAAGGATTTTCCCCAAACTTATTCTTGGGCTACCAGTTTCCATGGCAAATTTGTGGCAATCAACCATGGATTTGCTACAGATCTTTAGTGCATGTTGTTTCCTGGGGCAAATCCATAGCAGATTGCCATGAATTTTTCATGGAATTAATTAGAAGAAATAAATCATCCGTGGCAAATCCATGGAAGGATTTGCCCCAGACTTGTTCTTGGGCTACCAGTTTCCGTGGCAAATCCATGGCAATCAACAATGGATTTGCCACAGATCTTTAGTGCATGTTGTTTCCTGTCGCAAATCCGTAGCAAATTGTCATGAATTTTTCATGGAATTAATTAGAAAATAAATTATCCGTGGCAATCTGCTACGGATTTGCTATGAAATTTTGTTTTTTGTGGCAATTCATTGGCATACAACCTACAATTTCAGCTTTCAAAACCTGTTACATTCCCTGTTCATAATTCCATGGCAACTAGTCTACAATTTTAGTATGCACAACACACATATTCAAAAATCACACTCCCTGCCTACAATGTTTCCAATCACATTCCCAAGTCGTATACACAACAAATGGCCTATAACATTTCTAATCCATAATCACTTCACACATGCACAACACATAACCTACAACTTTTCAAATCATATTCCCTATACACATGCACAACACACAACAGCAAAACTCAAACGCTTGCTGCAATTGTTTTAGCAAACTAAAATATTCATAAATTTGTTAAGAGTCCAAATACACAAATAATCATATTTCATAAAAATATCTAAAAATAGAAAATACAAATTTATAGTAGTATTAAATCCATAATTCAAGTATTCCACACTTAACATCCACATGAAAATAAAACTAGTCTCACTATCAGGAGCTGCTGAAGGGCCAAAAGATGAGTCATCCTCAATAGAATCATTAGAGTCAAACGATGTAATAAAGGGCACTTGTAAGTTAAGATGTTGTATCATCATGCGATTCATATCAATCAGTGCAGACATCTTCTTATCCTTCTTCTCCAAAGTCCTCTTTATTTTTTCCTCTCTTTCTCCATCTCTTTGTCCTTCTTGTTCAACTCTTGCTGAAGCTATTGCTAAAGGAATTGCTCAAGCTCACCACAAAGCTTCCTCAAATCCATTGATGATGTGGAAGACGAGGCCCCAGACTCACGATACTAAAGTCTGAATCGTGAAGCCTCGAACCCCATGCTATAGGCCCTGCCCCTTTTCAATCCATCTGCATTCGACATAATCATAGCTTTCTCATTTGGCATGGAACTCAGAGTATATGCTAAATTAGTAGATTCCATATATGAGTACTGTGACTTCACTGTTTGGACATTCACCTAAAAAATAGTTTGAAGGTGAAAGTATAAACAAAAGATAAAATATTATGCAATTTAATAAAATTGAAATTAATATGTAACATACAATGATCTTGCGAGATATGTCATCTACAAATTCGCTCTTATTGGGCCATCTTGAAACTGGTGCAATTTTCCAAACAAAGTAAAATAGTCAAAGTCATCTCCTTGATCCATGCGTTGCAAGAAGTATTAAAATAGTAAGACAACTACAATGTTCTATTAAATCTAGACAAACTAAAGACTGTGGTGCAACAAATGAGTTATCCTATGGAAAATGCACTTTTAATTAAAATATATATACAAACATAAAGAAACTTGTGAAAGAAGACTAAAAACCCTGCATAAGTCGAGAGGTTCTGATAGTTAAGTTCACCATTATTTACAAGAGTAAGACTCGGTATTAGGAGTTTAAGCATTCTGTATCTGTTACCTGTCACCTTATCATACTATCCTATTTTGTAGCTATGAGTGTTATGCCCTATAGGCAATCACATGTATTATGTGTATTGTGCATTATTAAATAAACAAGCATTCTTTATATTCCAGTTAGTTTAATTTTTGCTTTTGTATAAAATAACTGTTAAATAAAGTCTCAAGTGCGACACTATATTAAGAAAATCATGATAGAGATCATAATGTGGGGTTCTTGCTACACTGGATAGTGTTCATACTTAAATTATCCCGAGTCACAGTATTAATAAGATAGGACATCATTAATGCGTTAAAACTAGTACATGTTATACTTCCTGATTTGATCAGGCGGTGGTTCTCACGTGCGTGAGTATTGTGATATTCAAAGATAACATGTGGATTCTTCTTAATAGAACAAATACATTGGATGATCTAGCTATGAGATAATCACATGGATAATTATTTAGTGTTAGTAATAGAATCTTGATATAGCAAACGTGCAAGTATCCTTAGACTTGAGATCTCCAAGGTACTTTATTTTTTGAGCATTGTACTTTGTTTCTAATCTCTGGAGCCAAATCTAGGGTCGTCTATGGGATGAATATTGGTTGCAATATGAGATAAATGAAAGTAGTTGAGAGGGTCGATAAATGATTCACCATTCTTAATAGTAGGGGTGTGAAACCCCAGTCGGAACCAATCTTAGAGTAAGGGGGTTGGGATGCATATCATACTTTATTACATCTTTAAATATATTTATATATGATTTTATGTGCTTTGGATTTGGGTTTTATAGTCTAGAGGGCTTGATTATGTTTATTGAGTAAGAAGGGCAAAATGGTAATTTTTGCCTGAGGTAAAAATAGGGAGATAACTTGAGGATTAAATAGGAAAAATATTTTAGAGAGAAAATAAGAACAAGAGTTGTTGTGGTATAGTGGTTAGAGCTTTGGAATTAATTCTAGAGGTCTTGGGTTCAAATTCCATCATTGGAGCTTTAGTATGATTAAATTTTATTTTTGTTTGGGAAGGTTGTATTTTCGGCCTTAAGTGCTTTAGAAGTAGGGAAGAGGTGTTGCCTTAGGGGAGACATGATAGGAGCACTCTAATCCTATTCTTGTGCCCTATACAAAAATTCCTAAGGGAATTTATTCCTTCTTGATCTTTAATTTCTCCTTATTCTTAATTCGTTAGATTGGTCAACATTGTTCTAGCCAATTCCATTCCGGAAATTTCAGTAAAGTGCTATGGCTTTGAAGGTTCAAAATGTCTAAGGAAAAGATGTCTTATGGACCGAAAATGTGGAAGGGATGGGGAAGGTTCCAAGAGAATTAATTCCCCTAGTGAACCTTCTAAAACTTCACTTTAGCTACGTTCATTTTCCTTCGTGTCATGAATTGAAATTTTTACAGCTTCTTGTGCCTTCAAGGTGTCGAAATTCTCAGCCATTATTCCCTCCCAAATTCTACTAGAAAATGGCCCTTTTGATCAGCTTGAAATCTGGAATTTTCTAGTTAATTTCGAGCTACACAAATGCTGTGCAATACTAGAAAAATTTCTGGTTGAAATCGCAGCTTTGGTGGTCTTCAACTAAGCTATTTTCTTCCAGTTTCCTCCCAACTCCTTAGCTACGTTTTTTCTCCATGGAGAAGGGTGGACCAGCTATGAAAGACCTCTGAAATCCCCTTCAAACTCCCTGCAATCTGGCTGGAAAATGGCAGCCGAAACTGCCCAGGAAAATTCTAGCAATAGCGAAAATTCTGTGCAGGATTTCTGTCCAGCTTTGTTTCCTAATTCAGCCCTGATCGAAACTCCATCCTCTGTAACACCCCGCTACCTAGGTGAGCCAGGGCCGGGAATGTCGCCCCGTCCAAAGGACAAGGGGTCTTTATGACTAGGTCACACAAATAAAATAGCGGAATAAAAATAATATTTTAACTTAAAATTTATTACAACTCAAGATTAAATCCAAGAATAAATCCGCAAATTCCTAAAAGAAACACGAATCCATAAATAAAATCATCTACTTTCAACTCCCCAAAGCAATACATAAAAATAAATGACAAAATTTTCTTCAAATGCAGATAACACTAGCTACTCATCCCCACAGTAGGATTGTCCTGAAAACATGCTAAAAATGGTGATGAGACAGAAATCTCAATAAGTCCGTGTGTGCTTTGAGTGTCCAGTGGAAATAGTTCGTGTATGCAAAGTATAAAATTCTTTATAAAAAAAAAAAAATCACTGGCAAGCAATAAACATTAGTCAAAAGTAAGAGTGGTGTTTTGGCTTTTCCAACCATACATAATCAATAAAATCAACCACTCAAAAGAAATGATCATGGGTTACCACACATTGGGCCCCATAACTTGTCAGAATACCGACACTTTGTGCAGACTGACAAAAAAAAAAAAAAAAAAGGTGATCGGCCTACCGGGCAAGACACTCCTCATTCTCTATACCCAAACAACAACCGGGTGTCTATTCCGGCAAAACACAGTCACCTGACTGAAAAATAAACTTTTATCTTGGACCGGCATGACCTACTGGACTGACATCTTAATTATTCGGGAAAGACTCACCCCTCAGAGGTAGCCACCTACTGAGAAACTTACCCTAATCCTTCAAAGACTAGCCCTAGTAGTCCACCTTTATTGAGTACTCAATGACGTTTCTCACTTAGGAGAAAATGAACAAAACACCATTCCACATGAAAATGGCAATTAAGGGTTTCCAAATGCTTTGTCAAAATTAGTTTTAGAAAGAGTTTTGAGTTTGAGTAAATCAGCTTATTGATTTTCAAATAGTTTGTTTGTCTGACATAAGAAAGAAGTTAATCCTCAATTGCCTTTGCAGAATTGAGTATCCATGGACTATACATTTGGCTTGCCATAATAAACATTTTACATCAATCGGGTTTTACGCAGGAGCTTACCTGATTCTTGCTCACAATAAAAGGTCTCCAACAGCTGACCTAACCCCACATGGGCAAATACAAACCACAATCAAACTCAAGCCAAAATTCACATTCTCAATTTAAAATAACTCAACTCACTACTACCATGATCCAAGTGTCCCAAGCTTTAATGCTAAACAATAAATAAATAAGTTTATAAGCTAAGCCTAATTTGAAATTTAAAGTAATTAATGTTTTGAGAAATAAGTACTAATAAGTTGAAGGTTTAAATCTTGCTAAGCTAAATTCAGAGTTTAATTGGTGAAGAGTCTTAGGTATTAGGTAAAATAATAATTTATTAATAATTAATTGTTTGAAAATAATTGCTAGCTAAAATTAGTTGAAAATAAATTTTAATGGGTCTTGATTGGAAGATAATAAATAGACTTTAATAGGTTTTGATTAAAAGGTAATAATTAAATTTTTAATAATAAATATTTTACTTATTATGATTATTTTCATAAAAGGCTTTAGTTGATTTTATCATTTTATATAATATCTATATATTTTATTTCTTGAATAAAAGCTACCATTTATTTGGCTAAAATATCTTTTTAGTAATTCAAATCCACTTCCTAGAGTTTTTCGAGTTTTCTAGCAAAATCATAATATTAAATATTTTATTAATGAAATAAAATTTAGCTTAGGAACAACAAGATCATGATCATATTTCTATTGCTAACCACAATCATGAACATATACAACCCTTTCATTCATCAAATCACCCAAATTATGCATATAAGTGTAGATCTAAATTTATCAAGACATGATCTAACCTCTACTAGCATAAATATAATCATGGCTTCAATAATCAAACATGAATATAAATCCTATTTACCAAAGGTGACATAATCTCTAGCATACTTGATCACAAATACTACCTATGACATGGAGACATGCATTAAACCCTAAAACACCATACAATCAACCAAGATAATCCATTCATGCATAAATCCCATCTCCAACATATTCATACATATATTCATGCTTCACTCTCAATTCATCACAACAATATATTCTCAACCCTATTCATGATTCATCTTCTATCAACATCATCCTAGAGATATGAATCTAGAATTTAAAAGAAGGGTTAAAAATGCTTACTTGATCGATGAATACCTTGAAGGAGTTTCTAATAGATCTCAACTCCTAGATGTCTAAATCTGTCCAAAGAAGATGAAGGAAGCATGACCATGGTTGATGAAATTATTCGGCCAAGAGAGAGGGAGTGTTCGGTCAAGAGAGAGAGAGAGAGAAGAGATGAAGAAAGTCCATTAGCATGCTTAAACACATATATGTTCATTAGAGATTAAAGATTAGCGAAGATGAAGTTGATTAAATAAACCTACCTTGAAGGTGTTCTTGAGCCTTCACAAAATTTCTGGTTTTTTATCCAAAAGAGCAAGTTGGATTTTGGAGTTTGATGTTAAAAATGGTGTGGATGGACTCACAGTAGTGAATAGATGAAATCTAGAATTTTTAGAAGAAGTTTGAAGTGATTTGGAGAGGTATTAGGTGAAAGGAAGGAGTAGGTGTTCTTGGTGTGCTATGTGTTCTTGAAGGATGAAGAGAATAGAGAGTTTTTGGGATTGGAGGCTGCCGAATTTCTGTAGGGATTAGGGCTGCCAAATTTCTTGTAGGGTTTTGGAAGATGATTTTCTGGTTTGGAAAGGAAAAGAAAAGGTTAGTTGTTGAAATCCTTAAAGAATATTTTTGGGAAGCAAATTTGGAAACTAAATATGACAAGAATATCTTTGATTATTGGAGAGTTTTTGGAAGGCTGTCATGGCCGACTGCTTGTACAGTATTTCGACTGGATGGAAGCTGGTTGAAGGAAGCTAAGGGTGGCCGAAAATAAGGAGTATAATGGTGGAGGAAAGGTCTGGTTGTTTGAGGAATATTTTATGGAAGGTTGCTAAATTATGTGGCTGGAATTTTGGTAACTAATCAAGCATGATTGTAGAGATTTGTTGGAGAGATTTTTGGGTAGCCATGTCTGAATTTCGTGCAGAAGCTTGGGGAGGACAATGGAGTTCAACTCATGGCTGTTTAAGGAGGGTTTTTGCAGAACAAAAGCTGAGGTTTCGGCTAGGGATGAATTAGGAAACAAAGCTGGAAAGTTTTCCTGCACAGAATTTTCGTAAAGCTGGAATTTTCTGGGTAGTTTTCGGCTGCCATTTTCCAGTCAGCTTGCAGAGAGTTTGAAGGGGTTTTTAGGGGCCTTTCAAGGTTGGTTTCCAACCTTCTTTATGGAGGAAAAACGTGGCTAAGATGTTGAACAAAAACTGAAAGAAAACAGCTTGGTTTCAGACCTCCAAAGCTGCGATTTTGCCCAGGGATTTTTCTGGTTTTGCACAGCTTTTGTGCAGTCTGAAAATGGCCAGAAAAATTCAGGTTCCAAGTTGATCAAAATGGCCATTTTCTGGCAGCATTTGGGAGGGAATAATGGCTGAGAATTTTGACACCTTGAAGGCACAAGAAGTTGGAAAAATTTCAGTTCTATGCATGAAGGAAAATGAATCTAGCTAGAGTGAAGTTTTAGAGAGTTCACTAGGGAAATTAATTCACTTGAAATCTTTCCCACTCTTCTATGGTTTCAGTCCATAAGATGTCTTTCTCATAGAAATTTTGAACCTTCAAAGCCACAGCACATTGCTGGAATTTTCCTAGAATAAAATTAGCTTGAACAAATTGAAAGTCTTAATAGATTGAGAAATAGGAAAAATCAAGGATTAAAAGGAAATGAATTCCCCTTAGAAATTTTGTGTAGGGCAAAAGAGTAGGATTAGGATACTCCTATTATGTCTCTCTTAGGATAACATCTCTACCCTACTCCAAAGCACATAAGGCCGAAAATAACACTTCCCAAGCAAAAATAAAATTTAATCAAGCTAAAGCCCCTATGATGGAATTTGAACCCAAGACTTCAAGAATTAATTCCATAGATTTAACCACTAAACCACAACAACTCTTGTTCTTATTTTCTCTCTAAAAATATTATTCTATTCAATCCTCAAGCTATCACCCTTTTTCCACCTCAAGCAAAAATTACCATTTTGCCCTTCTCACTCAATAACCATAATCAAGCCCTCTAGACTATAAAACACAAATTCAATGCACATAAAATCATATAAAAATATATTTAAACATGCATTAAAGTATGATATGCATCCCAAATCCCTTACTCTAAGGTTGGTTTCGATTAGGGTTTCACATCATCCTTCTGCACAAACCACTCTTAAAGAGCCTCGAATTGAACTCCATTGTCCTCCTCAAGCTCCTGCACTAAAATCAGACATGGCTGCCAGAAAATGTCTTCAACAAATCACTACAATCATGCCTTGATTGGATACCAAAATTCCAGCAAACTTGATTTAGCAAACTTCCATAAAATGTCCCGCCAACAACTAGACATTCCCTTCAGCATTACACTCCCTATTTTCAGCCACCATTAACCTCCTTTGACCAGCTTTTGTCCAGTAGAAATCCTAGCCAGCAGTCGGCTATAACAGCTTCCAAGAAGCTTCCATTGAACAAGATATTCTTGCTATATTTTGTTTCCAAATTTGATTCCCAAAAATATTCTTTTAGGATTTCAACAACCAGCCTTTCCTTTTTCCTTTCAAACCAGAAAATCATGTACCTAAAACACTCTAGCAATTCGGTCACTCTTTCCCTCAGAATTTCGGCCAGCATTAACCAAAATCCCTCCATTCTCTTCAACCTTCAAGCACACATAGAACAAAAAGAACACCTACTTCTTTCTTTCGCCTAATACCTCTCCAAACCACTTCAAATTTCTTCCAAAAATCATAGATTTCATCTACTCACTACCGTGAGTCCATCCATACCATTTTTAACATCAAACTCCAAAATCCAGCTTGCTCTTTTGGATAAAAAATAAAAAATTTTGTGAAGGCTCAAGAACACCTTCAAGGTAGGTTTGTTCAAACAACTTCATCTTTACTAATTTTTGATCTCTAATGAATATATATATATGAATAAGCTTGCTAATGGACCCTCTTCTTCTCTTTTCTATATCTCTCTCTTTCTCTCTTGGCCGAACACTCTCTTCTTCTTGGCCGAATGGTTCTTCACCAATGGCCATGCTTTCTTCATCTTCCTTGGAGATGAGATCTATTCAAAACTCCTTCAAGGTACTCATCAATCAAGTAAGCCTTTTCAACCCTCCTTTTAAATTCTAGATTCATGTCTCTCGGATGATATTGGTAGGAGATGGATTATGAATAGGATTTAAGCATGTTTTGTTGTGATGAGTTGAGTTCAAAGCATGAATGGATGTGTGTATATGATGAGGTTGGGATTAATGCATGTGATGATTTATCTTGGATGATATTATGATGTTTTTAGGGTTTAATGCATGTCTCCTTGTCTTTGCGATCAAGTATGCTAGAGATTATGTCATCTATGATGAATATGATTTATATTCATGTATGAGTATGGAAGCCATGATTATGTTTATGCTAGTAAGGGTTGGATTATGTCTTGATAAATTTAGATCTATGCTTTTATTCATGATTTGGTTGATTGGATGAATTGAAGTCGAGTATATGTTCATGATTGAGGTTAGCAAGTGAAATTGTGATCATGACCTAATTGTCCCTAAGCTAAATTTTATTTCTTCAATAAAATGTTTAGTATTATGAATTTTGCTAGTAATTTCAAAAAACCCTAGGAAGGGTGGATTTGGATCATTATATATATAATAAGGATATTTTAGTCAAATAAATAATAGGTTTTTCTAGAAAACAATAAAACATATAGATATTATATAAAATGATAATATCAAATATAGCCTTTTATGAAAATAATCATAATAAGTAAAATATTTATTTAGTTATTATCTTTTAACCAAAACCTATTAAAATTTATTTATTATCTTTCAATCAAGACTCATTAAAATTTATTTTCAACTAATTTTAATTATCAATTATTTTCTAGAAATTAATTATTAATAAATTATTATTTTACCTAATACCAACTAGGATCCTTTATCAAATAAACTCTAAATTATTCTTAGTAAGAGTTAAACCTTCAACTTATTAGTACCTATTTCCCAAAACACTAATTATTTTAAATATCAAATTAGACTTAGTTTATAAACCTTTTATTTATTATTTGGCCTTAAAGCTTGGAATACTATGATCATGGTAGTAGTGAGTTGTGTTAGTCTTATTTGTGAAAGTAGAATTTGGCTAGAGTTTGATTGTGATTTATATTTACCCCAGGCGGGGTTGGGTCAGTGATCGAAGATCTTTATTTTATCTCAAGCTAAGGATCAGGTAAGCTCCTGCATAAAACCCGATTGATGTAAAATGTTTATTATGGCAAGCCAAATGTAGAGTGCATGGACACTTATTTCTGTAAAGGCTATTGAGGATTGACTTTTTTCTTATTTCAGACAAATGAATTATTTGAAAACCAATAAGCAGATTAATTCAAACTCAAAACTCTTTCTAAAACTGATTTTGACAAAGACTTTGGAAACCCTTAATTGCCATTTTCAAGTGAAACTGTGTTTGGTTCATTTTTCCCATGTAGGATACATTACGTTGATTACTCAATAAGGGTGGACTGCTAGGGCTAATCTTTGAGGGTTAGTGTAAGTCTCTCAGTAGGTAGCTATCTCTGAGCGGTGAGTCCTGCCCGGATAAGCTGTCAGTCCAGTAGGTCGTGCCGGTCCGAGTTAGCAGTTTATTTTTCAGTCAAGTGACTGTGTTTTGTCGGAATGGACACCCGATTGTTGTTTGGGTATAGAGAAGGAGGAATATCTTGCCCGGTAGGCCTATCACCTACCTTTTTTGTCAGTTTGCACAAAGTGTCGGTATTCTGACTGGTTATGGGGCCCAATGTGTGGTAATCCATGATCATTTCTTTCGAGTGGTTAATATTATTGATTATGTACGGTTGGAAAAGCTGATCATGAGGCACCAGAAGTCGAGACAATTCAATGCAATCACCCAACCAGGGTGATGGGAGTGGTCCGAATATGGAAGTGAGGTCTGAAATTCGATTGATGTGACAATGGGCCAGTCATTTAGTAAAATGGCCGAGATACTGTAGACTTTAACCGAGCGAAGGAACCCTAGGGGTGAAGATGAGGCCTTAGAACGATTTTTGAAGTTTCAACCACCCATTTTCCTGGGCAAAGCGGAGCAAGATCAGAAGGCAGAGCAGTGGGTTGAGCAGATGGAGGACATATTCACAATGCTCCAGTACACTGAGGAGCGGATGGTTAAGTTTGCGGCTTTCCGGTTGAGAGGACTAGCTCGGGCATGGTGGCAGCGAGTTCTAGATGACTGGGAAATGAGCGAATAGGAATAGACGTGGTCCAACTTTGTTGAAGTCTTCCGAGCTGAGTACATCCCTCAGTGGATCGTGGAAAAGCGAGAGGATGAATTTCAGAATTTGAAGCAGGGGAGCATGTCTGTGGCTCAGTACGCGGCGTGATTCACCTAGCTGTCAAAATGCTGCCAGAGATTAGTGGATATTGAGCAAAATAGGACGGGGAAGTTCGTCAAAGGACTGAGAGCCTAAGTTCTAGATTTCGGGGACAAGTGGATAGAGTGCGTACCGTACGCAGAACTGTCATACAACAACAGCTATCAATCTTCAATTGGGATGGCACCGTATAAGGCTCTTTTGGGTGTACGTGTCAGGTACCGTTGTATTGGAGTTGGTCAGAAGATGGTTACGTGAGCAGAACCGGGGAAGTCTGTGTCCAAGAAATGTTGGATAAGGTGAAATTGATCATGGAAAGGTTGAAGGTGGCTCAGAGCTGGCAGAAGAGCTATGTAGATAACCGGTGGCGAGAATTGGAGTTTCAAGTCGGGGATAACGTATTTTTGAAATTGATACTAAATAGGGGAATCTTGAAGCATCCGAAGGGTGGAATGTTGAATCCAAGGTATTTGGGGCCATTCTCGATTAAGAAAAGGATTGGACCGGTAGCTTACCGATTGGACCTGCCAGATGGGTTGACAGGAATTCATGATGTGTTTCATGTGTCTCAATTGAAGAAGTACAATGCTGATTCCAGTCACGTTCTGAATGAAGAGTCGTTGGTGTTGCAACCCGATCTGAGCTATGTGGAGAAGCCCAGGAAGATATTGGACCACAGTATCAAGAGTCTTCGGAACAAGCAGATACCGATGGTCAAGGTTCAGTGGGAGCACCATGGCACGCAGGATGCCACATGGGAAACAGAAGAGTGGGTTACGCGGAAGTATCCTGATCTGAAATAGAGGTATGCTTGAATTTCGGGACAAAATTCTTCTAAGGAGAGAAGGATGTGAAACCCCAGTCGTAACCAACCTTAGAGTAAGGTGGTTGGGATGCATATCATACTTTATTACTTGTTTAAATATATTTATATATGATTTTATGTGCTTTAGATTTGGGTTTCATAGTCTAGAGAGCTTGATTATGTTTATTGAGTAAAAAGGGCAAAATGGTAATTTTTACATGGGGTAAAAATAGGGAGATAACTTGAGGATTAAATAGGAGAAATATTTTAGAGAGAAAATAAGAACAAGAGTTGTTGTTGTGTAGTGGTTAGAGCTTTGGAATTAATTATTGAGGTCTTGGGTTCAAATTCCATCATTGAAGCATTAGCATGATTAAATTTTATTTTTGTTTGGGAAGGTTGTATTTTCGGCCTTAAATACTTTAGAACTAGGGTAGAGGTGTTGCCTTAGGGGAGAAATGATAGGAGTACTCTAATCCTATTCTTGTGCCCTATACAAAAATTCCTAAGGGAATTCTTTCCTTCTTGATCTTTAATTTCTCCTAATTCTTAATTCGTTAGATTGGTCAACATTGTTCTAGCCAATTCCATTCCAGAAATTTCAATAAAGTGCTGTGGATTTGAAGGTTCAAAATGTCTAAGGGAAAGACGTCTTATGGACTGAAAATGTGGAAGGGATGGGGAAGGTTCTAAGAGAATTAATTCCCCTAGTGAACCTTCTAAAACTTCACTCTAGCTAAGTTCATTTTCCTTCATGTCATGAACTAAAATTTTTACAGCTTCTTTTGCCTTCAAGGTGTTGAAATTCTCAGTCATTATTCCATCCCAAATGCTGCCAGAAAATGGCCCTTTTGATCAGCTTGAAATCTGGAATTTTCTGGTTAATTTTGAGCTACACAAATGCTGTGCAAAACCAGAAAAATTTCTAGTTGAAATCGTAGTTTTGATGGTCTTCAACTAAGCTGTTTTCTTCCAGTTTCCTCCTAACTCCTTAGCCACGTTTTTCGTCCATGGAAAGGGGTGGAAACCAGCCATGAAAGGCCTATGAAATCCTCTTCAAACTCCCTGCAATCTGGCTGGAAAATGGCAGCCGAAACTGTCCAGGAAAATTCCAGAAATAGCGAAAATTCTGTGCAGGATTTCTGTGCAGCTTTGTTTCCTAATTCAGCCCTTACAGAAACTCCATCCTCCTTCTGCACAAAACACTCTTAAACATCCCTGAACTGAACTCTATTGTCCTCCCCAAGCTCCTGCACCAAAACCAGACATGGCAGCGCGAAAATGTCTCCAACAAATCACTGCAATCATGCCTTGATTGGATACCAAAATTCCAGCAAACTTGCTTTAGCAACCTTCCATAAAATGTCCCTTCAACAACCAGACCTTCCCTTCACCATTACACTCCCTCTTTTCGGCCACCATTAACCTTGTTCAACCAGCTTTCGTCCAGCAGAAATCCTTGCCAGCAGCCGGCCATAACAGCTTCCAAGAAGCTTCCATTGAACAAAATATTCTTGCTATATTTTGTTTCCAAATTTGATTCCCAAAAATATTCTTTTAGGATTTCAACAACCAGCCTTTCCTTTTTACTTTCAAACCAGAAAATCATCTACCGAGAACACTCTAGCAATTCGGTCACTCTCTCCATCAGAATTTCGGCCAGCGTTAACCAAAATCCCTCAATTCTCTTCAACCTTCAAGCACACACAGAACACCAAAAACATCTACTCCTTTCTTTCGCCTAATACCTCTACAAACCACTTCAAACATTTTCCAAAAATCCTAGATTTCATCTACTCACTGCCGTGAGTCCATCCATACCATTTTTAACATCGAACTCCAAAATCCAACTTGCTATTTTGGATAAAAAATCAAAAATTTTGTGAAGGCTCAAGAACACCTTCAAGGTAGGTTTGTCCAAACAACTTCATCTTCACTAATCTTTGATCTCTAATGAATATATATATATATATATATATATATATATATATATGAATAAGCTTGCTAATGGACTCCCTTCTTCTCTTCTCTTCTCTCTCTCTCTCTCGGCTTAACGCTATCTTCTTCTTGGCCGAATGGTTCTTCACCAATGGCCATGCTTTCTTCATCTTCCTTGGACGGATTTAGATATCTGGGAGTTGAGATCCATTCGAAAATCCTTCAAGGTACTCATCAATCAAGTAAGCCTTTTCAACCCTCCTTTTAAATTCTAGATTCATGTCTCTCGGATGATATTGGTAGGAGATGGATTATGAATAGGATTTAAGCATGTGTTGTTGTGATGAGTTGAGTTCGAAGCATGAATGGATGTGTGTGTATGATGGAGTTGGGGTTGATGCATGTGATGATTTATCTTGGATGATATTATGATGTTTTTAGGGTTTAATGCATGTCTCCCTGTCTTTGCGATCAAGTATGCTAGAGATTATGTCATCTATAATGAATAGGATTTATTTTCATGTATGAGTATGGAAGTTATGATTATGTTTATGCTAGTAAGGGTTGGATCGTGCCTTGATAAATTTAGATCTATACTTTTATTCATGATTTGGTTGATTTGATGAATTGAAGTCGAGTATATGTTCATGATTGAGGTTAGGAAGTGAAATTGTTATCATGACCTAGTTGTCCCTTTGCTAAATTTTATTTCTTCAATAAAATGTTTATGAATTTTGCTTGTAATTTCGAAAAACCCTAGGAAGGGTAGATTTAGATCATTATATATATAATAAGGATATTTTAGTCAAATAAATAATAGCTTTTGTTGGAAAAAAATAAAACATATAGATATTATATAAAATGATAATATCAAATATAGCCTTTTATGAAAATAATCATAATAAGTAAAATATTTATTTAATTATTATCTTTTAACCAAAACCTATTAAAATTTATTTATTATATTTCAATCAAGGCTCATTAAAATTTATTTTCAACTAATTTTAATTATCAATTATTTTCTAGCAATTAATTATTAATAAATTATTATTTTACCTATTACCACTTAGGATACTTTGTCAAATAAACTCTAAATTATTCTTAGTAAGAATTAAACCTTCAACTTATTAGTACCTATTTCCCAAAACACTAATTATTTTAAATATCAAATTAGACTTAGATTATAAATCTTTTATTTATTATTTTGCCTCAAAGCTTGGGACATTAGGATCATGGTAGTAGTGAATTGAGTTAGTCTTATTTGTGAAAGTAGAATTTGGCTGGAGTTTGATTGTGATTTATATTTACCCTAGGTGGTGTTGGGTCAGCGATCGAAGATCTTTATTTTATCTCGAGCTAAGGATCAGGTGAGCTCCTGCATAAAACCGGATTGTTGTAAAATATTTATTATGGCAAGCTAAATGTAGAGTGCATGGATACTCATTTCTGTAATGGCTATTGAGGATTGACTTCTTTCTTATTTCAGACAAATGAAATATTTGTAGACCAATAAGTAGATTTACTCAAACTCAAAACTCTTTCTAAAATTGATTTTGACAAAGATTTTGGAAACCCTTAATTGCCATTTTCAAGTGGAATTGTGTTTGGTTCATTTTTCCCGTGTGGGATACGTTACGTTGTGTACTCAGTAAGGGTGGACTGCTAGGGCTAGTCTTTGAGGTGTTAGGGTAAGTCTCTCAGTAGGTGGATATCTCTGAGGGGTGAGTCCTGCCCGGATGAGATGTCAGTCCAGTAGGTCATGCCGGTCCGAGCTAGCAATTTATTTTTCAGTTAAGTGACTGTGTTTTGCCGGAATGGACACCCAAATGTTGTTTGGGTATAGAGAATGAAGAGTATCTTGCCCAGTAGGTGTATCACCTACCTTTTTTGTCAGTCTGCACAAAGTGTCAGCATTCTGACCGGTTATGGGGCCCAATGTGTGGTAACCCATGATCATTTCTTCTGAGTGGTTGATATTATTGATTATGTATGGTTGGAAAAGCCAAAACACCACTCTTAATTTTACCTAATGTTTATTGCTTACCAGTATTTCTCTTATAAAGATTTTATACTTTGCATTCACGAACTGTTTTCACTGGACACTCAAAGCACATACAGACTTTCTGAGATTTTTGTTTCATCACCATTTTTACCATGATTTTTGGTCGATCTTGCTATGGGGATGAGTAGCTAGATATTGCCAACCTTGGAAGATTTTCTGATAATTTATTTTGTGTAGTGCTATGGGGAGATGAGAGTGGATAAATTTTATTATGGATTTGTTTTTGGTATTCTTGGATTTAATCTTGGATGTATTCTTGGGTTGTAATAAATTTTAAGTTAAAGTATTATTTTTATTCCGCAATTTTATTTGTGTGACCTAGTCATAAAGACCCCTTGTCCTTTAGACATGGCGACATTCCGGGCCTTGGCGGGCCTAGGTAGTGGGGTGGTACAAGTGGTATCAGAGACCGGGGTTATAGGCAAATATTGTTAGTATCTATTCTATTTATTTAAGTTTAAATCTTTATCTAACCAATTTTGTTGATACTGTAGGATGGTTAGGATGCTTAGGACTGTGAGAAAAGGGCAGCAGTGGCACTCGCTTATCCCCATTTACCTGGAAGACCTTCTAGTTCCCTAGCCTGCCCCTCAGCCAGTTATCCCTATGGAGGATAGCAATGCTGATGAGGTCCAGATTCCTGAGCCACCCCCAATCCCAGTGATAGACATAAGCTCTGACAGTGATGATTAGGTGATGGCAGTGGAGCCTGTTCCCCACCCTCCTAGTCCCGTAGTGGACTTAGCAGTAGATAGTGATGACCCAGGGGAGATAGACTACGAGTCTCCACCTAGGCCTTCTTTCATTCCTTCTTCTAGCCGAGTTAAGCCCGAGAAGAGTTCTAGGAGCCCGGGGAAGGAGCCAATGGAGGGGTTTGCCAGTGGGGTTAGGGTAGATTTTTCCAAGAATTCTGGGGGTTGGTTGTATGAGGCTAATGATGAGGGTTCTGATGAGGACTAGAGGACTAAGAGTTATTTTGAATTGAATGTTCATTTATTTGTTGTTTTTTGAGAACTTTTATGTCAAGAATTTTCAATTCTGGTTTTTGTCAAAATTTTAGATTTATGCAAATCAATTTTGAAGGAGAATTTATTGGTAAATCTTTGGAACAAATTTGCATTTGATTTCTTTTTACTTATATCTATCTGTGAATGCATGCACACCTAAAATGACTTGATTCTTGAATGCATACACTTATTATTTGGGGTGTGGTTTAGAATGGCACCCAAGCTTCGTGCAACTTCATCAGGCCGAAGGGTTCTGGAAGCCGATCATAAGGCACCAGAAGTCGAAACAGTTCAGATGCAATCACCCAACCGGGGTGATGGGAGTGGTCTGGATATGGAAGTAAGGTCTGAAATTTTGATTGATGTGACATGGGCCAGGCATTTAGTAAGATGGCCGAGATACTGTAGATGTTAATCAAGAGAAGGAACCCTAGGGGTGAAGATGAAGCCTTAGAACAGTTTCTGAAGTTTCAACCGCCCGTTTTCCTGGGCGAAGTGGAGCAAGATTAGAAGGCAGAGCAGTAGGTTGAGCAGATGGAAGACATACAAGCAACGCTCCAGTATACTGAAGAGCGGATGGTTAAGTTTGCGGCTTTCCAGTTGAGAGGATCAGCTCGGGCATGGTGGCAGCGAGATCAAGATGACTGGGAAATGAGCGAACAGGAATGGACATGGTCCAACTTTGTTGAAGTCTTCCGAGCTGAGTACATCCCTCAGTGGATCGTGGAAAAGCGGGAGGATGAATTTCAGAATTTGAAGCAGGGGAGCATGTCAATAGCTCAGTACGCGGCGCGATTCACCCAAATGTCAAAATACTGCTAGAGATTAGTGGATACCGAGTAAAATAGGACGAGGCAGTTCATCAAGGGACTGAGAGCCTGTGTTCTGGATTTCAGGGACAAGTGAATAGAGTGCATACCGTACGCGGAACTGTCATACAACAACAGCTATCAATATTCAATTGGGATGGCACCGTATGAGGCTTTGTATGGACATAAGTGTCAGGTACCGTTGTATTGGAGTTGGTCAGAAGATGGTCACGTGAGCAGAACCGGGGAAGTCTGTGTCCAAGAAATGTTGGATAAGGTGAAATTGATCAAGGAAAGGTTGAAGATGACTCAGAGCCGGTAGAAGAGCTATGCGGACAACCGGCGGCGAGAATTGGAGTTTCAAGTCGGTGACAACGTATTTTTGAGAATGATGCCAAATAGGGGAATCTTGAAGCATCCGAAGGGTGGAAAGTTGAATCTGAGGTATTTGGGGCCGTTCCCAATTAAGGAAAGGATTGGACCAGTAGCTTACTGATTGGACTTGCCAGATGGGTTGACAAGAATTCACGATGTGTTTCATGTGTCTCAATTGAAGAAGTATAATGCTGATCCCGGTCACATTCTGAATGACAAGCCATTGGTGTTGCAACCCGATCTGAGTTATGTAGCCCATGAAGATATTGGACCACAGTATCAGGAGTCTTCGGAACATGCAGATACCGATGGTCAAGGTTCAATGGGAGTACCATGGCATGCAGGATGTCACATGGGAATTAGAAGAGTGGGTTATACGGAAGTATCCTGATCTGAAATAGAGGTATGCTTAAATTTCGGGACGAAATTCTTCTAAGGAGGGGAGGATGTGAAACCTTAGTCGGAACCAACCTTAGAATAAGGGGGTTGGGATGTATATCATACTTTATTACATATTTAAATATATTTATATATGATTTTATGTGCTTTGGATTTGGGTTTCATAGTCTAGAGAGCTTGATTATGTTTATTGAGTAAAAATGGCAAAATGGTAATTTTTACCTAGGGTAAAAATAGGGAGATAACTTGAGGATTAAATAGGAGAAATATTTTAGAGAGAAAATAAGAACAAGAGTTATTGTTGTGTAGTGGTTAGAGCTTTGGAATTAATTCTTGAGGTCTTGGGTTCAAATTCCATCATTGGAGCTTTAGCATGATTAAATTTTATTTTTGTTTGGGAAGGTTGTATTTTCGGCCTTAAATACTTTAGAACTAGGGTAGAGGTGTTGCCTTAGGGGAGACATGATAGGAGTACTCTAATCCTATTCTTGTGCCCTATACAAAAATTCCTAAGGGAATTCTTTTCTTCTTGATCTTTAATTTCTCCTAATTCTTAATTCGTTAGATTTGTCAACATTGTTCTAGCCAATTCCATTCCAGAAATTTCAATAAAGTGCTGTGGATTTGAAGGTTCAAAATGTCTAAGGGAAAGACGTCTTATGGACCGAAAATGTGGAAGGGATGGGGAAGGTTCCAAGAGAATTAATTCCCCTAGTGAACCTTCTAAAACTTCACTCTAGCTAAGTTCATTTTCCTTCATGCCATGAACTGAAATTTTTACAACTTCTTTTGCCTTCAAGGTGTTGAAATTCTTAGTCATTATTCCATCCCAAATTCTACCAGAAAATGGCCCTTTTGATCAGCTTAAAATCTGGAATTTTCTGGTTAATTTTGAGCTACACAAATGCTGTGCAAAACCAAAAAAATTTCTAGTTGAAATCGTAGTTTTGATGGTCTTCAACTAAGCTGTTTTCTTCCAGTTTCCTCCTAACTCCTTAGCCACGTTTTTCCTCCATGGAAAGGGGTGGAAACCAGCCATGAAAGGCCTATGAAATCCTCTTCAAACTCCCTACAATCTGGCTGGAAAATGGCAGTCGAAACTGCCCAGGAAAATTCCAGAAATAGCGAAAATTCTGTGCAAGATTTCTGTCCAGCTTTGTTTCCTAATTCAGCCCTTACCAAAACTCCATCCTCCTTCTGCACAAACCACTCTCAAACATCCCTAAACTGAACTCTATTGTCCTCCCCAAGCTCCTGCACAAAAATCAGACATGCTGCCCGAAAATGTCTCGAACAAATCACTGCAATCATGCCTTGATTGGATACCAAAATTCCAGCAAACTTGCTTTAGCAACCTTCCATAAAATGTCCCTTCAACAACCAGACCTTCCCTTCACCATTACACTCCCTCTTTTCGGCTACCATTAACCTCGTTCAACCAGCTTTCGTCCAGCAGAAATCCTTGCCAACAGTCGGCCATAACAGCTTCCAAGAAGCTTCCATTGAACAAAATATTCTTGCTATATTTTGTTTCCAAATTTGATTCCCAAAAATATTCTTTTAGGATTTCAACAACCAGCCTTTCCTTTTTCCTTTCAAACCAGAAAATCATCTACCAAGAACACTCTAGCAATTCGGTCACTCTCTCCATCAGAATTTTGGCCAGCGTTAACCAAAATCATTCCATTCTCTTCAACCTTCAAGCACACATAGAACACTAAGAACATCTACTCCTTTCTTTCGCCTAATATCTCTACAAACCACTTCAAACATTTTCCAAAAATCCTAGATTTCATCTACTCACTGACGTGAGTCCATCCATACCATTTTTAACATCAAACTCCAAAATCCAACTTGCTCTTTTGGATAAAAAATCAGAAATTTTGTGAAGGCTCAAGAACACCTTCAAGGTAGGTTTGTTCAAACAACTTCATCTTTACTAATCTTTGATCTCTAATGAATATATATATATGAATAAGCTTGCTAATGGACTCTCTTCTTCTCTTTTCTCTCTCTCTCTCTCTCTTGGCCGAATGCTCTCTTCTTCTTGGCCGAATAGTTCTTCACCAATGGCCATGCTTTCTTCATCTTCCTTGGACGGATTTAGATATCTAGGAGTTGAGATCCATTCGAAACTCCTTCAAGGTACTCATCAATCAAGTAAGCCTTTTCAACCCTCATTTTAAATTCTAGATTCATGTCTCTCGGATGATATTGGTAGGAGATGGATTATGAATAGGATTTAAGCATGTGTTGTTGTGATGAGTTGAGTTCGAAGCATGAATGGATGTGTGTATATGATGGAGTTGGGGTTGATGCATGTGATGATTTATCTTGGATGATATTATGATGTTTTTAGGGTTTAATGCATGTCTCCTTGTTTTTGCGATCAAGTATGCTAGAGATTATGTCATCTATGATGAATAGGATTTATATTCATGTATGAGTATGGAAGCTATGATTATGTTTATGCTAGTACGGGTTGGATCATGCCTTGATAAATTTAGATCTATGCTTTTATTCATGATTTGGTTGATTTGATGAATGGAAGTCGAGTATATATTCATGATTGAGGTTAACAAGTGAAATTGTGATCATGGCCTAGTTGTCCCTATGCTAAATTTTATTTCTTCAATAAAATGTTTAATATTATGAATTTTGCTAGTAATTTCAAAAAACCCTAGGAAGGGTAGATTTGAATCATTATATATATAAGAAGGATATTTTAGTAAAATAAATAATAGTTTTTGCTAGAAAAAATAAAACATATAGATATTATATAAAATGATAATATCAAATATAGCCTTTTATGAAAATAATCATAATAAGTTAAATATTTATTTAATTATTATCTTTTAACCAAAACCTATTAAAATTTATTTATTATCTTTCAATCAAGGCTCATTAAAATTTATTTTCAACTAATTTTAATTATCAATTATTTTCTAGCAATTAATTGTTAATAAATTATTATTTTACCTAATACCACCTAGGACCCTTTATCAAATAAACTCTAAATTATTCTTAGAAAGAGTTAAACCTTCAACTTATTAGTACATATTTTCCAAAACACTAATTATTTTAAATATCAAATTAGACTTAGTTTATAAACCTTTTATTTATTATTTGGCCTTAAAGCTTGGGATATTAGGATCATGGTAGTAGTGAGTTGAGTTAGTCTTATTTGTGAAAGTAGAATTTGGCTGGAGTTTGATTGTGATTTATATTTACCCCAGGTGGGGTTGGGTCAGTGATTGAAGATCTTTATTTTATCTCGAGCTAAGGATCAGGTAAGCTCCTGCATAAAACCTAATTGATGTAAAATGTTTATTATGGCAAGCTAAATGTAGAGTGCATGGACACTCATTTCTGTAAAGGCTATTGAGGATTGATTTCTTTCTTATTTCAGACAAATGAAATATTTGAAAACCAATAAGCAAATTTACTCAAACACAAAACTCTTTCTAAAATTAATTTTGACAAAGACTTTGGAAACCCTTAATTGCCATTTTCAAGTAGAACTATGTTTGGTTCATTTTTCCCATATGGGATATGTTTCGTTGAGTACTCAATAAGGGTGGATTGCTAGGGTTAGTCTTTGAGGGGTTCGGGTAAGTCTCTCAGTAGGTAGCCACCTCTAAGGGGTGAGTCCTGCCCAGATAAGATGTCAGTCCAGTAGGTCGTGTTGGTCCGAGCTAGTAGTTTATTTTTCAGTCAAGTGACTGTGTTTTGTCGGAATGGATACCCAGTTGTTATTTGGGTATAAAGAAGGAGGAGTATCTTGCCCGGTAGGTCGATCATCTACCTTTTTTGTCAGTCTGTACAAAGTGTCAACATTCTGACCGGTTATGGGGCCCAGTGTATGGTAACCCATGATAATTTCTTTTGAGTGGTTGGTATTATTGATTATGTATGGTTGGAAAAGCCAAAATACCACTCTTGATTTTAACTAATGTTTATTGCTTGTCAGTATTTCTTTTATAAAGATTTTATACTTTGCATTCACGAACTGTTTTCAATGGACACTCAAAGCACACACGGACTTATTGAGATTTTTGTTTCATCACCATTTTTACCATGATTTTAGGTCGATCCTGCTGTGGGGATGATTAGCTAGTTATTGCCTACCTTGGAAGATTTTCTGATAATTTATTTTGTGTAGTGCTTTGGGGAGATGAGAGTACGTAAATTTATTATGGATTTGGTTTTGGTATTCTTGGATTAAATCTTGGGTTGTAATAAATTTTAAGTTAAAGTATTATTTTTATTCCATAATTTTATTTGTGTGATGTAGTTATAAAGACTCCTTGTCCTTTGGATGGGTGACATCCCCGGCCTTAGCGGGCCTAGTTAGTGGGGTATTACAAGAGACGAATATCTCACGGCTACTTGTTAGAATCACTACTTGAGTAGTCATTGGCCAAGGTGATTGTATATTGAAAATGGTTGCGATTGATACATGTGATGAGTAGTGGATTTCTAGAACAAGTACTAAAATATTTGGGCTAGAATTAATTTATTATTCTAGAAGGAATTGGCACTAATTTCATACTCCAAACCGAATTGGATATTTTATGGTGAAAGAAGATTATTACACTGTTATTTGCTATTAAAAGGTTCATGTCAAGCCAATTGACTTTCTGGACTTTCGAGTGGTCATGACGTGTTGTTAGATACCGCTCATAATCAGCTAAATATGGATTTATTAATTGGAGAATTAATAAATCAATCATTGTTCGAATTAATAAGTTAATTTTATAATTATTAAGGATTATTAATATTAAAAATGTTTAGATTAAATCATATTTTGCTACCAATAGATCGAGAAACCTAATAGGGCACACACGATAGAGAATTGAGTGCTTGAGATGTTATTTGATAACATTATATGTTTGATTGTGAAAAGAAGAAGTTGTCGTAGTCAAATTATAATTAGTTATAATTTATGGGCTATATTGTAATGAACTATAATCATAATACTTATTAGTAATTAAGAATCCTTATAAGGATGGGGATTCTGATTACCAATAGTGAGGCAGACCATATATAATGATATATGGAATCCGTGTGATATATGATCTTCGGTTAATTCACAGAGATTTTTTTATTTTTTTTTGTTGGTAAGATAAAAACTGAAAGCTCTCATGGTCTTCATCATCTTCTGAACAAATAAAAATAGCTTAGCTGCCAAGTGAATTTTGCTAGCACAAAAATCTCGAAATGTTCTTGTGCACAATTCTTGTGTGGATTTCTATTAGAGAAATCTCTACTTTTGAGATTTAGTGTTTCGACGGAACGAAAGTGTCTTTTGTTGGATTACGCCACAAACGAACAGAGAAGGAAAAATTTTCATTTCCAAAGGCAATGTAAGGTACACTATTCTTCACTATTCAATACTTTTTATGCATAAATAAGATCCTCGGTGATACGAGCTAAAAATGCGGAAGCTTCTTGATTTTTGAAGAACCCTAGAGTTGGTTACCCAACTTCCTACCAAATTCACAAACACAAATGAACTAAATGTAAATGCACTTAACCCAATGAGATTTAGTGAATCTAGCCTACTTTAAAACATCAAAATACCCTAATCTATCAAGAGATTAGAACAAAAATATGGGATTTGAAGGCACCCAAAGACTCAACCTATCAAGAGCACTAGAGAGAACACTAGCACCCAAGAATAGAGAAAGAGATTTAGATTATCCCTTTGAAGTTTAGAGACATAGAATCAAAGGTGGGACAAAGCCCTTTGATTTGGTCTTGAAATGGGAATCACCCCTTACACACTCTCCTCTAGAGAGAATTTGGTTTCTCTACCAAAATATTGTAATTCTCTAAGAACTACTATTACAAGAGTAAAGATGCATATCTATAAAGATAACAAACTAAACCTAGCAAATAGGAGATGTAATCTCAACCATTCATCTCCTAAGTAAGTCTAAAATATACCTATTACAAGTCAAAAGTCATCGGAATTAAATTCGAAACAAAATAAAATAAAATAAGAAAAATCAGCAAAATAGGGCACCAGGTGTACTGGTGGACCCGACGCCAGGTGTGATCTGTAGACGAAATAATGTTGTTCTAGTATGGACTTGGTGTTAGGTGTACTAGTGTACCTAGCTCCAGGTGCGTGCTACCCTTCTCAGACCTCGCTTTTCTTGTCTTTTCAGCTTTCTCTTGTGCTCCTTTAGCCCTCCATACCAATTGCTGTCCAAGCTTTGATGTTCTTGGCCCTTCTTTAATCCTCCATTACTTGACAACCTTTTTCATCATTAGCTTGGAATCTTGAAATGCACCTTGAAGTCTCTCGAAAAGGAGTTTCACCCATGGAGGCGTGTGTTGTGTTTTTGTCCTCCTTCCCCCTTCTTTAGATTGGCCTTCATGTTTGGGACGATTCCTATCATTTCCCCCTTCTTTGTGATGATTCGTCCTCGAATGATCACCTACATAAAAATTTAAACAAGGATTTTTGGGTGAAGGAAAAAATGTAGTCTTTTGAACATTGCTATGCTCACTGTTTTCTCCTTTTACTACTCACATTTTCTTTCTCATTTTACCTCCACTCCCTTTTCTTTTCTCACCTCCTTATTTGTCACTTGCTTCTCTTGCTATTAAATTTGAAAAGGTTATTCTATTTTCTTCTTCTTCTTTTTTCCCTTTCTCCACTATGTCCCTAACCTCTTCTTTTGTTTTCACCTCTTCTTCTTTTCTCACAATTTTTTTCCCTCTTTCTTCTCTCTCCTTTTGTTTTCATTCTCCTTCAAAATATTTTGATCTTTCAAAACCTCGCTAGGGGATAAGGGAACTAAAATGAACTTTTTTCATCTTTCTTCAAGGTATAAGTGTTTGCCCTCCCCTTATGGATTGCATCCCTATCAAACATCCAAGACCTCCCCAACAAAATATGCCCAACATGCATAGGATAAATATCACATAACACTTCATCATGGTATTCCCCATGTCAAATTCAACTTTGGCTTGCTTGTTCACATTCCCTTCTCCACAATTCTTTAACCAATGAAGCTTATAGGGACTAGGGTATTTCAAAATTTCTTACTCTAATTCCTCCACCAATGCAGTACTAATCAAATTTTTATAACTTCCCCTATTAATAAGCACACTACATGGTTTGTTCTTGATTAGACACATTGAAAAGAAAATATTTTCCCTTTGTATCTCATCTCCTTCTTTACCCTCACAAGCATCCTCATCTTTTCTTGCTACTCCAATCAATGGACAAATTAGCTCAATCACCATTCCTCTTTTACTACACATTCCAACCCCTCCAAGTTTCTCATTTCCCACATCTCTTGATTGATTAAGTAAAAGGTTGGCATGCGTGGTTTGCTTTGGGTCTACTTTCCTTAGGGATTGTTTGTCAACATTCATATGCCTTCTTTTACCACCTCACACCCCATAAGTTCCCCCATGCACCAATTTGTTGGGATAAGTAGCTTTGGCATGTCTATAGGTGGAATTTCTATTACCTTGCAACTTATCCTTCCTCCATTATGGCTCATTAGGACAATTATAAAAATAGTGGCCTTTTCCCTAATAATTAGAGAAATCATACCCCTTCTTCTTTTTGCACAAACTCTCGCTTGTTTTGCACTCCATTAATTGAATAATTTTGCAATCTATCCTTTGCTCTATTTGGAGATCCTCCCACAAGAATTCAATCACTTTCATAATCTGTACACCTAATTCTTTCCTTTTCATATCTAATATTCGTACCTCCACTAGTGATATGATCTTGAGTGGGATTTTTTCTTGGTGTTGTAGGTGGTTTAATTGGTAAAGAGTTCAGCTCAACCAATAGGACCTAAACACAGAGATTCTTCTTGAGACAAAAGGAGAAAATGAAATAACAACCTACCCTCTATCAAACCCTTGAAGAACTAAGCTTCAAAGACCCTTAAGAATAGTAGAAAGTTCTTCTATAATCTCACCCCAATATTCTTGAAGCAACAAAGACAAACAAGAACAAATATAATAGAGAAAATAGGCACCAAAATAATGAAATTCAAACAAACCTTATAAGAGCAAAGCAACTAAGACCCATTCAAGGAAACCACATTGGATTATCCAACAGATTTATAGACTCATTCATGAGGAGGACTAACCCTTAAGCATGGTCTTGAACAAGATGAACAAGGAGGCTAGGACCTCTCAAGATTCTCTCTCAAATTTTGAATAAAGTGTGTGAATTCTGTTGTTAAATCACTAAAGGTTCTATTTATACTACCCTAACTCTAGCTAAGTAATCTTTGAGGTTCTATTATAGTTTAGGGTCTTAATAAGTCTTTACAAACACTTAAAATTGGAGAAAACTAAAAAAACATCAAAAACACGAGGTAACCACCGGAGCCGGCGCCGCCCAGGGCCCTTGAAGCTAACGCCGGTTGTGCACTACCTTCAGGCCGGTTGTGTTGTAGATTGAGGCCGGCACCGGTTCGGATGCTTGGGCTGGTGCTGGCTATCCACTGTAAGGCCTCCTTTTGGTCGAATTTTGTCTGTATTTGGTGCCGGCTTGAGTTCTTGTTGGGGTCCTTCTTACTCTCATAAAAAAAATGAGCTCTTGGCTAGCTTTCTCAACCTTCCAACCCTCTTCTTTCCTCAAGCATGGTTTTATAAGCAATTGAAAATCAACTTGAAACTTCTTGGACCCAGATCTTATCATTGTTCCTTGTCCTTGCATGGTCACGCCTCCCACTCCTTGATATTGACTTCCATGATGAAGCGGAGTCTCATCAATACTTAGATAAGTTTATGGTAGTGTTCATCAACAATATACTTATATATTCTAAGAGTCCAGAAGATTATACAGAGCATCTAAAGCTGGTATTAGAAAAGCTAAGAGAGCACAAGGTTTATGTCAAATTTAGCAAGTGTGAATTTTGGCTGGAAAATGTGTCATTTCATGGCCATGTGGTGACTAGGGATGGAACTAAAGTGAACCCAACAAAGGTTGAAGCAGTTTCAGACTGGTAGCAACCGGAAAATATCACCGAGATCAGAAGCTCCTTGGGCTTGGCCGGCTATTACCGGCGATTTATTAAAGGGTTATCAATGCTAGCATCATCTATGACCCAATTGTTGAGAAAAGATGTGCCCTTTGTCTGGAGTGAGAAATACAAGAAGAGTTTCCAAGAGTTGAAATGGAGGTTAATGACGGCTCCAATGCTGAGTTTACCAAAATGAGTTAAACCATATGCTTTGTATACTAATGCTTCTAAGGAAGGTTTGGGAGTGGTTTTGATGTAGGATAGGAAGGTAATAGCTTATGCCTCTCGGAAGTTGAAGTCTCACGAAGTCAATTATCCGACACATGATTTGGAGTTGGTTGCCATTGTTTTTGCATTGACGAAATGGTAACATTATCTATATAGAGCCGAGTAAGAGATGTTCACAGACCACAAGAGCCTAAAATATATTTTTACTTAGAACGATTTGAATTTGAGGCAATGAAGATGGATGCTGATTTTGGAGGAATATCAATGTCCTATCAACTATGACCTTGGGAAGGCCAATGTTGTTGCTAATGCCCTGAGTCATAAAGTCAAAATGACCAAATTGAGAATTCAAGAGATTCAAGCAATCCAAGATATGCTGAATAGGAGGACCACAAGAAGAAAGGATTATCGTCAGTAATCTAAGATTGATACCGGATCTAAGGCAGGAAATCATCAAAGCACAGCAAATTAATGAGTTTTAATTTTTCAAGGACAAAGAACTTAAGTAGGAAGGTAGTGATTTCCAGCAAGATAAGACGGGAGTGATGTATTTCTGAAATCGCTTATATGTGCTTGATGAGCAGCAGCTAAGGATAAGATTTTAGAAGAGGCGCATAGAAGCAAGCATACTATTCATCCGAGAGAAATAAAAATATATCAAGATCTGAAGAAAAGCCTACTGGTGGCCCAGAATGAAGAAGGACGTGGTGAAGTATGTCTCCACATGCCTGACTTGCTAGAAAGTTAAAGCGGAGTAAAAATAGTCTGCAGAATTATTGTAACCTTTACCAATATCGAAGTAGAAATGGGAAGAGGTGACCATGGACTTCATTGCCAGACTGCCCATGGCAAAGACCCAAACAGATGCCATATGGGTAGTGAGTAACAGATTGTCTAAGTCAGTGCATTTTATTCTAGTGAACGTAAAGGACTCAGTGAAAAAGTTAGCTCAAACATATGTATTGGAGATAGTCAGATTCCATGGAGTACCTTCGAGTATTTTGCCTAACTGAGACCCGAGGTTTACATCCTGATTTTGGGCCAAGTTTCAAGAATTAATGGATTCAAATCTAAAATTCAGTACGATGGCACACCTGCAAACTGATGGTCAATCAGAAAGGGTTATTTAAATATTGAAAGATATGCTAAGAGCTTGCGTATTGAATTTTGAGAATAAGAGGATTGATTGTGTACCATATGCGGAATTGGCTTACAATAATAGCTACCAATATTCAATTGGAATGGCTCAGTATGAAGTGTTGCATGGACGTAAGTGTCAAGCACCTCTATATTTAAGTTGAATGGAAGACGGTCACATAAGCAAGTCCAGAGAAGTCTACATTCAGGAAATGGTAGATAAGGTGAAGCTGATTAGGGAAAGGTTAAAAACGGCACAAAGCCAATAAAAAAGTTATGTGGATAATAGGCGAAGGGAGTTGGAATTCCAAGTAGGAGACAATGTGTTTTTGAGGTTGACTCCGAGTAGGGGAATATTAAAGTATCCAAAAAGTGGAAAGCTGAATCTGAGATTAGCACCATTCCCAATCATAGGAAGAATTGGACCAGTTGTGTATCGGCTGGATTTGCCAGATGGTCTAACTGGAATACATGATGTATTTCAGGTGTCTCAGTTGAAGTACAATGCACAAGACATGTTCTGACTGATGAACCATTGGCATTGCAACCTGACTTGAGCTATGTGGATAAACCAGTTAAAATTTTAGACTAAAGTATCAAGACTCTCAGAAATAAGTAGATACCAATAGTAAAGGTGCAGTGGGAGCATCATGGCACTCAAGAAGCCACGTCGGAGACAGAAGAATGAGTGAAGCAGAAATACCCTGGCTTGAGATAAAGGTATACGCTGAATTTTAGGACAAAATTCTTCTAAGAAGGGGAGGATGTAAAACCCAACCCAAACCTACCATAAAGTTAGAGGGATGGGGTGCGTATCATATCATCTTGTATAAAATATATTCCTTGAATGATTTCATATGCCTTAGAATTATAGTATATGGGTTTTATAGTTTATTTACGCTTGTTGAGTAGAAAGGGTAAAAAGGAAATTTTTCTTCAAGTCGAAATAGGAAGAAGTCATGAGGCTTAGATATGAAGAGAATTTAGTTGGGAAAATAAAAACAAGAATTGTTGTAGTTAAGTGGTTAGAGCTTTGTGATTTAATCTATAATGTCTTGAGTTCAAATCCCACCACCTAAATTTTATTCATAATTATCTTAACCAATGTTTACCTTTTTCTTTTTCTTACATCCGTTAAAGTTAGGAATGTTGTCTTAGAGAAGACACAATGGTAATGTTCTAACCATGTGATCTTGTCCTAAAAGGAATTCTAGAAGAATTTTGGTCTCCATTATTTTTGCAAGCCTTGTCCTAAACTATTTAAATTTAAACTACTCCTATTTTTTTAATTCTTTTCAATATCTATAAAATGTCTTGGATAATTCTTAGCTAGAAGTTTCAAAAATGTAAGGAAGATAAATAGGAAGAGGATTTCAATTAAATTACCATAACTATTCTTTCAAGAACTTCATTTTCTTCTTGTTCTTGTTTAAGTTAAAATCTGGAAAATTATCCAGAAATTATTCTTGGCTGAGTTTAGAAAATTGCAGCAACCTTTACCTACCTAATTTTTGCTAACAACCAACCATCTTGTGTTAAGATGAAAGTTGAAAACACCTTGGAATTTCGCAACTTGTACATGCTATACCAAACCAGAAAATTTTCAACAAACTACCACGAATTATACAAGAATATTGAACCACCCATTTGTGCATATGATCACCAGAAACTTTCCTCTTTCTGCTCTAAGATGGCAGCGGGAAAACCACCATTAATGGACCTTTAAACATTCATAGATTTCAGCTGCAAATCCAGTTCAAAGAGGTTTGAAAATTCTGCTCAAAATCCTTCCAAATCTCAAGAACTCTTGTAGTTAAAATTCCAGAATTTTTCCAGCATGCCTATCCAATGCAAGGACCGATTTCTTTATCAATCATCTTCATATTTTCAGCCACCATGTAGCCACAAACAGAACACCTTGTCTTCTTCATCTACCATGGCCATTAGAGCTCCATTAACACACCTCAAAACACTCTTATCTTTACACCATTCAAAACTTTTCAAACTTTGAAAATTAAATTTCAGATTTTCCGGCACTAAATTCTCACTTAGCTAGATGATTAAACCAGAAATTCTCTTCTCTTGTACGGCCATTTTTGGCCAGCTAAAAAGCTTAAACAATCCTTCATTTCATGATCAAAACATAGCTAGTCTAGCCATCCACCATTGAAGGATAAGAAACTTTCAAGTAGAAAACACCATTGCCTAATCTTCTACCTTAAACATCTCCATATTTTCCTCAATTAGAAATTCGAAATAGCTGAACCTCTCTCTCTTCCCCTAGGATAATCGAAACTTCTCCTTTGGCTAAGACATTCGGCCATCATTCACTAGATACACACAAACCATTTTCTCTCAATTTCATCTCAAAAACACCACGAACACAAAGAACACACACTAAGCTTCTTCAACCTTCAATCACCTCTATTTATCCCAAATCACTCCAAAAACTCTTGAACCAATTAGGATTCAACCTATACTCACCATAGGCCACTCCATAACACAAAATTCACCAAAGTTGATATTCTACTCGGATCAAACGTACTTTTTGTTCAAGAACGAGAAGGTCATCAAGAAGGTAAGTTTGAACACCTTGGTCCTTTTTCAGCTCTTCATCACCATTTCATTATCATCTTAACCTCTCTCTCTCTCTCTCCCTTGGCCGAACCATTGGTGGCCATTCTTGAACAATTTCAATCAAGGAAGGACTCCTAAAGCACCCAAGAATCTTCATTGGACAAGGCGATATCTTCAACTAATGATCGTCAAAACAAGTATTTCTTTCATAACCTTCTTCTTAAATTTTCAAACTCAAAGCTCTTAGATGATGGATTTAATAGGTTCATCAAATAGTATTGGGTTGGAGATATGTATGTGGGTGAAGGGAATGATATTAAGACATGAATATTGTGGCATAGGAGCTATTGTTGGATTCTGCTTAGAGATCATTATATGTTCATTATGATTGAAGCCTTTATGTCTCTAGAATAGATGTTTTGATGTATGATAGATATTATACCACCATTGTTTGATTATGCCTTTGTGATGTTATTTTTATCAATAAATCCCTAGATGATATTATTTCTAGTAGAATATCACCTTTGTTGTGATTACAAGCCTATTTTTGATAAATCAACATGCTATTAATTAAATATATGTGTGTATGAATATATATATATATATATATATATATAAATTCTTGTACTAGTAATTCACTATGGTCATTAAAAATTTTTGTTAGAACTACTTTTACTATTATTATTATTATTATTATTATTATTATTATTATTATTATTATTATTATTATTATTATTATTATTATTATTATTATTATTATTATTATTATTATTATTATTATTATTATTATTATTATTATTATTATTATCATCATGGGTTAATTTAATTTATTGATTTCGGACAACATTAAATATTTTTTAAATTAATAATTACGTAAAATATTATTATTTTACTCGATAAATAAATAGTAATAATTTTTATTAAGTATTACTAAATATAAATAATAATATATGGGAATTAATTAATATAATATCAACACCTTTTAAATTTATATTATTTATAATAATGAATATTGTTGGTAATTATTATCAAAATAATTTATTTATTATGAATATAATTTACTATGTATTATTAGAAATTATTTATTATTAATATTACTTATTATTTATTATTTGTTAATAAATAGAAAATATTATTATTTATTATTTATAGAAAATATTTATTTTGACTTATCAAATTAATCTTAATCTATAAAATACTTTATCAATTAATATTAAAGCTTGAGGCACTATTGTCATAACTAGATGTTGTTGTATTTAGTTGAGACTAAGCATGTTAGGCTAAGAGTTATTTATTTAAGCAAGTGTTGCCTGGATATTGGGACTTATGCCCTATATTTACTCAATGCGAGGTTAGGTTGTCTTGATCTATCTTGGAAGGTTGTTGTACCCAGGAAAAGTAAGAGATCAGGTAAGCCCTCGCATAAAGCTGTTTGAAGATCAAAGTCACCTTGGTAAGTCAAATATGATGTATACGTGAAAATGTACTATAGATGCAATTATGGACCAATTTTTCTTTTCTTTTCCAGTCAATCAAACAATTTCAAATTGAATAAGTAATTTTATACAAAACGCTGAACTTTTTCTAAAACCCAACTTTGACAAAAATTTTGTAAACTAAAATTGCTATTTCAAAGAATACACACTGGATGATCCTTATTTTCCCAAAAGAGACAAATACAATGTTGAATACTCAATATGAGTAGACTACTAGGACTATTCTTTGAAGGGTTAGGGTAAGTCTCTCAGTAGGTGGCCACCTCTGAGGGGTGAGTCCTTCCCGGATACATGTATGGCTTTTGAAAGGAAAACACCACTCCTCACTTGTGAAACTTATTTGAGACTTGTCAGCACTTTACTTTTATGAATATTTCTCAACTTGCATACATGAATTATTTTGCCTGAAGCACCTAAAGCACATACGTGCTTACTAAGCTTTATGTCTTACCACCTTTTTATACCATGTTTTCAGGTCAATCCTACTGTGAAGGTTATTGGTTAGAGATTACCTTTGTTTGATGACTTATTTAATTTGATTGTATTTCCTTTTGAGAGACTCTAGCAGACATTTATTTATTTTGAGAATTGTTCATGTATTGTTTAGGTTGTAATAAGTTTAAATTTGGATTATTTCTTTCATTTCTTCTGTGAGTCCTAGTTATAAAGACCCCTTATCCTAAGGATGGGGTGACATCCCCAACCCTAATAGGGTATGTAGGTAGTGGGGTGTTATAAATGTGGGAGTAAAATTGAACTTAGTGAAGTTTAAGAAGAACAAACAAACAAGGATCAACCATTTGATCCCACATCTATTGAGAGAATAGATGAACCTTCAACTACACAAGAACTTCATAGGTCGAGTAGGATATATGTGGCACCTGTGAGATTTGGATTTCTCATTAGAGACCACAATGACGTATTGCTCATAGGTGATGATGAACCTACTACTTACAAGGAAGTTATAAACAGTTCAGAATCTGAGAAATGGCTTGAAACTATGAAATCAGAAATGGATTCCATGTATGACAATCAATTATGGACTCTGGTTGATTCACCTAAATGCATTAAACCTATTGGGGGAAAATGGGTTTTCAAGAAGAAAATCAACATGGATAGTAACCTAATTACCTATAAAGCACAACTGGTGGCTAAGGGTTATCGTTAACGGTATAGTATTGACTATAACGAAACCTTTTCACTAGTTGCTATGCTGAAATCCATCAAAATACTCCCAGTCGTTACAGCTCATTATGATTATGAGATATGGCAAATAGATATGAAAATAACTTTCTCAAATGGAAACCTAGCTGACGAAGTGTATATGACAAGAGTCACAATTAAGCTACATGTTCAATTTGTTTGCTATCACTTGATTTATGAAATCATTGATAGAAATGATGTAAAAGATAAAAAAAGTTCCCACAGATGAGAACATAGCTGACCCACTTACAAAAGTACTATTCCAGACGAAATATGATAGGCATGTTAAGTCATTCGGTATTAGATACATGAATGTTTGGCTCTAATGCAAGTAGGAGTTTGTTAGTATTGTGCCCTAAAGGCAATCACTTGTACTTTGAATATGACGCAATTATTTTATAGTACAAGGCATTATTTATCTTTCAGTTTGTTTAATTTTCTTTCATGTAAAATAACTGTTAGATAAAGTCCCAAGTACAATACTGTATTAATAAAATCATGATAGAGCTCATGATATGAGATTTCTATGACACTGTATAGTGTTAGTACTTATATTATCCCTAGTCGTAGTATTAATGTGATAGAACATCATTAATGTGCTAAGACTAGCATAGTTAGACTTCTTAATTTGATCAGGCGATGGTTCTCACATCCGTGAGTATTGTGATACTCAAAGGTAACACGTGGATGCTTATTAATAGAATAAGTACATTGGATGCCCTGGCTATGAGATATCATATGGATAACTATTTAGTGCTAGTGATAGAATCTCGTTATAGCAAATGTGCAAGTATCCTTAGACTTGAGATCTCTAAGGTACTTTAATTTCAATCTGTAGAGCCAGAGTAAGGGCCACCTATAGGATAGATATTGGGTATAATGTGAGGTAAAAAAAAGTAGTTAAGAAGGTCAATAAAGGATTCACCACTCTTAATAGTAGTGGCGAATATCTCACGGCCACTTGTAGGAACTACTACTCTAGAAATCCTTAGCCAAGGTGATTGTATATTGAAAATACTTTCAATTGATACACATATTGAGTAGTGGGTTTCTGGTACAAGTGCTAATATATTCGGGCCATAATTAATTTATATTCTGTAAGGGGTTGGCACTAATTCCGTACTTTAAACCGAATGAGATATTGTATGGTGAACAGAGTTTATTATATTGTAGTTTGTTATTGAAGGATTCATGTCAAACCACTTAACTTCCTGGACTTTTGGGTAGTCATGATGTATTGCTAGATACTACTCATGATTTGCCGAGTATAATTTTAAATTATTAAGGATTATTAATCTCAAAAACATTTGTATTAATTCATATTTTGCTACCAATAGAATAGGAAACTTAATAGGTCACACACAATAGAGGATTATGTACTCGAGATGTTATTTGAAAACATTGTGGGGTTAATCATGAGAAGTAGAAGTTATTTGGGCCAAATTATAATTAGTTATAATTTCTAGGCTAAATTATAATTGTGAGAACTTGTAGGTTCCAATTACAATTAAAGAATTCTAATTCTTTTAGAATTCACAAAACGTGTTATCAGATGTTTTTTCTGGGATTTTTTCGTAGAATAAGCTGTGGTTGTTTTATTTTGAAGGACATAGAGAAAATTGTTCTTTCTGATTTTTTATACACATCACTCATTTCTTATCTTCTCTGGTTGTTACCCTAGCCGCCAAGAAATTCTCCTAGTAGAGGATTTTTTGTTTCTTTAAGAGCATACCTCGTGTGGATATTATCAGAGTTAATCTCACACTGAGATTGAAGCGGCAAGACGTCTGCACGGTGTTGAAAGGTTGCTATCGAATTCTAGATCGCTCTATAAGTTTAATAGAAGGAAATTTTTTTCATTCCCAGAGGTAAGCTAAGGTATATTTTCTTCACCATTCAATTCTATTTATGTGCATAAATCCTCTATGGGAATTCTTGGTTTTATTCTACTCTGTAATTGTATTTGCATGACAAGAATTCCTAACATGTCTGACAAGAAATCAAGGGCAACTTGTGGTAGGAGGTTCTGGTATGGAACTTTCAAATTAAGAGAATGATTAATTTCCTGTTGTCTCTTCTAACCTTAAATGTGTTTGCTAATGTGCAGGATAATACAATTTTGCCTGACTCGGTTGCAGCAAGGAAGGTGGTTATGGGGATGGTAAATTCAATTTGGAGGGATCATAAATGTATATTGAAAAGCGATTGGTTCACCCCTACGAAATGTAAAGAAAGAGAAGTACATTTTTGTGGGGATAATTAGGTTGAACCATATCAGTGGAAGGAATTTTGTGCATGTTGGAGATTGGAAACTGTTCGGGTAATATACTTGCAGCAAATTTTATATGTATATTTAGTTATAAATTCTGTCTCTATCTTTAGCAACGTGTAAGATAAAATTCGTAACATAATTTTATTTTCGAATTATGTAGAATAAAGCTCAATAGAATTCAACAAATAGGGCATGCCAAAAATTCCTACCTATAATAGGAAGGACACCATTTTCGAGAATACAAAAGCAGGCCAAGTTACATTGATGTGACATAAACTTTCCAATCTATTTCGTGATAATTGTTAAGCTTTTAGATAACTTGGTTTTATACTTTTTCATATGTCATCTGAAGGCAAGTCCACATCTCAATATGATGTTTTCATGGAGATAAAGAAGAGGAAAGATAAATGTGTAGATGAAGTTACATCTAAAATAATTGTAAATTTGCGGACAAGAAATCTTAAATGTCCAGTGTTCTTCCGGTGGGAAAATTAGTGTTGATGATACATCCTTATGGATTTGTAAATGATATTTTTTCTTTCCTTTTGCTTTTTGGTCAAAAAAGTCTCATGGATGGCTCTTTTAATTCTACTTTCTCTTGATATTGCCCTTTGTGTCTCGGGATAATCTGAATTTTGGTTTTCAAAGGCAAATGATCTCCATTAAACTTTGGCATTGTGTTTTCATGTTGGATTACTTTTTACATAATGTTTTAGCATAAACTTTTGCGTGTTAGATTACTTCCTAATCTCTTAGAAGTTGTTGGTCAGTGGCATAATATTTGGCTACATCTTAGGTAGTTCTTTCTTGAACAATTGCAAACTTGGGGATTTTTTTCTTGATATAAGAAAATTTCTTCATATTTATAGAAGGTGATAATGAGCTTCTGCCTAGACTTCAATGGAACAGCATGCTTACGCTTTAGATAGTTCTTTGCAGGCTTTAGAGCTGTGGCATATAATTGTTGATGATAATTTGCATTTGTATTTTAGGGTCAAATAGAGAACGAGTAGGCATCATTGGTGGAGGAAGAGCGAAATTTGGATACAAAACAAAAGATATTCACCAAGGTAATAGGTCCGATAAAAGGGGACACATGAGGTGTATGGGAAGAGGCCCAACAAGGACATCCATGAGGGAGTAGGCAACATGAATATTGCTGCTCAGGTACAACAAGTTCAGGATGAGATGGAAAAACGCATACAATGAGAACGAGAAGTGTTGTATGCAAAGTTTTAGCAGGAGAAAGTCGAAATGCAGGCTATTTTATAGGAACAACTAGATGAGTTTTTGTTGAAGCTCGATCCAAGTGATGCTGAACACTTTGTTGTTTCTCCCATTCCACCCTCGATTGGTTAAAACACTTCCCCTGGCGTTGAGTCATCAAGCATTAATCCCATTGGAGATCTTAGGAATTTAGAGGCTCTTGATCGTGCTACTATATCCCCATCCAAGGTAAATAGCTTTGGTAACATCTAAGGCTTTAATGTGTTTCAATTGGGATATAGGTTTAGTAATGTTGGAAAGTTTCGAGTTGGAAATTGTGTTATTTTATGCAACAGAGTGTTTGAAATTTCTGGTATTTGTATGGTTGAAAAATAGAAAAGGGATTACTTGTTTATCCATTATAGTCGATGCCTAAGAATTTGAGAGTTAGTCCCAACTATTCTTGTGGAAAAATGTTAGTGCATTAAGGTGATTGGGATATTGTCTAAGTATATTGGAAAATTTCGGGCTAGAATATGTGTTGTCCTATGCATGCTATAGGTGGTTTGGAATATGTGCTGTCTTATGCATGCCACCGGTTGGAATATGTAGCAAATATTTGATATGCTACAAGTTGGAATGTGGAATATGCCACAAGTCATATATTTGATAAATATTTGATATTTTTAATTTTTGTATGGTTTAAAATATAACTATGATTGTGTAGTTATCCGCTACATATTGTTGTATTTGAATTTGAAAGTGAGTACCAGCTATTCTTGTGGAAAATTATTAGTGAAATAATGTAAAATGTTGATCTTGTACTTGTAACTTAGAAACATGTTACTACATTGAATTCAAGATGCTATAGAGAAATTATGAAAAGAATGAAGGACATGGATTCTTGTGAATCATTAGGTCTATCTTGCAGCAATTTGCATTTGAAAATAGGGAAAAAATTGCTAGTGCAAATATACTTTTATCTCCACAATTGAGTGCCTATCCTTGATTGATTACAATGCAGAACATTTACTTGGTTTTTTCCTTCTTTTTTATGTAGCCATGCAAAAATTAAAGCTATTTTTAAGGGGTTACTTGGCATCACGGAAGTTTGTGATTTAGTTTTACGAAAGTACACTTTGGTTATGAAATTGTTGGTATGGACTATTATATTTTATGATGAAGGATACTTATGTTTTATCTAAAATTTGTACATATTAATGACTATGTAATGGGATATGGTACATTCAGTGGAATATTATTTACAGATGTCAATATTTGCAACTTTTTATATAAAAATTTTACATCACTAATATATTAATTTTTAATTCAAACATATATTTATATACGACACTTACCTTGTGTCATTGAAAAAAAAATAAATACAATGCTCATCTGACCATTACGAAAAATATTAAATACGACATTCATTTTTGTGACGCTCGCATATAAGATAGTAAAGAAATGACACACCGAGAACCGTCGTATATATTCAAATTATTTACAGTGCACAAAAAATCGTTTTACAAAATTAAATTTATATACGACACATCAAGATTGTGGAAAAATGTTAGTGCATTAAGGTGATTGGGATATTGTCTAAGTATATTGGAAAATTTCGGGCTAGAATATGTGTTGTCCTATGCATGCTATTGGTGGTTTGGAATATGTCCTGTCTTATGCATGCCGCCGGTTGGAATATGTAGCAAATATTTGATATGCTACAAGTTGGAATGTGGAATATGCCACAAGTCATATATTTGATAAATATTTGATATTTTTAATTTTTGTATGGTTTAAAATATAACTATGATTGTGTAGTTATCCGCTACATATTGTTGTCTTTGAATTTGAAAGTGAGTACCAGCTATTCTTGTGGAAAATTATTAGTGAAATAATGTAAAATGTTGATCTTGTACTTGTAACTTAGAAACATGTTACTACATTGAATTCAAGATGCTATAGAGAAATTATGAAAAGAATGAAGGACATGGATTCTTGTGAATCATTAGGTCTATCTTGCAGCAATTTGCATTTGAAAATAGGGAAAAAATTGCTAGTGCAAATCTACTTTTATCTCCACAATTGAGTGCCTATCCTTGATTGATTACAATGCAGAACATTTACTTGGTTTTTTCCTTCTTTTTTATGTAGCCATGCAAAAATTAAAGCTATTTTTAAGGGGTTACTTGGCATCACGGAAGTTTGTGATTTAGTTTTACGAAAGTACACTTTGGTTATGAAATTGTTGGTATGGATTATTATATTTTATGATGAAGGATACTTATGTTGTATCTAAAATTTGTACATATTAACGACTATGTAATGGGATATGGTACATTCAGTGGAATATTATTTACAGATGTCAATATTTGCAACTTTTTATATTAAAATTTTACATCACTAATATATTAATTTTTAAGTCAAACATATATTTATATATGACACTTACCTTGTGTCATTGAAAAAAAAATAAATACAATGCTCATCTGACCGTTACGAAAAATATTAAATACGACATTCATTTTTGTGACGCTCGCATATAAGATAGTAAAGAAATGACACACTGAGAATCGTTGTATATATTCAAATTATTTACAGTGCACAAAAAATCGTTTTACAAAATTAAATTTATATACGACACATCAAGATTGTGGAAAAATGTTAGTGCATTAAGGTGATTGGGATATTGTCTAAGTATATTGGAAAATTTCGGGCTAGAATATGTGTTGTCCTATGCATGCTATAGGTGGTTTGGAATATGTGCTGTCTTATGCATTCCACCGGTTGGAATATTTAGCAAATATTTGATATGCTACAAGTTGGAATGTGGAATATGCCACAAGTCATATATTTGATAAATATTTGATATTTTTAATTTTTGTATGGTTTAAAATATAACTATGATTGTGTAGTTATCCGCTACATATTGTTGTCTTTGAATTTGAAAGTGAGTACCAGCTATTCTTGTGGAAAATTATTAGTGAAATAATGTAAAATGTTGATCTTGTACTTGTAACTTAGAAACTTGTTACTACATTGAATTCAAGATGCTACAGAGAAATTATGAAAGGAATGAAGGACATGGATTCTTGTGAATCATTAGGTCTATCTTGCAGCAATTTGCATTTGAAAATAGGGAAAAAATTGCTAGTGCAAATCTACTTTTATCTCTACAATTGAGTGCCTATCCTTGATTGATTACAATGCAGAACATTTACTTGGTTTTTTCCTTCTTTTTTATGTAGCCATGCAAAAATTAAAGCTATTTTTAAGGGGTTACTTGGCATCAGGGAAGTTTGTGATTTAGTTTTACGAAAGTACACTTTGGTTGTGAAATTGTTGGTATGGACTATTATATTATATGATGAAGGATACTTATGTTTTATCTAAAATTTGTACATATTAATGACTATGTAATGGGATATGGTACATTCAGTGGAATATTATTTACAGATGTCAATATTTGCAACTTTTTATATTAAAATTTTACATCACTAATATATTAATTTTTAAGTCAAACATATATTTATATATGACACTTACCTTGTGTCATTGAAAAAAAAATAAATACAATGCTCATCTGACCGTTACGAAAAATATTAAATACGACATTCATTTTTGTGACGCTCGCATATAAGATAGTAAAGAAATGACACACTGAGAATCGTTGTATATATTCAAATTATTTACAGTTCACAAAAAACTGTTTTACAAAATTAAATTTAAATACGAGACATCAAGATTGTGGAAAAAATGTTAGTGCATTAAGGTGATTGGGATATTGTCTAAGTATATTGGAAAATTTCGGGCTAGAATATGTGTTGTCCTATGCATGCTATAGGTGGTTTGGAATATGTGCTGTCTTATGCATGCCGCCGGTTGGAAAATGTTGCAAATATTTGATATGCTACAAGTTGGATTGTGGAATATGCCACAAGTCTTATATTTGATAAATATTTGATATTTTTAATTTTTGTATGGTTTAAAATATAACTATGATTGTGTAGTTATCCGCTACATATTGTTGTCTTTGAATTTGAAAGTGAGTACCAGCTATTCTTGTGGAAAATTATTAGTGAAATAATGTAAAATGTTGATCTTGTACTTGTAACTTAGAAACATGTTACTACATTGAATTCAAGATGCTACAGAGAAATTATGAAAGGAATGAAGGACATGGATTCTTGTGAATCATTAGGTCTATCTTGCAGCAATTTGCATTTGAAAATAGGGAAAAAATTGCTAGTGCAAATCTTCTTTTATCTCCACAATTGAGTGGCTATCCTTGATTGATTACAATGCAGAACATTTACTTGGTTTTTTCCTTCTTTTTTATGTAGCCATGCAAAAATTAAAGCTATTTTTAAGGGGTTACTTGGCATCAGGGAAGTTTGTGATTTAGTTTTACGAAAGTACACTTTGGTTGTGAAATTGTTGGTATGGACTATTATATTATATGATGAAGGATACTTATGTTTTATCTAAAATTTGTACATATTAATGACTATGTAATGGGATATGGTACATTCAGTGGAATATTATTTACAGATGTCAATATTTGCAACTTTTTATATAAAAATTTTACATCACTAATATATTAATTTTTAATTCAAACATATATTTATATACGACACTTACCTTGTGTCATTGAAAAAAAAATAAATACAATGCTCATCTGACCATTACGAAAAATATTAAATACGACATTCATTTTTATGACGCTCGCATATAAGATAGTAAAGAAATGACACACCGAGAACCGTCGTATATATTCAAATTATTTACAGTGCACAAAAAATCGTTTTACAAAATTAAATTTATATACGACACATCAAGATTGTGGAAAAATGTTAGTGCATTAAGGTGATTGGGATATTGTCTAAGTATATTGGAAAATTTCGGGCTAGAATATGTGTTGTCCTATGCATGCTATAGGTGGTTTGGAATATGTGCTGTCTTATGCATGCCACCGGTTGGAATATGTTGCAAATATTTGATATGCTACAAGTTGGAATGTGGAATATGCCACAAGTCATATATTTGATAAATATTTGATATTTTTAATTTTTGTATTGTTTAAAATATAACTATGATTGTTTAGTTATCCGCTACATATTGTTGTCTTTGAATTTGAAAGTGAGTACCAGCTATTCTTGTGGAAAATTATTTGTGAAATAATGTAAAATGTTGATCTTGTACTTGTAACTTAGAAACATGTTACTACATTGAATTCAAGATGCTACAGAGAAATTAAGAAAGGAATGAAGGACATGGATTCTTGTGAATCATTAGGTCTATCTTGCAGCAATTTGCATTTGAAAATAGGGAAAAAATTGCTAGTGCAAATCTTCTTTTATCTCCACAATTGAGTGGCTATCCTTGATTGATTACAATGCAGAACATTTACTTGGTTTTTTCCTTCTTTTTTATGTAGCCATGCAAAAATTAAAGCTATTTTTAAGGGGTTACTTGGCATCACGGAAGTTTGTGATTTAGTTTTACGAAAGTACACTTTGGTTATGAAATTGTTGGTATGGACTATTATATTATATGATGAAGGATACTTATGTTTTATCTAAAATTTGTACATATTAATGACTATGTAATGGGATATGGTACATTCAGTGGAATATTATTTACAGATGTCAATATTTGCAACTTTTTATATAAAAATTTTACATCACTAATATATTAATTTTTAATTCAAACATATATTTATATACGACACTTACCTTGTGTCATTGAAAAAAAAATAAATACAATGCTCATCTGACCATTACGAAAAATATTAAATACGACATTCATTTTTGTGACGCTCGCATATAAGATAGTAAAGAAATGACACACCGAGAACCGTCGTATATATTCAAATTATTTACAGTGCACAAAAAATCATTTTACAAAATTAAATTTATATACGACACATCAAGATTGTGGAAAAATGTTAGTGCATTAAGGTGATTGGGATATTGTCTAAGTATATTGGAAAATTTCGGGCTAGAATATGTGTTGTCCTATGCATGCTATAGGTGGTTTGGAATATGTGCTGTCTTATGCATGCCACCGGTTGGAATATGTTGCAAATATTTGATATGCTACAAGTTGGAATATGGAATATGCCACAAGTCATATATTTGATAAATATTTGATATTTTTAATTTTTGAATTGTTTAAAATATAACTATGATTGTTTAGTTATCCGCTACATATTGTTGTCTTTGAATTTGAAAGTGAGTACCAGCTATTGTTGTGGAAAATTATTAGTGAAAATAATGTAAAATGTTTATCTTGTACTTGTAACTTAGAAACTTGTTACTACATTGAATTCAAGATGCTATAGAGAAATTATGAAAGGAATGAAGGACATGGATTCTTGTGAATCATTAGGTCTATCTTGCAGCAATTTGCATTTGAAAATAGGGAAAAAATTGCTAGTGCAAATCTACTTGTATCTCCACAATTGAGTGCCTATCCTTGATTGATTACGATGCAGAACATTTACTTGGTTTTTTCCTTCTTTTTTATGTAGCCATGTAAAAATTAAAGCTATTTTTAAGGGGTTACTTGGCATCACGGAAGTTTGTGATTTAGTTTTACGAAAGTACACTTTGGTTATGAAATTGTTGGTATGGACTATTATATTATATGATGAAGGATACTTATGTTTTATCTAAAATTTGTACATATTAATGACTATGTAATGGGATATGGTACATTCGGTGGAATATTATTTACGAGATGTCAATATTTGCAACTTTTTATATAAAAATTTTACATCACTAATATATTAATTTTTAATTCAAACATATATTTATATACGATGCTTACCTTGTGTCATTGAAAAAAAAAAAATAAATACAATGCTCATCCGACCATTACGAAAAATATTAAATACGACATTCATTTTTGTGACGCTCGCATATAAGATAGTAAAGAAATGACACACCGAGAACCGTTGTATATATTCAAATTATTTACAGTGCACAAAAAATCGTTTTACAAAATTAAATTTATATACGACACATCAAGATTGTGGAAAAATGTTAGTGCATTAAGGTGATTGGGATATTGTCTAAGTATATTGGAAAATTTCGGGCTAGAATATGTGTTGTCCTATGCATGCTATAGGTGGTTTGGAATATGTGCTGTCTTATGCATTCCACCGGTTGGAATATTTAGCAAATATTTGATATGCTACAAGTTGGAATGTGGAATATGCCACAAGTCATATATTTGATAAATATTTGATATTTTTAATTTTTGTATGGTTTAAAATATAACTATGATTGTGTAGTTATCCGCTACATATTGTTGTCTTTAAATTTGAAAGTGAGTACCAGCTATTCTTGTGGAAAATTATTAGTGAAATAATGTAAAATGTTTATCTTGTACTTGTAACTTAGAAACTTGTTACTACATTGAATTCAAGATGCTACAGAGAAATTATGAAAGGAATGAAGGACATGGATTCTTGTGAATCATTAGGTCTATCTTGCAGCAATTTGCATTTGAAAATAGGGAAAAAATTGCTAGTGCAAATCTTCTTTTATCTCCACAATTGAGTGGCTATCCTTGATTGATTACAATGCAGAACATTTACTTGGTTTTTTCCTTCTTTTTTATGTAGCCATGCAAAAATTAAAGCTATTTTTAAGGGGTTACTTGGCATCACGGAAGTTTGTGATTTAGTTTTACGAAAGTACACTTTGGTTATGAAATTGTTGGTATGGACTATTATATTATATGATGAAGGATACTTATGTTTTATCTAAAATTTGTACATATTAATGACTATGTAATGGGATATGGTACATTCAGTGGAATATTATTTACAGATGTCAATATTTGCAACTTTTTATATAAAAATTTTACATCACTAATATATTAATTTTTAATTCAAACATATATTTATATACGACACTTACCTTGTGTCATTGAAAAAAAAATAAATACAATGCTCATCTGACCATTACGAAAAATATTAAATACGACATTCATTTTTGTGACGCTCGCATATAAGATAGTAAAGAAATGACACACCGAGAACCGTCGTATATATTCAAATTATTTACAGTGCACAAAAAATCGTTTTACAAAATTAAATTTATATACGACACATCAAGATTGTGGAAAAATGTTAGTGCATTAAGGTGATTGGGATATTGTCTAAGTATATTGGAAAATTTCGGGCTAGAATATGTGTTGTCCTATGCATGCTATAGGTGGTTTGGAATATGTGCTGTCTTATGCATGCCACCGGTTGGAATATGTAGCAAATATTTGATATGCTACAAGTTGGAATGTGGAATATGCCACAAGTCATATATTTGATAAATATTTGATATTTTTAATTTTTGTATTGTTTAAAATATAACTATGACTGTGTAGTTATCCGCTACATATTGTTGTCTTTAAATTTGAAAGTGAGTACCAGCTATTCTTGTGGAAAATTATTAGTGAAATAATGTAAAATGTTTATCTTGTACTTGTAACTTAGAAACTTGTTACTACATTGAATTCAAGATGCTATAGAGAAATTATGAAAGGAATGAAGGACATGGATTCTTGTGAATCATTAGGTCTATCTTGCAGCAATTTGCATTTGAAAATAGGGAAAAAATTGCTAGTGCAAATCTTCTTTTATCTCCACAATTGAGTGGCTATCCTTGATTGATTACAATGCAGAACATTTACTTGGTTTTTTCCTTCTTTTTTTTGTAGCCATGCAAAAATTAAAGCTATTTTTAAGGGGTTACTTGGCATCAGGGAAGTTTGTGATTTAGTTTTACGAAAGTACACTTTGGTTATGAAATTGTTGGTATGGACTATTATATTATATGATGAAGGATACTTATGTTTTATCTAAAATTTGTACATATTAATGACTATGTAATGGGATATGGTACATTCAGTGGAATATTATTTACAGATGTCAATATTTGCAACTTTTTATATAAAAATTTTACATCACTAATATATTAATTTTTAATTCAAACATATATTTATATACGACACTTACCTTGTGTCATTGAAAAAAAAATAAATACAATGCTCATCTGACCGTTACGAAAAATATTAAATACGACATTCATTTTTGTGACGCTCGCATATAAGATAGTAAAGAAATGACACACCGAGAACCGTCGTATATATTCAAATTATTTACAGTGCACAAAAAATCGTTTTACAAAATTAAATTTATATACGACACATCAAGATTGTGGAAAAATGTTAGTGCATTAAGGTGATTGGGATATTGTCTAAGTATATTGGAAAATTTCGGGCTAGAATATGTGTTGTCCTATGCATGCTATAGGTGGTTTGGAATATGTGCTGCCTTATGCATGCCACCGGTTGGAATATGTAGCAAATATTTGATATGCTACAAGTTGGAATGTGGAATATGCCACAAGTCATATATTTGATAAATATTTGATATTTTTAATTTTTGTATTGTTTAAAATATAACTATGATTGTTTAGTTTTCCGCTACATATTGTTGTCTTTGAATTTGAAAGTGAGTACCGGCTATTCTTGTGGAAAATTATTAGTGAAAATAGTGTAAAATGTTTATCTTGTACTTGTAACTTAGAAACTTGTTACTACATTGAATTCAGGATGCTATAGAGAAATTATGAAAGGAATGAAGGACATGGATTCTTGTGAATCATTAGGTCTATCTTGCAGCAATTTGCATTTGAAAATAGGGAAAAAATTGCTAGTGCAAATCTTCTTTTATCTCCACAATTGAGTGGCTATCCTTGATTGATTACAATGCAGAACATTTACTTGGTTTTTTCCTTCTTTTTTATGTAGCCATGCAAAAATTAAAGCTATTTTTAAGGGGTTACTTGGCATCAGGGAAGTTTGTGATTTAGTTTTACGAAAGTACACTTTGGTTATGAAATTGTTGGTATGGACTATTATATTATATGATGAAGGATACTTATGTTTTATCTAAAATTTGTACATATTAATGACTATGTAATGGGATATGGTACATTCAGTGGAATATTATTTACAGATGTCAATATTTGCAACTTTTTATATAAAAATTTTACATCACTAATATATTAATTTTTAATTCAAACATATATTTATATACGACACTTACCTTGTGTCATTGAAAAAAAAATAAATACAATGCTCATCTGACCATTACGAAAAATATTAAATACGACATTCATTTTTGTGACGCTCGCATATAAGATAGTAAAGAAATGACACACCGAGAACCGTCGTATATATTCAAATTATTTACAGTGCACAAAAAATCATTTTACAAAATTAAATTTATATACGACACATCAAGATTGTGGAAAAATGTTAGTGCATTAAGGTGATTGGGATATTGTCTAGGTATATTGGAAAATTTCGGGCTAGAATATGTGTTGTCCTATGCATGCTATAGGTGGTTTGGAATATGTGCTGTCTTGTGCATGCCACCGGTTGGAATATGTAGCAAATATTTGATATGCTACAAGTTGGAATGTGGAATATGCCACAAGTCATATATTTGATAAATATTTGATATTTTTAATTTTTGTATTGTTTAAAATATAACTATGATTGTTTAGTTTTCCGCTACATATTGTTGTCTTTGAATTTGAAAGTGAGTACCGGCTATTCTTGTGGAAAATTATTAGTGAAAATAGTGTAAAATGTTTATCTTGTACTTGTAACTTAGAAACTTGTTACTACATTGAATTCAGGATGCTATAGAGAAATTATGAAAGGAATGAAGGACATGGATTCTTGTGAATCATTAGGTCTGTCTTGCAGCAATTTGCTTTTGAAAGTAGTGAAAAAATTGCTAGTGCAAATCTACTTTTATCTCCACAATTGAGTGCCTATCCTTGATTGATTACGATGCAGAACATTTACTTGGTTTTTTCCTTCTTTTTTATGTAGCCATGCAAAAATTAAAGCTATTTTTAAGGGGTTATTTGGCATCAGGGATGTTTGTGATTTAGTTTTACGAAAGTACACTTTGGTTATGAAATTGTTGGTATGGACTGTTATATTATATGATGAAGGATACTTATGTTTTATCTAAAATTTGTACATATTAATGACTATGTAATGGGATATGGTACATTCAGTGGAATATTATTTACAGATGTCAATATTTGCAACTTTTTATATAAAAATTTTACATCACTAATATATTAATTTTTAATTCAAACAAATATTTATATACGATGCTTACCTTGTGTCATTGAAAAAAAAATAAATACAATGCTCATCTGACCATTACGAAAAATATTAAATACGACATTCATTTTTGTGACGCTCGCATATAAGATAGTAAAGAAATGACACATGGAGAACCGTCGTATATATTCAAATTATTTACAGTGCACAAAAAATCGTTTTACAATATTAAATTTATATACGACACATCAAGATTGTGGAAAAATGTTAGTGCATTAAGGTGATTGGGATATTGTCTAAGTATATTGGAAAATTTCGGGCTAGAATATGTGTTGTCCTATGCATGCTATAGGTGGTTTGGAATATGTGCTGTCTTATGCATGCCACCGGTTGGAATATGTAGCAAATATTTGATATGCTACAAGTTGGAATGTGGAATATGCCACAAGTCATATATTTGATAAATATTTGATATTTTTAATTTTTGTATTGTTTAAAATATAACTATGACTGTGTAGTTATCCGCTACATATTGTTGTCTTTGAATTTGAAAGTGAGTACCAGCTATTCTTGTGGAAAATTATTAGTGAAAATAATGTAAAATGTTTATCTTGTACTTGTAACTTAGAAACTTGTTACAACATTGAATTCAAGATGCTATAGAGAAATTATGAAAGGAATGAAGGACATGGATTCTTGTGAATCATTAGGTCTGTCTTGCAGCAATTTGCTTTTGAAAGTAGTGAAAAAATTGCTAGTGCAAATCTACTTTTATCTCCACAATTGAGTGCCTATCCTTGATTGATTACGATGCAGAACATTTACTTGGTTTTTTCCTTCTTTTTTATGTAGCCATGCAAAAATTAAAGCTATTTTTAAGGGGTTATTTGGCATCAGGGATGTTTGTGATTTAGTTTTACGAAAGTACACTTTGGTTATGAAATTGTTGGTATGGACTGTTATATTATATGATGAAGGATACTTATGTTTTATCTAAAATTTGTACATATTAATGACTATGTAATAGGATATGGTACATTCAGTGGAATATTATTTACAGATGTCCATATTTGCAACTTTTTATATAAAAATTTTACATCACAAATATATTAATTTTTAATTCAAACATATATTTATATACGACACTTACCTTGTGTCATTGAAAAAAAAAATAAATACAATGCTCATCTGACCATTACGAAAAATATTAAATACGACATTCATTTTTGTGACGCTCGCATATAATATAGTAAAGAAATGACACACTGGGAACCGTTGTATATATTCAAATTATTTACAGTGCACAAAAAAACGTTTTACAAAATTAAATTTATATACGACACATCAAGATTGTGGAAAAATGTTAGTGCATTAAGGTGATTGGGATATTGTCTAAGTATATTGGAAAATTTCGGGCTAGAATATGTGTTGTCCTATGCATGCTATAGGTGGTTTGGAATATGTGCTGTCTTATGCATTCCACCGGTTGGAATATGTAGCAAATATTTGATATGCTACAAGTTGGAATGTGGAATATGCCACAAGTCATATATTTTATAAATATTTGATATTTTTAATTTTTGTATTGTTTAAAATATAACTACGATTGTGTAGTTATCCGCTACATATTGTTGTCTTTGAATTTGAAAGTGAGTACCAGCTATTCTTGTGGAAAATTATTAGTGAAAATAATGTAAAATGTTTATCTTGTACTTGTAACTTAGAAACTTGTTACTACATTGAAATCAAGATGCTATAGAGAAATTATGAAAGGAATGAAGGACATGGATTCTTGTGAATCATTTGGTCTATCTTGCAGCAATTTGCATTTGAAAATAGGGAAAAATCGTTTAAGATAGTAAAGATAGTAAAGAAATGACACACCGAGAACCGTCGTATATATTCAAATTATTTACAGTGCACAAAAAATCGTTTTACAAAATTAAATTTATATACGACGCATCAAGACTGTCGTAAATATTGGGCCAAACTAAAGCATCTTATTTAAATGATAAACGACACTCGGATGACTATTGTTTTTATTAGGTCAATATAACACAATATATACGGAGGCTCGCAAACCGCAATATAAGAATCTCGATATATAAATGACGGTCCTCGTGCCATCGTCATTAGTCACATTTTAAACGATGGCTTCAAAACTATTATTTATTTTGTCCTATTTAAATGGACTATATACAATGGTTTTTTGTCATTTTTATGGTGGCAAAAAGAAATGCATCATTTAAACTGTTTTAAACACTATATACGACGGTTGTTAGGCCGTTGTATAATATAAACGACACCGATATTTGCCATTGATAAAAAATCGTCGTTTATGTTATATACGATGGCTCATTGAAAACCGCCACAAATAGCCTAATTTTTTGTAGTGTACTATATTAATGGAAGGTTTTAGATTTAATATTGTTTAAATGATTTAATTATTTAATTAGTGGTCTCATCGTTTAGCGTGCATTATCATCAACATATTGAATATATTGTAATAGTGTCAATTACATGGCTTACTTATGGAATCTTCTAGATTAACTTCCTTGAGCCAAGCAAGAAATTAATTTTGGTCAAACCTATGTGTTCATGCATGTTTTGAGAAGAAAGTCTTACCATCTTCTTACTTCTTGTTGAACAACATCTCCATAAACTCATAAAATAATTTCTATTCCTATCTAACCTATGTATTTTAATTATATATTTTCATAATAAAGAAACATCGAGTTACATTCAAGGAGATTTAGTTGAGAAACGAAATTACAAGAGAATTATAGGAAAATATAGGACTTGCAGGCCCTATTTATTCAAAACACTGCAGTAAAAATTCTTGACATAATATTAATTAATCAAAATTAATTGGTCTAAGTTAATAACCAAGCCAACATGCCAAGAACATGGTTAAAACATGTTAAGAAAAATAAATATACATGAACTCTAAATTTCCAAAATCATTATTTAGGAAAATAATTTTCTTAGTCCCAAAATCAAAATTTAGGAAAATATTTGGGTCTTTTTTTGAACTTTTGAAAATTCTGTGGGATTAAAAGATAACCAGAAAAATTAAAAAAAAAATTAAAATAGCCCAAGCCGGCTATGGCTTCGCTTTACGGCTAAAAGAAAAATGACCTTTTAAAAAAATTTAATTTTTTGGAATTTCTGGAAACAATTTTTCCCGAAACAAATATACAGAAAATTCCTATTTTTTTCCTTTGCCCACAAACAATTTTCTGTCATTTCAATTTCTAATTGAAACAGACAAATTGGAAACAATTTCCAAATAGAATTCGGTAGTGCAATTTTCCTTCAAGAAATTATTTGTTAATGACTTCAATTTTTTTTTTCTTTTGGACAAATCAGAAACAATTTCCAAAACAAAATTTGGTTATAGGATTTAGAAAATCATTGTTTCTAAATCAGTTCATGATCAAACAATTTTCTGTACACCAAAATATATTATGCCGAAAACAAATTTCCAAACTTCAAAATAAACGTGAAACAATTTTACTAACCCAAATATAGTTTTGAAACAATTTCAAAATTTATAATATTTTTGAAAAAATTACATAATGCCAAATTATTTTTTTTAAACAATCTCAAAACTAATAATAGACCCGTAAACACATACGAGATGACTCTAATACCATTGTTGGTTTTTGATCATACAATAACAGTTGATGTGCAGTGGAAATTAAAACAAAATTCACGCAACAAGATCATTCGTATGTAAATAAAATGAGTTAAAAGAGGGAAGAAAATTCGTTATCTCAGAAACATCGCTTTCAAAAATTTCTTCACGCACACGGAATCCTTTCGTAATCTCTTTCAAGCATGAACTACCAAAATCCCTAGTGTAGGAATTTCTCTAACAAAGTCCACACGAGGATTTGTACTCAATTAGGCACGGTTAATTCTAATGCTAGTCGGCATAATTTGTGGCTATATTTTTTAATAATCTATGGAGAAGAAAAAAAATGGAAACATAGCAACTCTGTTTTCTCAATGCGAAAAAAATTGATTAAAAATCCACTTATATCAGCGACCATCAGATACATACATATATATATATATATATATGTCGTGTGTGTGTGTGTGTGTGTGTGTGTGTGTGCGCCTCTACTGCAAGAGAAGACGTTTATTTCCTTAATCCTATTAGGAAACCAAAACAAAGACTTATTTTCCTTCTTTGTTATGGTCTTGAGTATTTCATAATTGTAATTAGGCTCCTTGAATTATAACTAGATTATAATTCAACCATAAACCTTTTAAATAATTGCAATTTCACCCAACTAATTATAACACTTTATAATTAGCCCATAATTATTATTTCTTCTCAGAAATGAATCCCATAATAATATCATATAATATCTTGAGTACTAATACCTCTATTGTGTATGACCTATTAGGTTTTTCTGGTCTATTAGTAGCAAAATATGATTTAATTCTAACTGTTATAGAATTAATAGTCCTTAATAATTAGAATTAACTGAATAAATCAATTAGAATTTAATTTATTAATTTTTTAATTAATAAATTCATATTTAGCAAATCAAGAGTGGCATGTAGTAATACATCATGACTATCTAAAAGTCTAAAAAGTCTAGAAGCTTGACATGAACATTTCAATAGCAAAATATCGGTGCAATAAACTCCTTTCATATACTATATCTTATTCGGTTTTAGAGTATGAAATTAGTGTCGACTTCTAGAATATAACTAATTCTAACCCGAATTTATTAGTGTTGGAATATATGCCCTCTAGACTAGTTTATCTGATGTAATTATTGAATTTATTACTAAAAAAATTTACTCTCAAAATTTGTTTGTGAATTTACATTTTATTTGTATACGATTTTCATGTTGGGTATCTCAGGCTCGTATTGTATACGGCGTAGCGGAAAAAAAAATGAGATACCCTCCCAAGACCCATGTATGTGTGGAAAACAAGACATAAAGTGAGTAAAGATAACAGCTTTTACCTTTGGGTGATCGTCCGAAGAAAAAAAATTTTCTTCTTCAAATCGAGGCTCGATCCAACAATCCTCGTGATTAACCTCCACGTGGATTGAACGTTTAACCACTATATTCACAGTGTGTGATTATCTCTAACAGTAATCCACATAGAGGATACACTCAAGCACCAAAATTTCCTGCGCTAGTAGAAACAATAATGGCAGCAAGGGTTCTTTTGTTTTCAGCAAAACGAGAGGGAGAGAGAAGAAGGGAAAAATGTGTGACTTGGCTGGGGATTTCGTGTATCTCATCAGCTAGGGTTTTCGTGTGTTATATCTACTATATATCACACGAAATTCCCTTCCCAAAACTGAGAATTCTAATTCTGTTAGAATTCCCTAATTGTAATTGGAAACATCAAGTTCTCACAACAACAACTTGGGCCACAAATTATAACTAATTATAATTTGTCCACAACAACTTCTCTTTCTCTCAATTAACCCCATTATGTTATCAAATAACACCTTGAGTATATAATCCTCCATTGTGTGTGACCTATTAGGTTTCCCAGTCAATTGGTAGAGAACATGAATTAATTCAAATATCATTGAGATTAATAATCCATAATTAATTAGAATTAATCCTATTAATTCTAATCAGGATTGGTTTATTAATTCATCAATTAATAAACCCATATTTCCATATCATGAGCGGTATCTTGCAACACATCATGACCACCCAAGAGTTCAGGAATTCAAGTAGCTTGACATGAACCCTTCAATTACAAACTTCAGTGCAATTAACTCATTTCACCATACAATATCTCATTCGGATTGGAGTACGGAATTAGTGTCAACTCCTTCAGAAATAATTCTGGCCTGAATATTATAGTACTTATACCAGGAATCCACTACTCTAGATGTGTATCAATTGGAACTATTTCCAATACACAATTTACCTTGGCCAAGGACTTTCTGAGTAGTAATTCCTACAAGTGGCCGTCAGATATTCATCCATACTATTAGGAGTGGTGAATCCTTTATTGGCCATCTCAACTACTTTTGTTTACCTCACAATGTACCCAATATCCATCCTATATGTGGCCCTCGATCGAGCTCTGGAGATTGGAATCAAAGTACAAGGCTCAGCAAACAAAGTACCTTAGAGATCTCAAGTCTAAGGATACTTGCACGTTTGCTATATTGAGATTATATCACTGGCACTAAATAGTTATCAATGTGATTATCTCAAAGTTAGGTCATCCAATGAACTTGTCCCATTAACAAGCATCCAAGTGTTAACTTTGAGTATCTCAATACTCACGGTTATGAGAACCACCGCCTGATCAAATCAGGAAGTCTAACACATGCTAGTCTTAACGCATTAATGATGTCCTGCCTCATTAATACTAAAACTAGGGACTATTTAAGTACCAACAACATCCAGTGTAGTAGGAATCTCATATCATGATCTCTATCATGATTTCCTTAACACAATGTTGTACTAGAGACTTTATCGAACAGTTATACTACTTAAAGTAAACAAAAGAAACTGTAAGATAAATAATACATTTTATTAAAAGAAAATGTGTCATATACAATGCACAGGTGATTTCCTCTAGGGCACAACACTGACAAACTCCCACTTGCACTAGAGCCAGTCATTCATGTATATAATACCGAATGACTCAACATGACAATCATGTTTCTTTCAGAATAGTGCTTTCGTAAGCGGGTCAGCTATGTTCTCATCCGTGGGAACTCTCTCTATCTTTACATGTTTCCTATCTATGATCTCCTGGACAGATTATAGCGTTACAGTGCATGTTTGGATTGTTGGTAAGACCGCGGCTCCTTTGCTTGTGCAATGGCTCCGTTGTTGTCACAATACAAAGTTATTGGACCAACAACACTAGGAACCACACCCAGTTCCATCACGAACTTCTTGATCTAAACAGCCTCTTTAGCTGTTTTAGAAGTAGCTATGTACTCAACTTCTGTCGTAGTGTCGGCAATAGTTTCTTGTTTAGAACTTTTCAACTTATTGCCCCTCCACATAATGTAAACACGTAGCCAGATTATGATTTGAAATCATCTTTGTCAGATTGAAAACTGGTATCAGTATACCCATTTATTTAAAAATCACTTTCTCCATATACTAAGAACATATCCTTAGTTCTTCGTAAGTACTTAAGGATGTTCTTTACAACCGCTCAATGACCCTCACCAGGGTCAGATTGGTATCTACTCGTCAAACTGAGAGCACAAGATACATCGGGCCTAGTACATATAGCATACATGATAGATCCAACTGTCGTGGCATATGAAATCTTACTCATGTGATCCCTTTCAACTTGTGCCTTGGGAGACATCAACTTTGAAAGGCTTACACTATGTAACATGAGTAAGAATCCCTTTTTGGATTGATCCATGCTAAACCTCTTTAGCACTTTATCTATGTATATAGACTGTGAAAGACTAAGCAACATTTTGGATCTATTTCTATAGATCCTTATTCCAAGAATATAGGTTGTTTCTCCAAGGTCTTTCATGGAGAATTGTTTGGACAACCAAACTTAACCATGTGCAAGACAGGTATATCGTTTCCTATTAGTAATATGTCATCTACATAAAGTAGTAAGAAAATGATTGCACTCCCACTAACCTTCTTGTATACAAGGCTCATCCATGTTTTGAATGAAACCAAATTCTTTGATTGTTTTATCAAAACGGATGTTCCAACTTCTAGAAGCCTGCTGAAGTCCATAAATGGACCTTTGCAGCTTGCACACCTTTGTGCTATCATTGGATGTGAAACCCTCAGGTTGTGTCATATACACTTCCTCAGTCAGATTTTCATTTAGAAAAGCTGTTTTCACATCCATTTGCCAAATCTCATAATCATAATGAGCAGCAATGGCTAGGAGTATCCTGATAGATTTCAACATGGCTACTGGCAAGAAGGTTTCATCATAGTCAATACCATGTTATTGACGAGAACCTTTCACCACTAGTCATGCTTTATAGGTAATAAGTTACCATCCATGCCTGTTTTTTTCTTGAAAACCTACTTGCACCCAATAGGTTTAATTCCTTTGAGTGGATCAACCAAAGTCCATACTTCGTTGTCGTACATGGAATTCATCTCTGACTTGATGGCCTCAAGACATTTGCCAGATTTTGAATTATTCAGAATATCCTTGTAGGTAGTAGGCTCATCTTCATCTATGAGCAATACGTCATTGTGGTCACTAATTAGAAATCCATATCTTTCAGGTGCCACACGTATCCTGCTACATCTACGAGGTTCTTATGTATTAGAAGGGTCATCTATTCTCTCAATAGATGTAGGGTTAGACGGTTGATCTTTGTTTATTTGATCTTCATGAACTTCACTAAGTTCAATCTTACTCCTACTGTCCCTTTTGAGCATGTGCTCCTTCTCTAAGAAGACAGCATGCTTTGAAACAAATAATTTTTTTTCGGAGGGTAGATAGAAGTAATATCTGAAAGATTCTTTCAGATATCCCACAAACAAACACTTGTCAAACTTACTATCAAATTTATTTGACTGTGGCCTTTTCACAAAGGCAGGACAACCCCATACTCGCAAGTGAGATAACTTTGGTCTCTTACCAAAAAACATCTCAAATGGGGTAGTATCAACTGATTTTGTCGGAACTCTGTTCAGTATATAAACAGAAGTCTCTAGTGCATGCCCCCAAAATGATTTTGGTAAGTTTGCAGAAGCCATCATGGTCTGTACCATGTTTAGAAGGGTTCGATTCCTTCTCTCAGATACACTATTATGTTGAGGTGTATGTGGTGGAGTCCAATGAGATAATATCTCATTATCTCTAAGATAACTCATAAACTCTTGGCTCAAATATTCTCCTCCTCGATCAGATCTTAGAATCTTAATACTTTTACCCAGTTGTTTCTCTATTTCATTCTTGAAGTCTTTAAACCTTTCAAAGGCCTCAGATTTGTATTGCATTAAATACAATTGCCCGTATCGTGAAAAGTCATCGATAAAGGTTATGAAATAGTTATAACATCCTCTTGCTTGTATTGACATTGGGCCACATACATCAGAGTGTATGAGTTCTAATAACTCCTTGGCCCATTCTCCTTTTCCTGAAAAAGGAGTTTTAGTCATTTTACCTAGTAAACAAGATTCACATGTGCCATATGATTCATAATCAAATGACCCTAAGTCACCAAGCTTGTGTAACTTAGAAATACGATTTTTGTTTACATGGCCCAAACAACAATGCTATAAATAAGAGGTGTTAGAGTTATCCATTTTAGGTTTCTTATTATTTATATTGAGAATTGGATTATCCAAATCTAGAACATATAAACCATTAACCAAAGTTGCTGAACCATAGTAAATATCATTCAATGAAAAATAACAACATTTATTCTTAAATATTAAATGAAATCCATAACTGAGATAATATTTTTCATTAAAACTGGTACATAATAACAGTTTTACAATTCTAGAATTAATCCCGAAGGCAGGTTCAGCTCGTATGTCCCCATAGTAAGTGCAGCAACCTTTGCCCCATTTGCAGTACGTAGGTCCACATCGCCTTTATATAGCTTTCTACTGCTCTTTAGTCCCTGCAAGTTATTGTACAAATGAGATCCACATCCGGTATCTAATACCCATATCTCATTTTTAAAGGCAGTATTTATCTCAATCATAAACATACCTGGAGAAGAAGTAGAAGTGTTTATAAGCTTCTCCTTCTGCTTCTTGTCCTTAATGGTCTCCATGTAGGCTTTACAATTATGCCTCCAGTGGCCCATCTTCCCACAATGATGGCATGGGCCCTTGGTAGCTGCGTCCTTCTTGTTCATACCATCTTTGGGCTTCATGGGAGCCTTCTTCTTCTTCTTTTGAACTTTCTTCTTAAAAGAAGAAGATTCTACCATTAAAACCACATTAGAATCCTTTTTCATGGAGAACTCCACAGTTTTGAGAAGATTGATTAACTCAGGAATAGTGGACTCAATCTTGTTCATCTGATAGTTAATCACAAATTGTGAGAAACTATTAGGCAAAGATTGTAGAATTAAGTCAACACTTAAGTCATGATCCATTGCAAACCCAAGAGATCCAAGCTTCTCGATCAAGCCCAGCATTTTCAGCCCATGAGTGGCCACAGAAGAACCCTTTGCCATTTTGCAATGAAATAGTTGCTTCGAGATCTCATATCTTTTAATTCTGGCTTGGGCATCAAATAGCTCTCGAAGATGTAAAATGATCAATTAGGCATCCATATGCTTGTGCGGTTTTTGCAACTCAAGAGTCATGGATGCCAACATAATACATGATGCTGTATCACTATCCTCCTTGTGCCTTCTATAGACAATATGCTCATCAGCATGAGCATCTTGGGCTGGTGGTGGTGGAATAGGAGCATCTAGCACGTAGAGCAACTTTTCCGATTTGAGAACGATTCTCAAATTTCTATTCCAGTCGAGATAGTTTGATTCGGTTAACTTGTTGGTTTCCTAGATGCTATGTAAGTTCAAGTTTGTTGATATGATTCAAGTGACCTAGATGTAAAGATACAGAACATTAGCTACTTGTATATGCACATGATACGCAAATAATTAGGACTTTAATTAAACGCACTTTTACTCTACTATTTTACTCAAACCAATAGCCCCCACTATTGATTCGGGAAAGCCCGTTGAAAGCTTTCCTAGTGGACCAGTATCCAAATTCCTTAAGAATAACCTTAGGTTTTCCTAACAAGCCATCCTTAAGTTCATTGGTAGGTATCTAATACCAATTACATCGTATGTAACTACCGGATCATTGGGTGATTAACAGCTTTTAATCTTAAAGCTTTTTGGGCTACTGTTAGTGTTGTGCCCTAGAGGCAATTACTTGTACATTGTATATGACACATTTTATTTTAATAAAAGACATTATTTATCTTATAGTTTCTTTTGTTTACTTTAAGTAATATAACTGTTCGATAAAGTCCCTAGTACAACACTGTGTTAAGAAAATCATGATATGAGATTCCTACTACACTGGATGGTGTTAATACTTAAATAGTCCCTAGTTATAGTATTAATGAGACAGGACATCGTTAATACATTAATACTAGCATGTGTTAGACTTCCTGATTCGATCAGGCGGTGGTTCTCATAACCGTGAGTATTAAGATACTCAAAGTTAATACATGGATGCTTGTTAATGGAACAAATTCATTGGATGACCTAGTTTTGAGATAATCACATGGATAACTATTTAGTGCCAGTGATATAATCTCTATATAGCAAACGTGCAAGTATCCTTACACTTGAGATCTACAAGGTACTTTGTTTGCTGAGCCTTGTGCCTTGATTCCAATCTCCGAAGCTCAATCGAGGGCCATCTATGAGATGGATATTGGGTACATTGTGAGGTAAATGAATGTAGTTGTGAGGGTTAATAAAGGATTCACCACTCCTAATAATAGGGGCAAATATGTCACGACCACTAGTTGGAATTACTACTCATAAGTCATTAGCCAAGGTGTATGTGTATTGGAAAGGGTTCCAATTGAAGCACATTGTTTCAATTGAGGCACATTGAGAGTAGTGGGTTCCTTGTACAAGTATAGTGATATTCGGGTCAGAATTAATATATATTTTGGAGGGAGTTGGCACTAATTTCGTACTCCAAACCGAATGAGATATTGTATGGTGAAAGGAGTTAATTGCACTGTAGTTTATTATTGAAGGGTTCATGTCAAGCCACTTGACTTCCTGGACTCTTGGGTGGTCATATTGTGTTGCTAGATACCGCTTATGATCTGGGAATATGGGTTTATTAATTGACGAATTAATAAACCAATCCTGATTAGAATTAATAGGATTAATTCTAATTAATTAATGATTATTAATTTCAAAGACGTTTGGATTAATTCATGTTCACTACTAATGGACCGGGAAACCTAATAGGTCACACACAAAAGAGGAATATATACTCAAGATGTTATTTGATAACATAGTGGGGTTTATTACAAGAAAGAAAGGTTGGTGTGGCCAAATTATAATTAGTTATAATTGATGGGCCAATTTATAATTTTGAGAACTTGATGGGTTCCAATTGCAATTGGAGAATTGTTTGGAATTCTCAGATGAGATTTTTGTTGAGGCTTTTGGTTATATGAGCTATAATCAAAGTGGTTTTATTGTTGAGCAAGAAGTTATACAAAACAAACAAAAGGGCACACATGAAGGAATGGGTGCCAATGCTCCTTTTTATCAACACACATGAAATAATGTGTGTGGGGCCATCCTCTCAAGAGAATAATAGAGATATGATCTGCATGTTCTCATATACATCTCTCTCTCTCTCTCGTGTGGCTTCTTCTAAGAGGGAATCTAAGACTCATCATCTTCTTCTTTCTCTGGTTTTGCTAATCAAGAAGAACAAGGAAGCTAAACCCCAGCCACCATTGTTATTTTCTGCTAGCATAGAAAATCTTGGTGCTTGTGTGAGATCCTCTGTGTGGATTTCTGTTAGAAATAATCACACACTGTGATTATATTGGTTGGACATACAACTCTTGTGGTGATTCTTCAAGAGGATTGCTGGATCGCGCCACAACTATCTTACTCGAAGAAGGAAAATTTTATTTTCTACACAAACAAAGAGAGGTAAAAATTGTTATCTTTGTTTCTTTGTTTTATATATATATGTCTTGTTTTCCACATATATGCAGATCCTAGATGGTATCTTGCTTTTATTTTTCCGCTGCGCCGTATATGATATGCATGAGATACCTAACAGCTACCCTAACTTTTTTTCTAAATTTCTTTATGCTTAAGTTTGCCCAACCGGGATAAAGAATTTAGTTAAACCCGACCCATTAATCAGGAATTTAATTCCATAGCTTGAATATGCCCAATGTCAAGTAGGCTTGGGTTTGCCCGACAACCTGGTCTCGAAAAAGGACTCTCGTTCTTACTATATTAACGGAAGGAATTAGGTTTAATATTAATTAAGGGATTTTTTTCCTTTTAGTGATTTCGTTGAATGACATGCATAAAAATCAATAAATCACATAATTGATAATCATGGTAATAAAGCGATTACGTGGTATGGTTATGGACTTTTACTCTAAATTAATTTCTTTGAGCTATAAAAGAAATTAATATAGTTAACTCTATGTGTTCATGCATGATTTAAGTAGAACGTCTTACCTTCTCGCCTTGTTTTGGTTGTCATCTCCAAAATGGAATAAATCTACTCCTATCTAACCTTTGAAAACTAATTACATAATTTCCTAAAGAGAGAAAACCTCGAGTTACATTCGAGGGGAGTTAGATGAGAAGAGAATTACACAAGAATTCTAGAGAAGGCAGGACACGCAAGCCCTATTTCATAAAACCAAAACTGTAAAATCTATGAACAGATATAATTAATTTTAGTCCATAACCATCCACCAGGCCATTAACTATACTTAAACAAAATAAACATATACTTTTATCATTCAAAAATCACTATTTTGGAAAGACAAAACACAATTCTAAAATCACCATTTTAGAAAGATACATTAATTTTAGATTTTCAAAATCATTATTTTGAAAACAAAATTGTTTGTCTCAAAACTAATTTTGAAAAAAATAGTTTTAGGTCCCGTTTCTCATCAAATGAGATTTTCCCTTCCAAAATTTTGTTCCAAAAAAAAAAATTAAAAATACCTGGAGGTTGCAAACAGAGCAAAATCGGCGCCAGTTTGGAAGCCGGAGCCGGCACCGGCTCTATTCTGGTTTCCAAAAATAATTTTCGGACATCGCAAACAGAATAGAACTGGCTCCGACTTGGAAGCCGAAGCCGGCATCGCCTGTGTTCTACAACAATGGTGGCAATTTTTCAAAAACTTGTAGAAATAATTTCTGGTGCTTTCTTCTTCTGTAAATTTTCAACGAGAATAATTCTCAGCTGTATTTTCTGTTTTGAAGCTATAAACAACAATGAATTTGTTAGTTTAAACAAAATCAAAACAGAAAATTAAGATGAAACGGAGGACAACATCCATGTTGCAGAAAAACGTTTTTCCTGTAGAAATTTTCAGCACAAAAGAAAGCAACTTTTTGAAATACGCTGTGACTATTACACAATCATATTGTGCTATGAACCCAACCCATAATGATCGAAACAATTTCGACTTGAGTGAAAATGATTTTCACAGCATACAAAGACAAACATGAAAACAGTTTTTCATGCCAAAATAATATCCGTAGACCACACATAGCATGGCTCTGATACCACTGTTGGGTATCTCAAGGTCATATCGTACACGGCGTAGCAGAAAAAAAAATGAGATACCCTCCCAGGACCCGTCTATGTGTGGAAAACAAGACATAAAGTGAGTAAAGGTAACAACTTTTACCTTTGGGTGATCGTCCGAAGAACAAAAATTTTCTTCTTCAAGTCAAGGCGCGATCTAGCAATCCTTGTGATCAACCTCCACGTAAGTTGAACGTTTAACCACTATAATCACAATGTGTGATTATCTCTAACAGTAATCCACACAGAGGATACACTCAAGCACCAAAATTTCCTGTGCTAGCAGAAACAATAATGGCGATTAGGGTTCTCTTGTTTTCAGCAAAATGAGAGGGAGAGATAAGAAAGGAAAAACGTATGACTTGGCTGGGGATTTCGTGTATATCATCAGCAAGGGTTTTCATGTGTTATATCTACTATATATCACATGAAATTCCCTTCCCAAAACTGAGAATTCTAATCCTATTAGAATTCCCTAATTGTAATTGAAAACATCAAGTTCTCACAACAATAACTTGGGCCACAAATTATAACTAATTATAATTTGTCCACAACAACTTCTCTTTCTCTCAATTAACCCCACTATGTTATCAAAAAACATCTTGAGTATATAATCCTCCATTGTGTGTGACCTATTAGGTTTCCCAGTCAATTTCTAAACGTCTTTGAGATTAATAATCTATAACTAATTAGAATTAATCCTATTAATTCTAATTAGGATTGGTTTATTAATTCATCAATTAATAAACCCATATTTCCAGATCATGAGCGGTATCTAGCAACACATCATGACCACCCAAGAGTCCAGGAAGTCAAGTGGCTTGACATGAACCCTTCAATTACAAACTTCAGTGCAATTAACTCATTTCATCATACAATATCTTATTCGGTTTGGAGTACGAAATTAGTGCCAACTCCTTCCAGATATAATTCTAGTCCGAATACAATAGTACTTGTACCAGGAACCCACTACTTTATATGTGTATCAATTGGAACTATTTCCAATACACAATTTGCCTTAGCCAAGGACTTTCCGAGTAGTAATTCCTACAAGTAGCCGTGAGATATTCGCCCTTACTATTAGGAGTGGTGAATCCTTTATTGACCCTCTCAACTACTTTCGTTTACCTCACAATGTATCCAATATCCATCTCACAGGTGGCCCTCGATCGAGCTCCAGAGATTGGAATCAAAGTACAAGGCTCAACAAACAAAGTATATTGGAGATCTCAAGTCTAAGGATACTTGCACGTTTGCTATATTGAGATTATATCATTGACACTAAATGGTTATCCATGTGATTATCTCAACGCTAGGTCATCCAATAAACTTGTTCCATTAAAAATCATCCATGTGTTAACTTTGAGTATCTCAATACTTACGGTTATGAGGACCACCGCCTGATCAAATCAGGAAGTCTAACACATGCTAGTCTTAACGCATTAATGATGTTCTGTCTCATTAATACTATGACTAGGGACTATTTAACTACCAATGCCATCCAGTGTAGTAGGAATATCATATCATGATCTCTATCATGATTTTCTTAACACAGTATTGTACTAGGAACTTTATCGAATAGTTATATTACTTAAAGTAAACAAAAGAAACTGTAAGATAAATAATGCCTTTTATTAAAAGAAAATGTATCATATACAATGTACAAGTGATTGCCTCTAGGGCACAACACTAACAAATCATTTGGAAAGGACTTATTGTGCTTAAATAAGTGATCCATGTGAATGTTGGTCTTTCACAGTAAGGTATGAACCACAGATTACTTAACACATAAATGTTTGTTCTTAACCGATTGATGAGAATGGGAATCTCATCAAATTTAGGTTATTGTGTTATGAATTCTAAATGGGGAATGCCTTACCTTTAGCCAATAAGTAGTCCACTTATTTTATAACTTGAGCATATATCGAATACGTAGAAGAGGACCTGTAATAGTAGTTTCTAAAGCACTATTTAAAAGAAACCCAGACTATTACTGCTATAGCATGGACTAATACTCTACTGCTTAAGTATGAGTTTGTGGTCTGACGAAACTAGAAGTGTATATTTTGATATACTATAGTTGAGGTTCTTTTGTAGAGCTGATATACTTGTATGTTGGGTATATGCAATTAGTTAGTTAATAAAGACTTGTATAAGATAGCTTCTACACTATATCGCCCATTGTGACTGTTTAAATAATTTAATTATCCAGGACCCTAGGGAACATGACTTGGATGTTTACTTTAGGGTAGCTCCCTTGGAAAGTAGAAACATTCCAGGAGTCATGGATCATTCGACTAAAGGTCTAAGGATGGTAGATGTTTATTAGAGAGGTGTTAGTACACTCCTCCTATCTAAATGCACGGCGATACGTAGAGGGGTATTTTAGTTATTGCACCTATAGGTCAAAGACTTTAATAACGTAGCATTATCCTTGGGTCAATATTTCCTTATGGTGATATTAGGAAATATTTAAAATGTAAAATATAGCTATTTATATAACAGGGGTATTTTGGTCTTTTTAGTAGCCAATGCAATGTGTCTTTTGGTTCCCGGAATGGCCCTTAAGTCATGAAAAATTTGCGTTAGGGAATTGGTCTTGATAATTATGGGTTTTATTTTATTTTATTAGTCTAATTTATTATAAGACTATAATAAAATAAAAGGCCCGAGCCATAGTATATGTTTTATCTAGTTTAATAGATTAATTAATTATTCAGGGCCCAAGGCCCAAATTGAATAATTAGAAAATTAATCTAGATATAAAACTAGATAAAATGCCTAATATTTTATATTGGTCTATTTGGGCTTATTAATTATTTATTGGGTTGTTTAATGAAGCGCAGAAAATAAATAATTAAGATTTAATATTTATGGGTGTTCAAGCCCAAAAATAAATAATTTTACCTGGCCCAATGAATAAGATCAAGGGTAAAATAAAATTAAAAAATTAATTAATTATTAAATTAATTCATTAATAAAATAAAAAAATAACACGGGATGAATCCCATATTATTTTGCGTAAAGGATAACAGAAAGTATGGATGCTTTCTGTTTTCACGCAATTGGCTTCTCTCTCGGTGGAAGATGAAAAGGAAGTGAAAATGAAATGAAGTGCATAGGACTTTGGGGTTCATTATTCACAGAAAACTAAATCACTCAAAAAAGAAAAAATTGAGACCAAGTCTGTGAAAGCATTTCATAGAGAAGCCTTCAAAGACTTAGCAGACTCAGATCTTCAAGCATTCACTGGCAGTGCTACAGGTACCATTTCAGAAGATCAAATGCTTCGCGTGAATGAGTCGTAGTCGACGTTTACAAGGAAGTGATCCAATAGCTTCAAGTATCCTTGTACAAACATCTACATCAATGTGAAAAGGGGAATTTAATCACAGAAGTAAATTTTTCGTTTTGCTAGCATGCTTTCGGTTTGATGATTTTTGCCATTTTAAACCTTCAATTAATACTTGTTCCAAAATCCATTACTCAAAATGTATATCAATTATAATTGCTTCCAACACATAGTCGCCTTAGCCAAGGACTTCTCGAGTAATGATTCCATACAAGTAGCCATGAGATATACGCATCGGTGATGAATCCTTTATTACCCTCTCAACTACTTTCGTTTACTTTATGTTGTACCCAATATCTATCCCATAGGTGACTCCAGAAGAGACTCTAAAGATTAGAATCAAAGTATAACGCTTAGTAAACAAAATATCTTGGAGATCTCAAGTCTAAGGATACTTGCATATTTTCTATAATGGGATTCTATTACTAGCACTAAATAGTTATTCATATGATTATCTCATTGTTAGGTCATCTAATGAACTTGTTCGAGTAACAAATATTCACGTGTAAACTTTGAGTATCACAATACTCACGGATGTGAGAGCTACTGCTTGATGAAATTAAAAAGTATAACACACACTAGTCTTTGTGTATTAATGATGTCTTATCTCATTAATACTATGATTAGGGACAATTTAAGCACAAGTACTATATAGTGTAGTAAGAATATTACATTATGATCTCTATCATAATTTCCTTAATACATTACTATGTGCTTGGAACTTTATCTAATAATTTTATGCACATATGCATGAAGTGAATAATTAAATTGAAAGATAAAGAATGCATTTTATTAATAAATGCGTAAAATGCATCGTACAAATAATTGACTCTAGAGCATAACTTTAACAATCTTACACTTGCACTTGACCCAATCATTCAAGTATCTAATGCCAAATGACTGAACATGATGTTTTGTTTTGTTTTGTGAGAAAAGAGTGAATAAGAAGAGAATATCGGCCCCAACGTACATGATATTTAGTTATAGGATCCATTTCCACTAGGTTAAAATTTTGATGTTTTGGATTTTTTTTTTTTGTCTCAATCAAATTAAGACGGTTTAATTTCATATAAAATTTTGTATAAAAATAAAGTTATAATACAATAGTAATATAATGTAATAAAATATTTAAAATATAAAAAATTTATAATCACAAAATTCTTTATATTAAATTTAAATATACAAAAGTACTATATAATTAACATATTGATTATAGTACATAATAATTTATTTTTTAAAGAAAACTATCACTTCTTTTAGGACAACTTGTAACACCCCATATATTTTTAGTCATAGTGGGCCATGTCTTCATAAAAATGTCGCCTCGTCTGATCTTCTAGACAAGAGGTCTCTATAATGATCAATAACTTAATACATAGAAGAATCATACTATAACTTCAAACAGAGAATTTATTCAAAGGAAAATCTCATAATACATAGATTTCAAAATATTCATACAATATTCCAAACATAAATATATAATATATCATATTGCCTATTTCTTCATCATCACACTTCCATTGTGCACTCTAATCACCAACATATACCATAGGGCCTAAAAATATATAGAAAAATGTATGAGTGCTTAAATGCTCAGTGAGCCACATGTGTGCTTGCAATTTTTATATAAAATAGGTTTTATGGCATTTTCCAGTAAGACAACTTGTAAATATATATGAAATCTCATACTTGACACAAAATAGTCATTTGCTTACGTGGATGTTAATAGTTTCCCACAGGAATAATATTCTCAACATGTGTTTAACAAGTAAGACTACACATCTCATTATTTGGAAGGAACATTAATCCAACCAATAGCATTAATACCATAGGAACATTAGTCATATAAACATTATAAAATATTCGGATAGAAAACAGGAGATGAAGCAATGTAATATTTTCCAAACTAAACCCTTTTCCAAAATTAAATTCCTTGAGTAACTCGTGAAATTTATATTTAATAAAATAATGGATGCATATGCAAATTTTATAAAAAGCATGTAGCTAAAATGGGATTTAGGAACCAGGGACACATCTCGTATTTGCTAATTCCTCAAGTTAAGCTTACTTAAATAAATGAGCAAAAATCAATATCAGTACTTCTTTATCTTTCTCTCTTTCTTTCTCTTCTTCTTTCTTTCCTTTTTCTTCTTCTTTTTTCTTCTCCCTTTCCTTTCCTTTATCTTTCCTTGCTCTCAGTTTCTTCCCCTCTTTCTCTTCTCCAATTTTCCTTCCTTTCTTCTTCCTTCTTTCCTCTTTTTCTATATCTCTCTCTTTTTCTCCTATAGTTTCGGCCCCTTTCTCTTCTCTTCTTATCTTGTTCTTCTCCCTTATTCTTCTATTTATAGTGGTTCCAAAAGCTTATGTAGGAAGCTTTGTTTATAGAAGTTTAGGTAAGTGCTTATGTAAAGGCTTATCTAAGAGTTTATGTATGACTTGGCAATTTATAGAACATCTTAGAAGTTTATGGAATGAAATAGAAGGGGTAGGTGGCATTTCTAGAACATGATCACTAAGCATCTCTAGAAACTTGTGGAGGATGACTCATCATCTTCTAGAATCCTTTAGCAACTTATGGATGATAATTCACCAAGTCTAGACTACTTTGGAAGATACTGGAAATTAATAGAATAAAATAGAAGTTTAAGGAATAAGCTAGAAGGCATCGGTGGCAAATCTCTAGATTATGGAAAATATAGTGGTCAAAGAAAAGTCACACATTTTCTCTTAAATGGTCAAACATAATCACATGTGTTCAAAGCTTAATTAATGCACTATTAATGAAATATGCCACATTTATACTTTTGTGGGTCGCAACTATAAAAATATCAAAGAACTTTATTAAAGTTGTGGGTTCCATGTAGATTACTTAACAAAATCAAATTTGTCTTCCTAAAAATCAGTTGTGTAGTAAATTTAAACTTCTTTTCTTAATATAAAATATAATCTAAATTATAACATAATATACATTTTTATCAAATATAAAATATATTATGCATAAATATTCATTTTATAAACAATGACTCTCTTGAATATAAAAGAAAATAACTTTTATAAAATTCATGAAAATGTAGGATGTTACACAATCCATAATAGTAAGTAAGGTAATTTGGTTGGAATGAAGGGAGTACGGTCAATATTTCTGAATCTAAATTTAAATTTCTCATTTTAATTTGATACAGATATTTAATAAAGCATTTGTTATTTAACAATAGATAAACTATCACTTATATGAATTATAGAGAATAAAAGACTTAGTATATCTAAAGAAACTTATTTGTGAAAATTTAAATAAAAATATTTATTTAAAAAACGAAAGATTCATTTTCAATTATTCAAAAAAAAAACAAATATTTAATGAAGAAGAAAGTATTATTCGCAATAGTATAGTAACTCAATTAGTTAGAATTGTTCCCAGTGAATTAATAGATTCTAAATTAAATTTATATTCCCCTCTCCTGAATAATTTTTTTTTAAAAAAAGATTTGTATAGTATTACTATTATTTGAGTAAAATATTCATTTATTCCGACTGTAGACAAAGAATTTTGGGATAAAATATATTTTCAAGATTAAAAGAAAATTACATATTTTAGTCTTGATTAATTAAAATTAATTCACGAATAAATATAATTATTCTTGAATTAATTGGGCCATCATTAAAAGTCCATTAAAACTAATGGATTATGAAATTGGACTATTAAAATTGGGCTATTGTTAATGGTCCACTTTACATTAAATCCAATATATTATGGAGTAAATGGAATTGGACTAGGCCCTAAAGTTGGACTTTTTAAAAGCTCATAACCCAAATATAATGTGTATTAAATGAGATTGAGCTAAAACATAAATTAAGCCCAGGTAATCTTAAACCTAAGTCCATTACGGTTTGTTGGGCGACTCTTTCAAAATCCCACATTAACTATTTATGCTAAAGTCAAGGGATTTTTGGCCTATAAATAGGGTCTTTCCTCAATGTTCAAGACACCCCCAGATCTTCAGGCTTCAATAAACATGAGGCATCTCAAGCTTCAAGAAACAAGAGGCATCTCAAGTTTCAACAAGTTCAAGCATTCAAGCTTCATCAAATTCAAGGTTCAGAATCATCATTAAATTCAAGGTTTAGAATCATCATCAAATTAAGGTTCAGAATCTTCATCAAATTTCAAGGCGTTCATCTTGCTCTGCATTAAAAAAGTCTCGAAGGCTTGGCAATCAAGTGTTCGTCATCAAATCCCGTTCGATCCGAGTTTAAGCTCTTTAGCCCTCGAATTAACGTTTTTTTTTTCAAAAAGAGAAGAATCATGGGACTTATCCTACAATTTAGGACTTCTTCGGATATTTGTAACCACTTTTCATATTTACTAAATATTTTGTATTTTTTGATATTTTTTTGGTCTTATTTGTAGACTTGAAATTTGTCGTCTACAAATTTCTAGCACACCCAGTGGGACAATCTCTACCTCCCATCTCTTCTCTTCAACCTTTAAATCAATCCCAAGTTCAAGTGCAAGCACAAATCAACTCAATAGCCCCAAAGGATAGCAAAAGTACATCTGCTCGTTCAAAGGCTGCTAATATCATGGAGGCTGCTACAACTGTTGGCTAGGCTCCACAAGCTTCAATCCAAGGCATGCTGATAAAAAGTAAGGCTCGAGCACCTTCACAAAGTGAGGCTCAAAACTTCAGTGTTGTCTCACCGCCTACAACTACAAAGTTGAAGCAAAATGTAGCTTCTACAATGCGCAAGATGTCACCTTTATTGGAGAAGACCAACATCTCCAAATAAGCTAACCAAAGTTCAAGTACTGGCTCTGCGCCTCAATCCCCTATGGGGATCTCAAATCCAAAGCTTAATTCAGTGAAGATTCTACTGTTTCTTCTGTGGCACCTATTATGATGACAGGCACACAAAATCTGGAAGAACAACTGTGCACCTCACAAAATTGGTAGAGGGACTTGCCAAATGCTCCCAAGAGCAAGATCTACCATCGCGCATCTCATCAATCACTTTGAGAAGACTGGCAAAACAAGTCAAGCTCTTCTAAAGAGATCTAAAGTGCAAGAAGAAGTGGAAACTTCCAAGCATTCATAGGATATTTAGATATCCTCCGAAGATATGATTCCTGTAGAACAGCTCAAAGACTTCATCATGGGTACGATTAAGGACAAGTATGAAGGAGGTAGCAAATCCACCTTCATATATGCAAAGCCTTATTCGCAAAAAATTGATGATATGAGAATTCCAACTGGATATCAGCCACCAAATTTTCAACAGTTTGATGGCAAAGGAAATCGCAAGCAGCACTTGGCTCACTTCATCGAGACGTGCAACAATACTGGAACTTATGGGGATCTACTAGTGAAGCAATTTGTACAATTCCTCAAAGGAAATGCATTTTATTAGTACACCAATCTGGCACCTGGTTCCATCAATAGTTGTGAGCAACTTAAACAAGAGTTTCTCAACAGATTCTATAACACTCGTAGAATCATCAGCATAGTAGAGCTCACCAACTCTCGTCAATGGAAAGATGAACCTATATTGGACTATATCAATAGATGGAGGAATTTGAACCTCAATTGTAGAGATCGTCTAAGTGAATCATCTGCAATTGAGATGTGCATTCAAGGCATGCACTAGGGACTCCAGTATATCCTTAAAGGGATCATGCCAAAGACTTTTGAAGAATTAGCAACCCATGCTCATGATATGGAATTAAGCATTATCACATATGGGGGTAAGGCACCTGTTCAAGACCCGAACAAAGGCAAAGAAAAATAAGATTTTAGAAAAGTGAGCAAATCTTTTTCTAAAACTGAAGCAAAGGAGTCCATGGCCATAGTCGTGGCTCCAATAAAGATTTCTTAAAAAATGACTCAGAAGATGACTAAGAAGGTGGATCCTCCGCAGGAAAGAAAAAAGGTAACCTTAGAAGAAAGACAATCTAAGGAATATCATTTCCTTGACTCTGATGTTTCTTCAATGTTTAATAATTATTAGCCGCTAAAGCTATAGAGTTGCCGGAAGTAAAGCGTTCGAATAAAGTTGGACGAATAAATGATCCCAACTACTACAAGTACCATCAGCTAATTGGTCATCGATTTGAGAAATGTTTTGTATTTAAGGACAAGATCATGTAGTTAGTCCGTGAAGGACATGTAGTCCTCGAAGAAGACAAAGCATCTGCAAATTTGACAACTGTTGTCATCCCTCCCGTTGAACTCGTTATTTTGGAGGTTAAGTTTGGAAGTTTTGATCATGTCAAGGTTGAAGTTGACAAACAAGTCCTTCCTATCGAAGCATATCAACAAGAAGTTGAAGAACCTTCTATCCATGGTGAAGATGAAGGCTGGACGCTTGTGACAAGAAGAAAGAAATACACCAAGTCCTCAAGAGGTAGAGCTTCACTGGTAAGAAGCAGGTTCACAAGAAAAAATGTAAGGGAGGTTAAAAGTAAGAAGACCAAATCTGCATCAATAGTAGATGATTCTTTTTAGAAGAAATCTTCGGCACCTCTCATGCCGAAAGATTTCATACCAAGGGAACTTGTTGAAAAGTTCAACATTGTTTCATGCTATGCCATACATGATGAGGAAAGTAAAGAAGATAATGATGAGTGTATAAATGAAGGAGACATGGAGAGAATTAAGTCTTCAGTAGACCTTAGTGTCCACATGGCTGATATCACATTCACTAACGATGATTTGCTGGTTGGCTCAACGCCTCACAACAGACCATTATTTTTGGCTGGTTACGTGCAAGAGCAAAGAGTGAATAGGATACTGTTAGATGGAGGATCAATAGTAAACATCTTACCTCTACGAACATTAAGAGAGTTGGGCATTACTATAGATGAGTTGTCCTAAAGTCGCCTTATGATACAATGCTTCAATCAAGGGGGGCAACAAGCTAGTGGTACTCTCCGATTGGACATACTAATTGAAGATATACTTTTAACTACTTTTTTTCATGTTATTAATGTTAAGACCTCCTACAATATTCTGCTAGGAAGACTATGACTTTATGATAATGGTGTGGTGCCATCAACCCTGCATCAATGTTTCAAATTCTGTCAAAATAGGGTGGTAAAGAAAATAGATGCTGATGATAAACCATTCACTGAAGTTGGGGCGCACATTACTGATGCTAAGTACTATATTAAAAAAGATGGTGAATTAAATAAGATCGAGCTATCAAGAGAGAAGAAAGATAAAAAGGTTACTTTCTCTAAAGATGTCAAAGCTACAGTAGGTGCAGAAAACTCTACCAAGCAACATGCACACAGTAAGCCATTAGGAGGGCTCACTTTGCCCCTTACAAAGGTTGACCTAGTTAAGTCACCAAATATTCCTATAAAAGGATTTGTTCAACCAAAGAAAGAAGTACAAGTAGAGCATGGTGAATTACTGACCTTGCGTACGAAGGAAGGATTTGACCTAAATGCTTATAAACTCCTAGCAAAGGTTGGATATAATTCACAAAGTCAACATTTGTTAGGAAAGCTTCCTGCTGATATCAACAAGGAAAAAGGTCAAAGCTCAAGATCTACCTAAAGTATGCCAACAGGAAAAAAGTGTGCTGGCCTGGGTTACAAACAAGCATCTTTTATCCAACTCAAGATTAAAAGGGCCAACGTATAGTATATTACTGTAGAAAATGAAGTGACTTCAAAATCGCAATCTATTTTTGGTGGGATAGGAGATACAAATTCATGTCCATCTGTCTTCACTAGGTTAGGCCCAAAGAAAAGAAGAAAATTTGTTTTCAAGAGGCTTGGAGTCACAGTCACTTCAAAGGTAAAACATTCTAGCAAATTCTCCTCAATGGTAAGAATGGTGGTAAATTGCAATGGAATCTTAAAAATAATAACACAAATGACACTTGATGTGCCTTGTGATGAAGAAAGTGTAGCCTCCTGTAATCACATCACCATCTATAATGAAGAGTATACCAAGAAAAAAAATGCAGAGTATGCTCCAGCAAAACTTGAAGACGACGTAAAAGCCACAGTTGATGAACTCAAGAAGTAAATCTGAGCAGTATTGAAGATCCTCGCCCAATTTACATAAATGTACTCTTATCACCCAAAGAGGAAAAGGCCTATATCGACTTGTTGAAGGAATTCAGAGATGTCTTTGCATGGACATACAATGAAATGCCTAGTTTAGACATAAAAATTGCTGTCCACCATTTACCTATAAAGGATGGGGCAACACTAGTAAAGCAAGCCCAACAGTGTTTTTGGCCTGAGCTAGTTCTATTAATTGAAGTAAAAGTAAACAAGCTGATCGAAGCCAAATTTATTCGAGAGGCCAAGTATCCAACTTGGGTTGCAAATATTGTCCTTGTAAGGAAGAAAAATTGACAAATTCAAATTTGTGTGGATTTTAGGAATCTAAATGATGCCTGCCCGAAAGATGATTTTCCACTGCCTATTCCTGAACTGATGGTAGATGCAATTACTGGCCATGAAGTTCTATCTTTCATAAATGGATCTTCTGGGTATAACCAAATCACAATAGCACTAGAAGATGAGGAGCTTACTGCTTTTCATACTCTAAAAAGAATCTATTGCTATACAGTAATGCCTTTTGGTCTGAAGAATGCTGGAGCTACATATCAAAAGGCAATGCTAAAAGATCTTTGATGACATGCTACACAAGATCGTGGAATGCTATGTGGATGATTTGGTGGTCAAGTCACGTAAACGAGTTGATCATCTTCAAGATTTGAGAAAGACTTTTGAGTGACTCTAAAAATATCAATTGACGATGAATCCTCTTAAATGTGCTTTTGGTGTTACCTCTGGAAAATTCCTGGGTTTCATCGTTCGTCATCGAAGTATCGAAATAGACCAATCAAGTATCAATGTGAGTATGAGGATGCCTGAGCCGAGAAATATCCATGAATTAAAGAGTTTACAAGGAAAGTTGTCCTACCTTCGAAAATTCATCTCAAATCTTGCCGGACACTATCAACCATTCAATCGTCTAATAAAGAAGGGTATACCATTTGAGTGGGATGAAGCGTGTCACAATCTTTCAAATGCATCAAATTTTAATAAAGTTTCCTGTGCTTGTTGCACCTATTCCGGATAAGCCATTGATTTTATACATTGCTATGCAAGAACACTCAGTGGGGGCATTACTTGCTTAAGAAAATAACAATGGCAAAGAAAATGCACTCTATTATTTAAGTTGGATGATGACATCAAATGAATTAAATTATTCATCGATTGAGAAGCTTTGCCTAGCTTTGATATTTGCAATTCAAAAATTGAAGCACTATTTTCGAGCGCATACTATACGCCTTATTTCTAAGGCTAATCCTATAAAGTATATTATGACAATGCCTGTGTTATCTAATCGTTTGGCAAGGTGGTACCTTCAACTCCAACAATTCAATATTGTCTTCATCCAACAGAAAGCTGTTAAAGAGCAAATGCTGGCGGATTTCTTGGCTGATCATTCTATCCCTACTGAGTAGGAACTAAGTGATGAGTTGCCTGATGAAGATGTTCTTATCATTAAGATTCTCCCACTATAAAGGATGTACTTTAATGATGCGGCACACCGTGAAGATGTTAGAGCTGGTGTAGTATTCATTACCCCTGAATGAGATGTATTACCATACTCTTTCACCTTAACTAAAAGATGCTCAAATAATGTAACTGAATAATAAGCTATTGTACTTGTATTAGAGTTGGTTGTTGATATGAAGTGACTGCATCTCGAAGTAAATGGGGATTCCTAATTGATTGTTAATCAATTACTTGGTGAGTATGATGTTAAGAAACCTGAGTTGATCCCGTATCATAATTATGCGAGAAGACTTATGGGATATTTGGGTGATGTGACAATCGAGCATGTATTAAGAAGCAAAAATAAGCAAGCTGATGTGTTGGAAGAATTGGCTTCCGCTTTATGTCTACATGATCAAGAAATTCAAATTCCTATATGTCAAACATGGGTCATACCGTCTATTTTTTAAGATGAAGATGAAGGGCATAAAATCCATTATGTCTTTGTCTATAGAATTAATGAAGAAGATTGGAGACAACCTTTTGTAGATTATCTAAAAAATGGAGAGCTTTCGGATGATCCACGAAGACGGAGTGATATTCGCCGGCATGCCACCCGCTTCTTTTGTTATAGAGATACGCTATTTCGACGTTCATATGAAGGTGTCTTCTTGAGATGTTTAAGTTAAGAAGAAGCTGTGCAAGTAATGGAAGAAGCTCATTCTAGCATATGTGAAGCCTATCAATCTGGTCCGATGTTTCATTTTTGTATCAAGAGAATGGAATATCATTGGCCTACTATGGTGAAAGATTGCCTAGATTATGCTAGAAGGTGTCAAGCATGTCAATTCAATGCCAATTATCTACATCAATCACCTGAGCCATTGCACCCGACAGTTGCTTCATGGCTATTTGATGCATGGGGATTGGATATTGTTAGACTGCTACCAAAGTCTTCTGCTAGGCATCATTATATTTTGGTTGCAACAGATTACTTCTCCAAGTGGGCAAAAGTTGTAGCATTAAAAGAAGCAAAAAAGAAAAATGTGATTGATTTTATATGTGTAAACATTATTTATCGATATGGCATTCCTCGATATATTATCACAGATAATGGCAAGCTATTTTGCAATAGTTTGATAGACAAGTTGTGCGAGAGGTTTAAATCCAAGTAGTACAAATCTTCTATGTACTATGCCCAGGCTAATGGACTCGTTGAAGCTTTCAATAAGACTTTATGCAATATGTTGCAAAAAGTAGGTACTAAGTCAAAAATGGATTGGCATATTCATATTGGAGAGGCACTTTGGGCATATAGGACCACTTACCATACTCCAACCCAAGCTACCCCATATGTGTTGGTAGATGGTGTGGAAGCTGTCCTTCCACTAGAGCAACAAATTCCTTCCTTTAGGATCGCTATTCAAGAAGGTCTCACCAAGGAAGAAAATATCCGTCTCAAACTTGAAGAGTTAGAAGCACTTGATGAAATGAGGTTAGAGGCACAACAAAGGTTAGAATGCTACCAAGCTCGTGTTTCCAAAGCCTTTAACAAGAAAGTGCATCTTCATTCCTTTCAAATTGGTGATTTAGTGCTGGCTGTGAAAAGACCAATCATCGTTGGACAATAACCAAAGAAGTTAACATCAAAGTGGGATGGCCCATTTATCGTTCAAGAGATCTATTCAAATGGATCTTACAAGATAGTTGCTGAAGATGAGTTGAGAATTGGACCAATCAACGGCAAATATTTGAAGCGATACTATGCATAAATGATTGCTCCTTGACTGCACAAGCTTAAACTACAAGTTACTCCTTGCCCGCATGAGTTTAAAGTGTGTAAAGGTAACCATAAATAGTGTAGTACATAGTTAAACTACTGAAACACTCTATCAAGTCTAAGTTGGTAAATAAATGGATACTCTTGGCCCACACGAGTCAAAACTGTGAACGCCCCCCCCAAAAAAAACCATATCCATCCATTTTTTAACTATATTTGACTTAATTCTTAAGTTATTCTTAAGACACGTAGGTAACTTAGAAGAAAATTTTTAACTTCAGTCACATCCTTTCATCATTCTCCATTTTTCTCAATTATTGCAATCAAGTGATAATTTATTGTGAAATCGACATTTGCAATAAGTAAAAAAAAAAACACACACACACACACACACATATGTGCGAGAAAAAATTGAGACAATATGAAAGAAGTATATTATTAATGCTAGTAAAGAAGTAATCTTGTTTTACAAGGATGAAAAAAATAAGTGCTTAATGAAAATATGAAGTGCTACAAGACATCAAGTAAAAAACTTGAAATTTTCCAAGTCTTGTTGAAGTGCCACCAAGTGTTCTCTTATATTCTTCAAGTTAGCTTCATCCTCTTAGTGGCATTTTGGAGTAAAACAAGATCTTCTTTGAGGGACAAATAAGTGGACTCTACCTCTAATAGCTGCCTATTCTTTTCCTCAAAAGCAGTTTCATGTTTTCTGTCCTCTTTCTTTAAGTGTTTGAGCTTTCTTTTGACAGTAGTAATATTGGCTTTAACTCATTGTGAGTCGGCCTTACTTTCTTCAACTTAACTTGTGAGGTCACACTTTTTAGTTTCAACATCACCCAAGTGTTGGCTAGCGGCGAAAAGTAATTAGGCATGAGATTCCTTTATGGCTTTCCCCGAAGAGGTGGATCTAGCATTGTCAAATAGCAAAGAAAGACCTTAAGAGATTATCTAATGGTGACAAGTCAACAATAGGATCCTTGTTTAATTTTTTAAGGATATAGCAAGCTTGATCCTCAAGTGAAGAGACAAGCTCGATAGGCATTTGTTGAATCCTTTGATAAAATTGCTTCTATACTTCCATGACAAACTTCGTTTTGCAACTTGACATTAGGGACTCTCTCGGGAAGATAGAGATGGCTGAACAATGTTGATGAGCTACTACCTTAAATGTCAAATCCTCATGTTGAGAGTAAAAGATGTCCTTGCAACCATCTTGCTTTGAGCAGTGAGAATCGTTGATTGAGCCTTGAGAATAAGTATCCTCATCAAGGGCTATAATATTGTCCATCTAATGAAGAAGAATAGCAAATAAGTTGAGTCAAAAGAAAAAAAAAATGAATAAAAACAAAAAACAAAAAGGGCAAAACCAGTTTTACCTTATCTTTGAAGGTCTCTTGATCCTTGGACTCTTAGTTTAAAGTTGTAGTTGCTGCATTCGTTCTCTTCCAACAATGGTCTCTACTAATAGAACTGGCTTCTTCAATTCGATTCAACTCCTTTCATTGTGAAAATGATGAAAGTTCCTCTATAACTAAGTCATGATCCGAAGAAGAATGTCTATCATGTCTTAAAGAATTTTCTAACCCCTTTGAAGTATTGAGAGTGGTAATATCTTGACGAAGTTTCTGCTCGGAGTAAGGCAAGTTCTCTACTTTCTTAAATGCATGTTTTTGGAAATTCAACATCGAAATGTTATCTTCAAGAAAGGCTCCATGCACTTGTTCCCACCATTCTTTATACTCTGGAGTATAGTGCTTCTTTATGCTATAAGGAGTGGTTGGAAATGTTACCTTGGCCATTGTTCCGCGAAGTGTGCATCTTACCTAAAGACGTAAGCCATCTATTAAGGTGGCTTTATGAGTTAAAAGCTTAAAGTAGCTTGGGATATCTTGCAAGAATCCAAATTGGCGACTGAAGCGATATAGGCTATAAGGCTCAATGATGAAATGATCATCCTTCCCCAAGGTAAGAAGACTTGAATGAGGTCTCAAGAAGTAAAGTTATTCCTCCAAATAGGCTGCCTCATTATCAACAAATTCATATTTTTTATGCTTGGTAAAGATGTTCGTAGCCTAAACAATGATCTCACCTCTATAAATCCGCTTGCAGGCTTCATCTTCACTAAAGTACTTTTTGCTACTTTCACCAGAATAACTCACCATTGGAGGGTTGTTTAGGCCTTGAGAGACTTCATAGTGAGTTTTGAAGTACTGTGGAAGCCATCCATATATATAATGAGTTGGGAAGACAGATTTCTCCTCACTGGGATGTTGAGAGTTCGAAATATAATTCAATCAGCTTAAAATGCTGGTCAAGACGAGAATAGCCAAACTAACTCATTCCCCTATGCCATCAAACTTGCCATTTGAAGGTACTTGGACGAATAATGCCTACTTCTTCATTAGGTAAGACAAAGATACAAATCCAACATGATAAAAACACTGCAAGGAATGTTTGATCTCTGTTGTGGCTTCTAATGCCCAACTTTGAAAATAAAGCTTCTTCTTCAGATGTCCATGCAGTATGAGGTGGAATAACTTCACATGAATTGTCAGTAAACTTAGGGTGTGATCTCCTTTCTTCCCTTGGAGGAGGCGTTGTAAACTTTATTGCTCTTTTGAACCAGAAGTCAAGCCACTTATTGATAGAGACACCAGAGTTGTTGTTGTCCTTTTTGATCAAGTGGTATGCATAGAGGAGATGTTCGCAACTCCTTGGAAGGAATCTCTTGCCATCATAGTCCACACCAGTGAGTTCCGCGACATGAGGAACAACTTCATCGTAGTGAGTTCCAAGTATTGATAAGCCTCTAAGTTTGTGCAAGTCCCAAAGTGAAATGGACACCTCGCCAGTTGAAGTTAAGAACGTATTGGTGAGAGGACACCAAGCTTCGCAAAAGGCTTTGAGAACATTGGAGTTGCAATTGTTGGGGATATGCCCTAGAGTCAATTTGTACTTATACAATTGTCATTATGTTTTATATAATAATATGAGGCTTTCCTTTCCATGAATAGTGAGTTTTGTTTTGTTGGTCATCAAGTACGTGACTTGATAGTAAAACCCTACAATGAATACAATGACTATTCTAAAGCTGTCCCTGATCGATTATTATTATTGGAATAATAACAAATTAAGATTAGTATGTTTGTGACTTGATGGCTATGTTTTACTGGCCATGGATATTTGTGATATCGAGTCAAGACATAAATAAATGTTAGAGAACATTGTATTGGACATGACCCACTGTGAGAGTACTTCATGGAATATGTCATAAGTACTTTCTAGCTATAATAATATTGAAAGTCCTTCGACCTAAATTCATCATAGTTTCTTACTTGATAAATTCTATATTTTGACATTGTCTAAAGTTGTCTTTAACCAGATAATAAATTAGACTACTGTTGGATATAAAATAAATCAAGGAGAGGAATATGATTGATTGTGAAGGAATTTGTCCCTCTCAATTATAGGAGAGATATCCATGGGCCCCTTGATAAGTTAGATCGTTAAAAAATGCATGGCCGTGCTCAAATATATCAATCTAAGATATTGATATCATTTGTTTGAACAGATCTACTATGAAATCAAGAAATAATTGATTAAGCTTAATAAGGATGACATGCTCCGTGCCTTATGCTTAATCTGGATATCGTGTGACAAAGGGACTAAATATAAAATTATGGTTTGGTTCAAAGAGATCACCGATCTTCATTTAACCTGGATAGTTATAATGTTTTGCTAGAAACCGCTTATAACTTGTGGGCCATTTAAATACGATTTAGGCATCGTTGCCAGGTGTTAAATGAACCTATAGGGTCACACAATAAGCGAACTTGTTAGGTTATTTTTCCAGTGACCAGGTTCGATGAATCTGGATGATATCCGGATTATAAGAATCGACTCGGTAAAATAATTAGTTAAATTACCGAGATAATGGCAGAATCTTATCATATCAGTTTTAATTTAATTTGAATTTAAATTAGAATATGATAAGATATGATTAGGGTTGGACTCTAAGAGGTTCGAGGGTTTTTTTAAGAAAACCCTAGCCGTCTTTCGATAGTCTAATTTTTTTTTCGGTTGAGAACATTCGTGCCATTCTCTACCAGAGAAAAAAAAACCTCTCAAACCCTAGGCGCTAGCACTCCCCGGGTATCGAGTGAGTTCGCGGTGTGTATCCGTAGAGGACGTTCGCATACTGCAGCGTCTGGTGATTGTTCGGGTCGAACGTACAACAGTGCAACCGTAATCGAAGGATTTCGATTACAAGCAACCGGAGGTAACTCTTAAAGCTTAGATCTTCTTAATCGTTTACTTGGGTCCTCGGGAGGGATTCGTAGATGTTTTCCGCGTTTAGGAGTCCACGAATCCCAACAGCAATCATACGTAAAAAGTGATGCATAGACAGCCTCATAGATCTTTACAGATCCTAAGTGTCATTCACAATGATTTAAAATGTCATGTGCCCACTCCCAATATCTCTCCCTAAAGTGAAACACGCTTGAGAAATTGAGTGGTGAGGTCCATTATGTGAAACCCCATCTAAAACCAACCCTAGAGTAAGAAGGTCGGGATGCATATCATATTTTCTTACATGCATAAATATATTTTTGAATGATTTTATGTGCTTTAGGATTATAATTTATAGTCTAGAAATCTTAGTTGTGCTTATTGAGTAGGAAGGGTAAAATGGTAATTTTGCTTGAAGTGAAAATAGGGGATAGCTTGAGGATTAAATAGGAAGAATATTTAGAGGAGAAAATAGGAGCAAGAGTTGTTGTGGTTTAGTGGTTAGAGTTTTGGAATTAATCTCTAAGATCTTGAGTTCAAAACCCACCAATTAAGTTTTATCATGATTAAATTTTATTTTATATAAGGTGGATATTTTCGGCCCTTGAAAGTCATAAGAAGAAGTAGGAGTGTTGTCCTAGGGGAGACATGAAGGGAATGTCTTAATCCTATTTTTATGTCCTACAAAAATTCTTAAGGGATTCATGCCATTTTGTTTCCTAACTTACCTTAAATTCTTCACCAATTAAACTTGTTCAATTATCCAAATCCATGTTTTAATTCCAGAAAATTCAGTAAGGTTATTGATCTTGGAATTTCGAAAATGGCCCTTAGAGAATAGAGTTTTGACTGAAAATGGAGAAGGAGTTAAGGAAGGTTCCCAAGAGAATTAATCTCCATGGTTGAACCTTCAAACTCCACTCCATAAGTGCTCATATTCTTCATGGCAGCAATCTGGAAATTTTCCAGCTTCTTGGTTAGTTCAGCTTTCGAAAACTTCAGTCATTTTTCTCACTCAAATGCTGCAAAAAAAAATAGCCAATTTGTTCAGCTTGAAGACTAAAGTCCTTAGCCAAAATTCGGACTACACAAAAGCTGTGCAAACCAGGAAAAATTCCTAGACAGTTTCGCAGCATGGCAAGCCAAAAACCAAGCTATTTCTTCTACCTTTCAGACCAGTAATTTAACTCTGTCTTCCCTCCATAAAGAAGGCTGGAAACCAGCCTTAAAGGACCTTCCAATACCTCTTCAAAATCCCTGCAAGTCAGCTGGAACATTGCAGAAAAAAAAACTACACAAAAATTCCAGCAAACCATTCGAGTGACCAACCAGAAATTCCAGCCTTGCTCCCTCTTCAAGTTTTGTCCAAAAATCACTTCAAATTTCTGGGGAAATAACCTTAGTCAGCCATGAATTGAACTTCATCACCCTCCCCACTGACCTGCACGATAAGCTCCATAGCCACTCCTTAAATCACTACAATCAAGCTTCCAATTAAAATTCAAAATTCCAGCAAATTGCTTCATGAAAACTCCTTGGTTTAAGCTTCAAATAACCAGAAATTATCCCACCCTTACACTTAAAATTTCGGCCACCCTATAGCTCCTTCAAACCTCATTCATCTTAGCAAAACCCCAGCAAAATCCAGTTGGCCATAGCAACTCCCAAGAACCTCCATTAATTAAACCACTCTACCATATCTTATACCTTAATTCACTCCATGAATTACTCCTTTTGAAATTCAAATGATCAGATTTCCCTCTTCCTCCTAATCTAAAAATTCAATCACAAGAATTCCTCTAACCATTTCGGCCAACGCCTTTTAGCAATTTTCGTCCAGCTTTCTTCATTCTCTCCATTTCTCCAAGAACACTAAGAATACACACCACCATCCTCCAAGTCTAAGGCCACCCTAAACACCTCCAATTCCTTCCAAAAACTCCAGATCACGTCTACCCACCCTCTAGAGTCCATTTCTGTATTTTATAACATCAAACATTGAAAATAAAATTCTGCTAACAAATCAAAAACCAGAATTTTTCTTGAAAATTCAAGAACTCTCTCAAGGTAACCAAGAATGATTTTGATCATCTTCTTCCTTCAATCTTTAAGCATGATATACTAATATTCTCTCTCCCTCTATGGTTATTTCAACCATGGCCGTTCTTCTTCTTCTTCTTGCATGGACAAATCAAGTCTCCTACGCATATGGATCTCCTTAGATCTTAGACAAGATTGTCATCAACCAAGTATTTCCCTTTAACCCTCTTCTCAATTCTAAAATCATGTCTCTTAGATATTGTTAGAAAAGGATAGAATATGATTGGGGATGGAGTATGTGTTTGTTTAAAGGAGTTGAGATTGGTGCATGAGGATGTGTTGTCATGGTTGAGTTTTATGATATTTTGCAGTTTGTTGCATGCTCTTCATGTCATGAGTAAGTATGGATGATTAAGCATGATAGATATTATGTCACCTTTGGTGAATAGGGTTTTATATTCTTGTATTCTTGTTGAAGCCATGTATATGATTATGCTTGGCAGAGATTTAGCCTTGTGATAGTAGGTTTAGATTTAAGTCTTTATTCAAGAATGGATTGGTTTGTTGATTGATGTTGGATTTTATGTTCATGATTATTGGTAGTAATAGGAGAATTATGATCATGACCTTATTGATCCTAAGCTATCTTAATTGACCAATTTTAGTACGTTAATAAAAAAATTTATTACTATATTTTCCTCCAATAATTTCAAAAACCCTACGAAGCTTTGGAATTTGATTATTAAATGAAATAGTGAGATTTTAGCCAAATAAATAATATCTTCTATTAAAAATAATATATATATATATATTATATAATAATGACAATAAATAAGGACTTTTATATAAATAATCATAATAGGTAAAATATTAATCTTGTAGGTCATATATTCATAAATACTATTAAAAATTTATTTATTCCTTTTTTATCAAAATTTAATAAAATTTACTATTAACTTTATTTACTAATTATTTCCTATCTATTAATTATTCATTAAGAGATTAGTAATAATTTATTATTTTTAATAATATCATCTAAGACTTAGGACCCTTTATCAAATAAGCCCTAGTTTATTTATTAATAACAAAGATTTATATTTAAGCCTATTACTTATTATCCATAGTTATTTTATCATCAAGCTAGACTTATTTTGTAAAACCCTTTATCATTTAACCTTAAAGCTTAGGACATTAGGGTCATGATTGTAATGAGTTGAACTAGGATTATTTATGGAAGCAAATATAGCTTGAGTTTAACCATATGGCTTGTGTTTACCCCAGGTGGGGTTAGGTCAACTTTGAAAGATCTTTGAATAGCTCAAGCAAAGGATCATGTAAGCTCCTGCATAAAACTTATTTGATGTCAAAATGTTACTATGGCAAGCCAAACGCGAAGTGTATGAACACTCATTTTGGTAAAAGCAATTAAGGTCTATTTCCTTTCTGTTTCAGCCAAATCATTTGGAATCAACAAGCAGTTTTACTCAAACCCAAACTCTTTTTAAAACCTACTTTGACATAAACTTTAGAAATCCTTAATTGCTACTTCCAAACTAAACAATATTTTATCAGTTTTCTCCCAAGTGAGATAAGCAACGTTGAGTACTCAATAAGGGTAAACTAGTAGTACTAGTTTTGAAAAGCAAGAGCGAGTCTTCTGATAGGAGGCCACCTCCAGAAGATGAACTTTACTTGGAGAAGTGACAGTACTACTTAGTCATGCCGGTCCGAGTAGCAAGTTTCAGTCATGTGGACTGTGCGTTTTCGGAATGGACAACCAATATGTTTGGGTGTAGAGAAGGAGGAGTATCGTACCCGATAGGCCGTACTCCTACCTTTTGTCAGTCTGCACAAAGTGTGGCATTCTGACCATTATATGGTCATGGGGCCCAACGTGTGGTAACCCATGACCGCCCTTTTGAGTGATTGATTTTATTGTGCACATGTATGGTTTAAAAAGTAAAACGCCACTCATTATTTTTAACATTGTCTAATGCTTGCCAGTACTTTTCCTTATGAAGTTTTACAACTTACATACATAAACTGTTTTACCTTAAACACTCAAAGCACACACGGACTTACTGAAATTTTTATCTCATTACCTTTTATGCCATGTTTCAGGTCAATCCTACTGTGGGGATGAGTAGCTAGAATGTTGCCTACTTGAAGACTCTTTGTTGTTTAGTTTATATGTTGCTTTGATAGATAATGATAGTGCACAATTTATTTTGGATTTGTTCTTCAATTTTTTAGTTGTAATGAGTTTTAATTTTAAAGTCTTGTTTTATTTTCATTTGTGTGACCTAGTTATAAAGACCCCTTGTTCTTTGGACGGGGCGACATCCCTGGCCCTGTTGGGCCTAGGAAGTGGGGTGTTACACATTGAGTCTCTTTTTGAATTATTCGACGTCCAAGTGAAGGTAACAACACACTAGGATAAACTTGAGATTGATTATTTGAGGAAAGAAGAATCCATGTCATTGGGGAACGAGTACCTTTGAAGTTGACTTCCGTTGACCATTCCTTCACAAGTCGTTGGAGTGTTGCCTTGGGTAGGGGCCCTGCATATTTGCTAGATTTTGCCTCATAAATCGTCAACGTTGCTCTTGTTAGTGTTGTGCCCTAAAGGCAATCACTTGTACATTGTATATAACACATTTCATTTTAATAAAAGGCATTATTTATCTTACAGTTTCTTTTCTTTAATTTTAGGTAATATAACTGTTCGATAAAGTCCCTACTACAACACTGTGTTAAGGAAATCATGATAGAGATTATGATATGAGATTCTTACTACACTATATGGTATTAGTACTTAAATAGTCCCTAGTCATAGTATTAATGAGATAGGACATCATTAATACGTTAAGACTAGTATGTGTTAGACTTCCTGATTTGATTAGGCGGTGGTTCTCATATCCGTGAGTATTGAGATACTCAAAGTTAACATATGGATGCTTGTTAATGGAACAAGTTCATTGGATGACCTAGCTATGAGATAATCTCATAGATATCTATTTAGTGCCAGTGATATAATCTTAATATAGCAAACATGCAATTATCCTTAGACTTGAGATCTCCAATGTACTTTGTTTGTTGAGCCTTGTACTTTGATTCTAATCTCTGGAGCTCGATCGAGAGCTGCCTATGGGATGGATATTGGATACATTATGAGGTAAACGAAAGTAGTTGAGAGGATCAATAAAGGATTCACCACTCCTAATCGTAGGGGCGAATATCTCACGGCCACTTGTAGGAATTACTACTCAAGAAGTCCTTCGCCAAGGTGATTGTGTATTGGAAATAGTTCCAATTGATACACATTTAAAGTAGTGAGTTCTTAGTACAAGTACTATTGTATTCAGGCCAAAATTAATTCTGGAAGGAGTTGGCACTAATTTCGTACTCCAAACCGAATGAGATATTGTATGGTGAAAGGAGTTAATTGCACTGATGTTTGTTATTGAAGGGTTCATGTTAAGCAACTTGACTTCCTGAACTCTTGGGTGGTCATGATGTGTTGCTAGAAACCACTCATGATTTAGAAATATGAGTTTATTAATTAATTAATTAATAAACTAATCCTGATTAGAATTAATAGGATTAATTCTAATTAATTATGGATTATTAATCTCAAAGACATTTGGATTAATTCATGTTTTCTACCAATTGATTGGGAAACCTAATAGGTCACACACAATGGAGGATTATATACTCAAGATGTTATTTGATAACATAGTGGGGTTAATTGAGAAAAACAGAAGTTGTTATGGACAAATTATAATTAGTTATAATTTGTGGCCTAAGTTGTAATTGTGAGAACTTGATGTTTCCAATTACAATTAGGGAATTTTAATAGGATTAGAATTCTCAGTTTTGGGAAGGGAATTTCCTGTGATATATAGTGGATATAACACATGAAAACCCTAGCTAATGAGATACATGAAATCCCCAACCAAGTCACACGTTTTTCCCTTCTTCTCTATCCATCTCGTTTTTCTAAAAACAAGAGAACCCTAGCCGCCATTATTGTTTCTGCTAGCACAGAAAATTTTAGTGCTTGAGTGTATCCTCTATTTGGATTATTGTTAGAGATAATCACACACTGTGATTATAGTAGTTAGACGTTCAACTCATGCGGAGGTTGATCACGAGGATTACTGGATCACGTTTCAACTCGAAGAAGAAAATTTTGTTCTTCGGACGATCACCTAAAGGTAAAAAGTTGTTACCTTTAGTCTCTTTATATCTTGTTTTCCACACATAGACGGGTCCTGGGAGGGTATTTCGTTTTATTTTTCACTGTACCGTATACAATACGAGCCTGAGATACCCAACAGTGGTATCAGAGCCATACTGTGTGTGGTCTACGGACATTGTTTTGGCATGAAAAACTATTTCATGTTTGTCTTTGTTTGCTGTGAAAGTCGTTTTCACTCAAGTCGAAATCATTTCAATCTTTATAGGTTGGGTCCGTAGCACAATAAGGATTGTGTAAAAGTCACAGCGTATTTCAAAAAGATGCTTTCTTTTGTGCTGAAAATCTCTATAGGAAAAACGTTTTTCTGCAACATGGATGTTGTCCTCCGTTTCATCTTAATTTTCCATTTTGATTTTGTTTAAACTAACAAATTGGTTGTTGTTTAGAGCTTCAAAACAAAAGATACTGCTGAGAATTGTTCTTATTGAATATTTGCAGAAGAAGAAAGCACCAGAAATTGTTTCTCGAATTTTTTGAAAAATCACCGCCATTATTTTAGAACATAGGTGGTGCCAGCTCCGGCTTACAAACCGGCGCTAGTTCTGCTCTGTTTGCAACCTCCAGATATTTTTAAAAAAAATTAGAACAGAATTTTGGAAGGGAAAATCTCATTTCATGAGAAACGAGACCCAAACGTATTTTCTCAAAATTAGTTTTGAGACAAACAATTTTGTTTTCCAAAATAATGATTTTGAAAATCTAAAATTAGTGTATCTTTCTAAAATGGTTATTTTAGAATTCTGTTTTGTCTTTCCAAAATAGTGATTTTGGAATAATAAAAGTATATGTTTATTTTGTTTAAGCATAGTCAATAGCATGGTGAATGGTTATGGACTAAAACCAATTATATTTGTTTATGCATTTTACAGTTTTGGTTTTATATGTGTGTCCTGCCTTCTCTAGAATTCTTGTGTAATTCTCTTCTCAACTAACTCCCCTCCAATGTAACTTGAGGTTTTCTCTCTTTAGGAAATTATGTAATTAGTTTTCATAGGTTAGATATGAGTAGAATTATTCCATTCTGGAGATGGCAACCAAAACAAGGCGAGGAGGTAAGACCTTCTACTTAAATCATGCATGAACACATAGGGTTAACTATATTAATTTCTTTTATGGCTCAAAGAAATTAATTTAGGGTAAAAGTCCTTAACCAAACCACGTAATCGCTTTATTACCATGATTATCAATTATGTGATTTATTAATTTTTATGCATGTTATTCAACGAAATCACTAAAAGGAATAAATCCTTCAATTAATATTAAACCTAATTCTTTCCGTTAATATAGTAAGAACGAGAGTCCTTTTTCGAGACCAGGTTGTTGGGCAAACCCAAGCCTACTTGACATTAGGCATGTTCAAGCTATGGAATTAAATTCTTGATTAATGGGTCAGGTTTAACTAAATTCTTTATCTCAGTTGGGCAAATTCAAGCATAAAGAAATTTAGAGGAAAAGTTGGGGTAGCCCAAAAGGCTTTAAGATTAAAAGCTATTAATCACCCAATGATCCGGTAGTTACATACAATGTAATTGGTATTGGATATCTACCAATGAACTTAAGGATGGCTTGTTGGGCAAACCCAAGGTTATTCTTAAAGAATTTGGATACCGGTCCACGAGGAAAGCTTTCAACAGGCTTTCCCGAATCAATAGTGGGGGCTATTGGTTTGAGTAAAATAGTGGAGTAAAGATGTGTTTAATTAAAGTCCTAATTATTCGCATATCATGTGCATATACAAGTAGGTAATATTCTCTATCTTTACATCTAGGTCACTTGCATCATGTTAATGAACTTGAACTTACGTAGCATCTTGGAAACCAACAAGTTAACTGAATCAAACTATTTCGACTGGTATAGAAATTTGAGAATCGTTCTCAAATAGGAAAAATTGCTCTACGTGCTAGATGCTCCTATTCCACCACCACCAGCCCAAGATGCTCATGTTGATGACATGCTATCCATAGAAGGCACAAGGAGGATAGTGATATAGCATCATGTATTATGCAGGCATCCATGACTCCTGAGTTGCAAAAATAGCACAAGCATATGGATGCTCAATCGATCATTTTACATCTTTGAGAGCTGTTTGATGCCCAAGCCAGAACTGAGAGATATGGGATCTTAAAGTAACTATTTTATTGCAAAATGGCAGAGGGTTTTTCTGTGGCCACTCATGGGCTGAAGATGCTGGGCTTGATCGAGAAGCTTAGATCTCTCGAGTTTGCAATGGATCATGACTTAAGTGTTGACTTAATTTTACAATCTTTGCCTAATAGTTTCTCACAATTTGTGATTAACTATCAGATGAACAAGATTGAGTTCACCATTCTTGAGTTGATCAATCTTCTCAAAATTGCAGAGTCCTCCATGAAGAAGGATTCCAATACGGTTTTAATGGTAGAATCTTCCTCTTTTAAAAAAAAAAAAGTTCAAAAGAAGAAGAAGAAGGCTCCCATGAATCCCAAAGGTGGTGTGAACAAGAAGGACGCAACTACCAATGGCTCATGCCATCATTGTGGGAAGATGGGCCACTAGAGACGCAACTGCAAAGCCTACTTGGAGACCATTAAGGACAAAAAGTAGAAGGAGAAGCTTACAAGCACTTCTACTTCTTCTCCAGGTATGTTTATGATTGAAATAAATGCTGCCTTTAAAAATGAGATATGGGTATTAGATACTGGATGTGGATCTTATTTCTGCAATAACTTGCAGGGATTAAAGAGCAGTAGAAGGCTAGATAAAGGCGATGTGGACGTACGTACTATAAATGGGGCAAAGGTTGCTGCATTTACTGTGGGGACATACGAGCTGAACCTACCTTCGGGATTAATTCTAGAACTGCAAAACTGTTATTATGTACCAGTTTTAATGAAAAACATTGTCTCAGTTGCATGTTTAGACTTTTATGGATTTCATTTAATATTTAAGAATAAATGTTGTTCTTTTTCATTGAATGATATTCACTACGGTTCAGCAACTTTGGTTAATGGTTTATATGTTCTAGACTTGGATAATCCAATTCTCAATATAAACAATAAGAAACCTAAAATGGATAGCTCTAACACCTCGTACTTATGATATTGTCATTTGGGCCATGTAAACGAAAATCGTATTTCTAAGCTACACAAGCTTAGTGACTTAGGGTCATTTGATTATGAATCATATGGCACATGTGAATCTTGTTTACTAGGTAAAATGACTAAAACTCCTTTTCTAGGAAAAGAAGAACGGGCCAATGAGTTATTAGAACTCATACATTATGATGTATGTGGCCCAATGCCACTACAAGCAAGAGGAGGTTACAACTATTTCATAACCTTTATCGATGACTTTTCATGATATAGGCATTTGTATTTAATGAAATACAAATCTAAGGCCTTTGAAAGGTTCAAAGACTTCAAGAATGAAATAGAGAAACAACTTTGCAAAAGTATTGAGATTCTAATATCTGATCGAGGAGGAGAATACTTGAGCCAAGAGTTTCTGAGTTATCTTAAAGATAATGGGATATTATCTCAATGGACTCCACCACATACACCTTAACATATCGGTGTATCTGAGAGAAGGAATCGAACACTTCTAGACATGGTACGGACCATGATGGCTTCTGCAGACCTACTAAAATTGTTTTGGGGGCATGCACTAGAGACTTCTGTTTATATACTGAACAGAGTTCCGACAAAATCGGTTGATACTACCCCATTTGAGATGTTTTTTGGTAAGAGACCAAAGTTATCTCACTTGCGAGTATGGGGTTGTCTTGCCTTTGTTAAAAGGCCACACAGTCAGACAAACTTGATAATAAGTCTGACAACTATTTGTTTGTAGGATATTCGAAAGAATCTTTCGGATATTACTTCTATCTACCCTCCGAAAATAAAATATTTGTTTCGAAGCATGCCGTCTTCTTAGAGAAGAAGCACATGCTCAAAGGGGACAGTGGGAGTAAGATTGAATTTAGTGAAGTTCATGAAGATTAAACAAATGAGGATCAACCGTCTAACCCCATATCTATTAAGAGAATAAATGAACCTTCTAATACACAAGAACCTCGTAGATCTAGTAGGATATGTGCGGCACCTGAGAGGTATAGATTTCTCATTAGTGACTACAATGACATATTGCTCATAGATGAAGATGAGCTTACTACCTATAAAGATGTTCTGAATAGTTCAGAATCTGGTAAATGGCTTGAACCATCAAGTTAGAGATGGATTCCATGTATGACAACTAAGTATGGACTTTAGTTGATCCACCCAAAAGAATTAAACCTATTGGGTACAAGTGGGTTTTCAAGAAGAAAACAGACATAGATGGTAACTTAGTTACCTATAAGCACGATTAGTGGTGAAAGGTTCTCATCAATAACATGCTATTGACTATGATGAAACCTTCTCGCCAGTAGCCATGTTGAAATCCATCAGGATACTCCTAACCATTGCTACTCATTATGATTATGTGATTTGGCAAATGGATGTGAAAACAGCTTTTCTAAATGAAAATCTGACTGAGGAAGTGTATATGACACAACCTGAGGGTTTCACATCCAATGATAGCACAAAGGTGTGCAAGCTGCAAGGGTCCATTTATGGACTTAAGCAGGCTTCTAGGAGTTGGAACATCCGTTTTGATGAAACAATCAAAAAGTTTAGTTTCATTCAAAACACGGATGAGCCTTGTGTATACAAGAAGGTTAGTGGGAGTGCAATCGTTTTCTTATTACTTTATATAGATGACATATTTCTAATAGGAAATGATATACTTGTCCTGTAAATGGTTAAAGTTTGGTTGTCCAAACAATTCTCCATGAAAGACCTTGCAGAAGCAACCTATATTCTTGAAATAAGGATCTATAGAGATAGAACCAAAAGTTTGCTAGGTCTTTCACAGTCTATATACATAGATAAAGTGCTAAAGAAGTTTAGCATGAATTAATCCAAAAAAGGGATTCTTACCCATGTAACATGGTGTAAGCCTTTGAAAGTCGATGTCTCCCAAGACATAAGTTGAAAGGGATCATATGAGTAAGATTCCATATGCCTCAGTAGTTAGATCTATCATGTATGCTATGGTATGTACTAGGCCCGATGTATCTTGTGCTCTTAGTTTGACGAGCAGATACCAATTCGACCTTGGTGAGGGTCATTGGGCAGCTGTAAAGAACATCCTTAAGTACTTACAAAAGACTAAGGATATGTTCTTAGTATATGGAGAAAGTGATTTGAAAATAAACGGGTAAACTAATGCCAATTTTCAATCTGACAAAGATGATTTTAAAGCACAATTCGGCTATGTGTTTACGTTATGTGGAGGGGCAATAAGTTGGAAAAGTTCCAAACAAGAGACTATTGCCAACTCTACAACAGAAGTTGAGAACATAGCTGCTTTTGAAGCAGCTAAGGAGGTTGTTTGGATCAAGAAGTTCGTGACAGAACTGGGTGCGGTTCCTAGTGTTGTTGGTCCAATAACTTTGTATTGTGACAACAACAGAGCCATTGCACAAGCAAAGGAGTCGCGGTCTCACCAACGATCCAAACACGTACTGCGACGCTATCATCTGATCTGGGAGATCATAGATGGGAATGATGTAAAGATAGAGAGAGTTCCCATAGATGAGAACATAGCTGACCCGCTTACAAAAGCACTATTCTAAAAGAAACATGATTGTCATGTTGAGTCATTCGGTATTAGATACATGAATAATTGGCTCTAGTGCAAGTGGGAGTTTGTTAGTGTTGTGCCCTAGAGGCAATCATTTGGACATTGTATATGACACATTTTTTTTTAATAAAAGACATTATTTATTTTACAGATTCTTTTCTTTACTTTAAGTAATATAACTGTTCGATAAAATCCCTAGTATAACATTGTGTTAAGGAAATCATGATAAATATCATGATATGAGATTCCTATTATACTCGATCGTGTTGGTACTTAAATAGTCCCTAGAAATAGTATTAATGAGACAGGACATCATTGATGCGTTAAGACTAGCATGTGTTAGACTTCCTGATTTGATCAGGCGGTGGTTCTCATAACCGTGAGTATTGAGATACTCAAAGTTAACACATGGATGCTTGTTAATTGAACAAGTTTATTGGATGGTCTGGCTTTGAGATAATCACATAGATAACTATTTAGTACAGTGATATAATCTCAATATAGCAGACGTGCAAGTATCCTTAGACTTGAGATCTCCAAGGCACTTTGTTTGCTGAGCCTTGTACTTTGATTTCAATCCCCGGAGCTCGATCGAGGGCCGTCTATGGGATGGATATTGGGTACATTGTGAGGTAAATGAAAGTAGTTGAGATGGTCAATAAAGAATTCACCACTCCTAACAGTAGGGGCGAATATCTCACGGCCACTTATAGGAATTACTACTCGGAAAGTCTTTGGTCAAGGCAATTGTGTATTGGAAATAGTTCTAATTGATACACATCTAGAGTAGTGGGTTCCTGGTACAAGAACTATTGCATTTGGGCCAAAATTATTTCTGGAGGGAGTTGGCACTAATTCCATACTCCAATCCGAATGAGTTATTGTATGGTGAATGGAGTTAATTGTACTGAAGTTTGTTATTGAAGGGTTCATGTCAGGCCACTTGACTTCCTGGACTCTTGGGTAGTCATGATGTGTTGCTAGATACTACTCAAGATCTGGGAATTTAGGTTTATTAATTGATGAATTAATAAACTAATCCTGATTAGAATTAATAGGATTAATTCTAATTAATTATGGATTATTAATCTCAAAGATGTTTAGATTAATTCATGTTCTCTACCAATTGATTGGAAAATCTAATAGGTCACACACAATGGCGGATTATATACTTAAGATGTTATTTGATGACATGGTGGGGTTAATTGAGAGAAAGAGAAGTTGTTGTTGACAAATTATAATTAGTTATAATTTGTGGCCCAAGTTGTAATTGTGAGAACTTTATGTTTCCAATTACAATTAGGAAATTCTAATAGGATTAGAATTCTCAATTTTGGGAAGAGAATTTCATGTGATATATAGTAGATATAACACACGAAAACTCTAACTGATGAGATACACGAAATCCCCAGCCAAGTTACACATTTTTTCCTTCTTCTCTCTCCCTCTCATTTTGCTGAAAACAAGAGAACCCTAGCCGCCATTATAGTTTCGGCTAGCACAGGAAATTTTGGTGCTTGAGTGTATCCTCTGTGTGGATTACTGTTAGAGATAATTACACACTGTGATTATAGTGGTTAGACGTTCAACTCACGTAGAGGTTGATCACGAGCATTTCTGGATCGCGTCTCAACTCGAAGAAGAAAATTTTGTTCTTCAGACGATCACCTAAAGGTAAAAAGCTGTTACCTTTAGTCTCTTTATGTCTTGTTTTCCAAACGTAGACGGGTCCTGGGAGGGTACCTCATTTTATTTTCCGCTACGCCGTATACGATACAAGCCTGAGATACCTAACAGTTTGGATTAATTCATGTTCTCTACCAATTGGTTGGGAAACCAAATAGGTCACACACAATGCAGGATTATATACTCAAGATGTTATTTGATAACATGGTGTGGTTAATTGAGAGAAAGAGAAGTTGTTGTGGACAAATTATAATTAGTTATAATTTGTGGCCCAAGTTGTAATTGTGAAAACATGATGTTTTCAATTACAATTAGGGAATTCTAATAGGATTAGAATTCTCAATTTTGGAAAGGGAATTTCATGTGATATATAGTACATATAACACACGAAAACCCTAACTGATGAGATACACGAAATTCCCAGCCAAGTCACACGTTTTTCCTTCTTCTCTCTCCCTCTCGTGTTGCTAAAAACAAGAGAACCCTAGCCGCCATTATTGTTTCTGCTAGCACAGAAAATTTTGGTGCTTGAGTGCATCCTCTGTGTGGATTACTATTAGAGATAATCACACACTGTGATTATAGTGGTTAGACGTTCAACTCAGTGGAGGTTGATCACGAGCATTGCTGGATCACGCCTCAACTCGAAGAAGAAAATTTTGTTCTTCGGATGATCACCTAAAGGTAAAAAGTTGTTACCTTTAGTCTCTTTATGTCTTATTTTCCAAACATAGACGGGTCCTGGAAGGGTATCTCATTTTATTTTCCGCTTTGTCGTATACGATACAAACCTGAGATACCTAACAGTTTGGATTAATTCATGTTCTATACCAATTGACTGGGAAACCTAATAGGTCACACACAATAGAGGATTATATACTCAAGATGTTATTTGATAACATAGTGGAGTTAATTGCGAGAAAGAGAAGTTATTGTGGCCAAATTATAATTAGTTATAATTAATGGACCAAATTATAATTGTGAGAACTTGATGTTTCCAATTACAATTAGGGAATTCTAACTGTTTTAGAATTCTGAGATTGGAGTCTATTTTGAGCAGGATTTTTCATGTGATATAGAGATAACACACGAAACCCTAGCTAAGGTGTAAGACACGACTCCAACTTTAGCAACACTTGACATTCTCTCTTCTCTCTCTCTCACGATTGTTCTTGAGAAACCCTATCCGCCATCTTTTTCTGCTAGCACAGGAAATTTTAGTGCTTAAGTATTCCTCTGTGTGGATTACTATTAGAGACACACTGTGATTATAGTGGTTAGACGTTCAACTCTCGTGGAGTTTGATTAAGAGGATTGCTAGATCGCGTCTCGACTTGAAGAAGAAATTTGTGTTCTTCAGACGATCAAAGAAAGGTAAAAGCTGTTACCTTTGTGGGTCCTGGGATGGTTTCTTGTTTTATTCTTCTGTTGCGCCGTATACGATACGAGCCTGAGATACCCAACAATTTTATCTTCTGTTGGATCATTTTTGTGGTCGTGAATGACTAGCAGTTGTTGGCCTGAAGAAGATTGCAAATTTGAAAAGTACACCATGATTGGACCTAGTTTGAAAAAAAAAAAAAAAAGCTAGTGTGTAAAAAAAATTTTAAATAAATAAAAAAATGAGTTCACAAAAAAACAGCTTCGAAAAAGGGGGTTAGAGCATTGAAAAACAGCTTCAATGGTGCCCAGATTTGAAAGTCAAGAATGGCGGCTGGTGTAAGAGCATTGAAAAAAAAAAAGAAAAGTTTTGGTCAGTTTCGAAAAGGTATAAAAAAAATCCATTTCAAAGTGAAAACACTTGGATAGTTTTCAAAGTTTCCATGTGGGCTAAACAAATAATAAAAAAAAAGAATATCAAGGGTAGCTTTAGGAAGACGAAAAAGTGTTTTGAAAAAAAAAAAAAAAGGTTCTCGCAGGTCGCAGTACATTCGAGAAGTATAGTAATGGTTAGCAGGAGGGTTGCATGAATATGGTCAAAGTTTCGGTGACCACTAGAAGAAATAAAAAAAAAAGATGATAAAGAAAAAAAAAAAGGCACTTACCAAAAATCTTGCAAGCAGCCGCGAAAGTCAATGTCAAAAGCCAAATTGAAGCTATAGATTTGTGTGAAAAAAGTGGTGAGATTACAAGCCTTTTTATAGGCACTACAGAATGTCTCTTCCAAATCTTATAAGAATTCTAATTCTTGATTAAAATATTTTTAATTGAGATTTAAATTAAAATTCAAGAATTTTGATTGGTGGATTCAAGAAATATGATTCCTACTCAAAATTGGATTTCAAATCTTTTCATTAATTCCTTATATGAATAGAAAAACAATTCTATTTTATTAAGGAGTTTAAAAAGGTTTTGATATTAATTTCTAATTAAATTGAGACATTAATAATTTAAATACTTGAAGCCTTGTTTCCAAAATATTTTTCCTCAAGTCTTGAAGTGGGGGCATTTGTAGACAAAGAATTTTGGGATAAAATATATTTTCAAGATTAAAATAAAATTACATATTTTAGTCTTGATTAATTAAAATTAATTCACGAATAAATATAATTATTCTTGAATTAATTAGGCCATCATTAAAAGTCCATTAAAACCAATGGATTATGAAATTGCACAATTGAAAATGGGCTATTGTTAATGGTCCATTATATATTAAATCCAATATATTATGGATAAAATGGAATTGGACTAAACCCTAAAGTTGGACTTTTTAAAAGCTCATAACCCATATATAATGTGGATTAAATGAGATTGAACTAAAATATAAATTAAGCCCAGGTCACCTTAAACCCAAGTCCATTAGGGTTTGTTGGGAGACTCCTTCAAAATCCCACATTGATTATTTATGCTAAAGTCAATAGATTTTTGGCCTATAAATAGGGTCTTCCATCAACTATTCAAGACACCCCAGATCCTCAGGCTTCAACAAACAAGCGGCATCTCAAGCTTCAACAAACAAAAGGCATCTCAAGTTTCAACAAAGTCAAGCATTCAAGCTTCATCAAATTCAAGGTTCAGAATCATTATCAAATTCAAGGTTTAGAATCATTCAGAATCATCATCAAATTTCTAGGTTCAGAATCTTCATCAAATTTCAAGACGTTCATGTTGCTCTGTATCAAACAAGTCTCGAAGGCTTGGCAATCAAGTATTCATCATCAAATCCCGTTCGATTTGAGATCAATCTCTTCAGCCCTCGAATCAACGTTTTTTCAAAGAGAGAAGAATCAGAGGACTTATCTTGCAATTTAGGACTTCTTCGGAGATTTGTAACTACTTTTCATATTTACTAAATATTTTGTATTTTTCAATATTTTTCTGGTCTTACTTGCATACTTGAAATTTGTCGTCTACACTGACCATTTATTTAGTTTTATTTGTGCTTGGGCGGTGAAGTTAAGGATTTCCAAGTTCTCTCTCTCGTCTAAATCAAACTTTTTGATAATCATATTAGTGCTAGATTTTTTTAGCAAAAGAATATTTCCTTAACCATGCTTCAGCTTTGTTTTTTGAAATAGAGTGTCCAATCCTATCCATATTGTTTTCGATAGTTTCTATTTTTGGAGTTGTCGGCTTTATTGTATCATATTCTGTTTTGGTCTTCTAACTATACACGACTCTCTGCATGATTTTTTCTTCTGTTTATTCTGGTCGCATTTGCTATTGTTGACTGGGGCATTGATTGGTTCACACTGTGGAGCTGAGGGGAGGGGAAAGGGTAAGGGAATAAATATTTCTCGTACGGAAGTATTTCTATTTCAACTAATTTTTTATTGGTATGACGAAAAGAGAAGGTGATGCAGAAGTGGATCAAAGAGAATTATTAATTTATTTTTATATTTATTCTGTATTTTCTCATAGTTTTATCTAATGTTTTAATTAAAAAATAGTGTATTTTCTATTAATATCTTGAATTCACTTTTTTTCTCCTTATCCTTTGAATTCGGAAAGAAATAAAGGTTGATGTATAAAGAGAATGATACTCCTAATTTATTTTCCTTTCATATTTTAATCTAACCATTTCATTTTGGTCCAAATTTTGTTAACACAGTGTTACTTTATCATGCCACAAACACGAATTCCACATGAGGCGCTAATATTATTCCGGTTGCACCAAGCCCCAAACAAAGTACTTTTGTTTCATCTAAGGAAAGATTGCTTTATTTAGACTAACAATGTCTAATTTGGGTTTCACTATTATTATAATTTTGATTTTATGATAATATTTTAATTAATTATCATAATTAGCCTATTTATTAAAAGAGTCATTTGGACAATTTGTTCATTTTATATGCCATTTTGGAATTCATCAACATCATGAATGCGTTGATTATTATTAGGGGTGTCATTTTATTTTATTTTATTTTGATCAAAATGTAAATGATTAATTTTGATCAAAAGATATTTACAAGATAGCTTTCTAGTTAACAGTCAGTAGGACTATGAACTAGCAGTGGTCAATACAAGTCCCAAAATTTGTCTGAACATTAGGGTACAAAGTAAAAATAACAGTGTACACATGTGTTTTGATCCTTTTAGCAATTTCCAACGGTTGGCAAGCTACACCCTCAAACAGCGCTCTGTTATGGGCATTCCAGATGTAATATAGAGTGGCAAGCAAAGCAGTAGCCTTAGCCTTAGCAATCCATGACGTACCATGGTTGGTACGCTTGTACCACCAAAGGCAAGAGTTGATCGAATTCATTGTGTGTGGTAAGCCCAGCCAACCTTTAACTTCCTTCCAAATAGTCGCTGAAACCAGAACACTTGAAAAATAAGTGGTTAGTCGTTTTCGGTAGTGCGTTACACAGTGGACAAGACAAGTCATCCAACCGGAAAACAAGTGCATCTTTGGTCTTCAACCGTTCCCTAGCACAAAACCAGGCCATAAATGAATGCTTGGGGGTTAGGCCCTGTTTCCAAATAGTATTGGCCTAATAAACTTTTGATGAAGTAAACCTAAGGTAGTCATAAGCTTGAGAGGTGAAAGAAGAGGTACCCATTGCCCCAGTGTGAAGAAGAACAGTAGCGTTGTGAGAATCCTGTTCCCGTTCGAGGATCATATCTCTAATTTTTAGTAGCCTATGAAATAGTGGGGAATGGTCCCTGTGATGTTCGATCTCCTAAACAGATCTACCCTTCGTGTAGTAGTGGTCCACCCATTTAACCCAGAAGGATTATTTTTCTGCATGTATATCCCAAATGATTCTAGTCAAGAGTGCAACATTCCATGTCTGTAAATGTCACAATCCAAGCCCTCCCTCATTTTTAGGAAGGCAAATATCCTTCCAAGCAACCATTGACTTTTTGGAGTCCCACAAGAAATCCTGAGCCATCCTCTCCAATTGACTAATCACAGCACACGGAGTAGGAAGGATGGACAACTAGAAACACTCAACCCCTTGAAGTACAGACTGAATAAGTTGGAGGCGCCCAACAAAAGAAAGAGAGCGAGCAGACCAACGGCCAATGTAAGAGCCAATTCTATCTAGCAAGGGTCTGTAGCAAGAAAGGCGGATTCTACCAATCGTGATTGGTATGCCAAGGTAGCGAAATGGGAAATGGCCAATGGGAATGCCCGTATCAGCTAAAATACCCTCCTGATCAATGCTACTAAAACCAGCTAGATAAATATTAGATTTATCCCAATTAACAGCGAGACTAGAGCAATAATTAAATTCCTCCAGACAATCAAGGAGAATCCGAACAGAAGAATGGTCACCCTTGGCAAACAACATAATGTCATCAGTAAATGTAAGGTGTGTGATCCTTAAAGCCTCGCATTGGGGGTGGTAGTGGAATGTAGTCCCAAGTGTGTGCACTTTGACGACACAAGAGAAATATTCTAAGCAAATGACAAACAGCATAGGAGAAATTGGATCCCCTTGCCGAAGACCCTTTGCACCTCTAAAGAAACCCCACACCGTCCCATTAATAGCAACTAAGAATGAAGTAGTAGTAACACATTGCTCAATCCAGTCCATGAAAATATGCGAAAACCCCAGTTCATTTAGTAAATCTAGTAAGAAATTCTAGCTAACAGAGTCATATACCTTCGTTAGGTCCACCTTAACCGTACACCGAGGAGAAACTCTTGTCCTACTATATGCTCGCATAAGCTCTTGAACCATTAGGATGTTGTCCGCCATGAGCCTGTCATGAATGAACGCTAATTGCGAGATGTCCATAAGAAAAGGTAGAACACTATTAAGTCGGTCTGCAAGAATTTTCGAAATGATCTTGTACACCACATTACAGCCGAAAATGGGTCTGTAGTCCCCCACCCTCTCCTCATGATCAGACTTAGGAACCAGAGTAATAACTGAATGGTTAATCTGTTTGAGGATTCTACCAGATACAAAGAATTCCCTAACCACATTACAGAGACTCGGAGCAACCGTACCCCAAGCATGATTAGACTTAGAATTCCAGGCTGTTTAATCTCTTCAAGTCCCTCTTAAGATCTTTTAATCGGCGACAGAGAGTGAACTGGTGAAAACCTATGTATGAACGATCCCATACTCTTTTGACCAAGTCAAGAAACGAGTGGTGGTCAGCCCAAAAATTAAGGAATCTAAACGGTCACACCACTCCCTCCTGGTTGTCAACCAGTTACCAAAGGAAGGGGTTGTGATCAGACAGACAACTAATGGGGAAGAACTCCACAGATGCCTGGGCATGGCTCTAGAACCATGTCTCATTACCCATAACCCTATCCAACTTAGACCAAACTCTCAAATTTGTCCAAGTAAACCGTGGCCCCATATAGGGAAGATCCTCTAGGCCCATCTCCGCACAAATGGAAGCGAAATCCTTGATTTCATAATTCGATGGTGGGATACCACTAAGCTTGTCATCCACATGTAAATAGGTGTTAAAATCTCCCATAAGGATCCATGGCTCCGAGAATGTGGTAGATAAGTACTAAAAATCCTCCCATAATGGCCTTCGTGCAACGACATTATTGTAAGTATAGACAAAAGTAAAAAATAAGTAACGTGAGTAACCTTATAGGTGATACGTACAATAATAGCCTGAGCCATGTAGTGGATAAGATGGACATCCACCTTAGATCCGTTCCATAAGATGACCCCTCTACATCCATCCGACTCAACCAAGTTATGTATCATCGACCAATTAGGGAATTGGTTTCAATGGATATTCTCAAGTCCATCTAAAAAAAACTTTGTTTTCAGTAATCTAATAACGTCCACACGATGTTTAGAGATAAACACCCAAACCCCGTATTGCTTGAGGGTCATCTTGAACCCTCTAATATTCCAACATGCGACTCTCATCGGGGACTAACTAGTGCCCATTGAGCACTAATCAAGTCAAGACTACGGTCAGCATATTTTTTCCATACAGAACGAATGAACCTTGCGACTTGCATGGTTGTCTTACCTTCTTTCACCATTGCCTTAGGAAACTCATCCAAAGTGGCATTATTCTTACTTGGAGGGATCGTAGAAGTGTTTTGAAAATGTACATGCATCCTTGAATTTGTTCGTGATTGGAAACGCCCCGTACGTCTTCTCCTGGACCGCCCTCTCCTTTCCCTTATCAGGTTTGGTGGCTTAACAACCATAGTCGGGGCAATAGGTGCATCAGGCCCAGCATGGCTCCCGCTTTGCATGGAAGAATGGTGGCCAACCACCTGTGAACTGGACGATGCACCGGACAGTGGTTTTAGCATGCCTTCGTGTTCCTGATGCTAGACTGGTTCTTTACCCTTGTGAATGTACACGAAATGTGTCTCCCCAGGTGAGGGAGACCGTATTTGTTTGTTATCTCCAGCCAATGCAGACAGTGGTCTCTTCTTTTTGGTTGGCTTGCTCTTTTGCCGAAGTTTCACATCATTAACCATGGTATTCAATAATTGTTCTCTCTTTTTCATCTTCTCTCCCGTGAAAGCAATTGAGTTATGCCCGAATTTGCAGCAGTGATTACAGAAAGCCGACTCGAACTCAAACCTCACAGATTACTGTTTGATCTTTCCCAATGGTAGTCTAATTGGCACCACTTTCACTAGGGGTTTAGAGACATCAACTTCCACCATAACTCTAGCATAGGATAGTCTATCAAGCTAGCAGTAATCATGTCAGTCATAATGGGGTTGCCAATAGCATATGCAATTTTTCTTAGTGCCTTATTGTTCCAACAATCGAGGGGTAGTGCTGGAAATGTCACCCATATGGGTGTTATGCTCACCTCATCCAAGGAGAAATCAAATTCAGATGGCATAACCTTGAGCATAAGAGACCTACCAAACACTGCATATGGCCCCCCACGGAGAACCGTCTGCCTATCTTCATCCGATGAGAACTGAAAAATAAGCCAACCAGAGGCATATGTGTGCACCTTAGAATGAACTCCCCACTGTTTAGTGAGCTCCATCACTGCCTTCATGCCCGGGAATCTCCCCGTAAACATCCTAATTAAGTAATGTCCCAATTTTACCTCAACATCCTCAAAATCGAGCACATTAATGTCAATGAATTCACTTGAGCTGGGGATATTGCTTAGTCTCATTCCATTACACTGCTCACGGTTCTCTTTCACAACATTTGCCCAAATACGCAGAGGTTGCCCGGTTTCCAAATTTTTAGGATCAGACTGTTTCTCCAACTGAGAGATGTTGGTCTCACCCACACAGGGAGCAGGGGGCTCTTGGCACTGGTTCATCAAGAGGGGGCATGCTCCCCACAGCAGGGGACACAGTGCATGTGACATTGGATGATTCAGGGACCGGGTGATGGGGGTAAGATAACTCTAAAGGAATGGGGTGTGTGGACTGCAGTACCACGCAGAGAGAGGATGGGTTGTTGTTATGCATTACAAGAGGATTTGGTGGACTATATGGTGAGGCAGGCTGGGGTGGGGAAGCAGGTGGAACCGCAGAATTGTCTACTTTCTTTCGTCCTCTGGTCTGGACCATTTGGTCCCCACCCCAGTACAAAAGGAGAGCTCATATAGCAGAATGCAACTGGAAAGGGTTTTGAACTTTGTGATTTGCTTTTACCGGATGAGGTGACTGAAACAAGATGACAACGGGATGGCAACAAATTCCAGGAGGGATGGATTTATCGTTTAGGCTATTGTGAGTTGTCCATTTGTGGATTGGAATGATTTGTTTGGCTTGTGTGTGTTGGGAATGAGTGATGTCCGTTTGAAAGAATGTGATTTTGTCTTGTTATGATTTTGATTAACTAGTTGTCAGTTGAGACTGTTTGGAGAATGGTTGTCCGGTTGATGGGGTTTTACCGAGATGCCAATAGCAATTTGAGTTTGGAAATCAGATTATGTGGTTTAGTTGGGGTAGTTGGCCTCAGGTTCGACACTGGTCAAATGGGGTAGTTGGAATTCAGGAGTGTTGCTGACAAACTGCACTACTAGAAAAACAGGCTATTGTGACAAGTGCAAATGTTATTATAAGTAGCTATTGTGACATTTTTGACTTTGTGACGTTTCTGCAAAATGTTCTCTAAAACGCCGTTGCTATAGTCACTGAGGACGTTACCAAATGTCATAATAGATGTACCTATCATAATATGTATAAGTGTTATATCAGAGGCCTTATTACAATATTTTGTCATGCTATAAAAGGGTCTAATAACTGCCAAAAATTCAAATATATATTAACAATTTAAAGTGTCATAATAACTTACATCTATAATGACATTTACAACTATCAATAAAAGATCTTCATATAACAGTTAGTTGTGTTATGCAAATGCTTACCAACGGTTGCCAACGGTCAAATTCAAATCTACAAAAATATTTATAAATGTCATAATAGCATTTGGCAATATTCAGTTATATGACACTTTGTTAGCATTCGTGACATTTTATACTGTCATTATTATTATTTGTTATGATACTTATACATATTGTTTAAACTTAATATAACAACATTTTTTAAATTTTCATAATGTGTTGGCTATGTGTCACTACATTTTTTATGACATTTCAGTTCTTATATATATATATATATATATATATATATATATATATATATTAATTACATGATATAAAAAATTTTAAAACTTTGACCATAATACAAAATCACATTAAAGTCAAAATAAAATGTTTGCATACAATAGGAAGTATAGTACTATGTATATATACATCAAGGAAGTCATCAAAACTATATAATCCAAAATAAAATCTAAATGTATCCATTAAGACATAATTCCATTAATGTCTAAATGCTTCCATTTAGCCAAATGATCTACTATACTTCCTTCATATGCAGCATCAAAATAACTTGTAGCCAAGCTGTTTCCTTAGTCCCATTCATCTTGAGCCCTACGAACCTGCCATTGTAAATTGGACACATTCAAGTTAGACAAATGATGAAAAACCATTAGCTTCTTGATACCAAAACTGCAAGCATTCACAAAGGATGAAAAAAAAAAGAGATTATTGCATCAAACTCGCCAGGTACCAAACTGCAAGCATTCTTAACCAAGTAGCTTCTTGATACCAAACTGCCATTGTAAATTATTGCATCAAAATGGCTAAACTACAACATTTTAGTTTTCAAAAGGCTATATTTCAGCAAGAAGTGAAATAAACCACAACATTTCAGTTTTTTCCTGAGGCTAGAACAAACAATTATTGCACCATTTCAAGCATTTCTGTTTTCAAAAGGCCATACTTCAAGCAATAATTGAATAAAACTATAGCATTTCGTTTTCTGTTTTCAATCGGCTAAACTGCAAGCATTTCAGCATTTCTGTTTTCAAAAGGCTATACTTCAGCAATAAGTGAATAAAACTACAGCATTTCAGTTTTCTCCCGAGGCTATAATGGACAATTATTGCAGCATTTCAACATTTCAAACATTTCAAACTACAAGCATTTCCCGAGGCTACATTTCGTACAATTATTGCAGCATTTCAGCATTTCAACATTTCAAACTACAGCATTTCCCGAGGCTATATTTCAGCAATAAGTGAATAAAACTACAGCAAAATGGCTAAACTGCAAGC